>LPNX010650472.1:244661-339785 GCA_001517045.1 Pseudotsuga menziesii
AGAGCCTTCAACAATGTGTTCAATCATGGCTTCCGTGTGAAGCTCTCCAACATGATTGTCATGGATGTTCCCATATTCAGAATCTTGCTGTGTAATGAGAGATACCTTATATTGTTTAAAAAGCCATTTAATTTCTTCCTTTCTTAAATAACTACTAGGATGCTCTTTGATGGGAGTATCATGGATCTTCTCTTCACTTAAATGTTCAAGAAGTGATTCCAAGTCTTCAATACTTTGTATCTTGGCAAAATTTCCATCATATGTTTCCATGTGATACTCTATCCCAAATAGGTAGAAGGTAAAGATCTTTTCAAGGAACTTTTTCAAACCATTCATACTACCCCTACCATCATGCGATTGCTCTAAAAACATCCAAAGGAATATTGCAAATGAGGTTATACATTTATTAGGAAGTCCCTGATAGAACCAACAATAGACCTCACCCTGAAAAGTACCAACAAACATTTCCATCATATTGTCTTCATGAAGCACATTGGAGTCGGCCATCAACTGAAGGAAAGATTTGACATGCTAGATGTCCAAATCACTAAAATTTCCATGAAATACTAGAAGCCATTTATATGCATCCCCCACACCATCACAACAGTTAGGAAAACCTCGAATGTTTGAGAAATCAATAGGCTGAAAAAGTCCGGTTATCTGGGCACCATATTGCTCCCTTAATTCATCCATATCAAAGATTAATAGTATGCATTTGGTATAACCATTAAACCTTATATTGAATAGGTGGAGCTATCAAGTGATGAGATTCAAAGGTTTTAATATGTTGCATGGACTCATCTACACACAACAAAACTCAACAAATTTATGAGAAAGCAGGGCTTTATCCCTTCAATGGAGTCGCCATGTGAAAAAGAAAAATAAGCATTTGTAAACTCTCACATAAATATTTTTTTCTTTTCTTTGTAAAAAACTAAAAAAGGTCAGTGGAGTTGCCAAATGAAAATTAAATATCTCCTCTAAGCTTTCATCAAACAAAGCAAAAACAAAAAGAAAGAAAACAAAAGTCGTACTCTAGGAATAAAAAGATTTATCCCCGGCAACGGTGCCAAAAAGTGTTTCCACCTTTCACACACCTGGGTTATGTGGCAGAAATATTCAAGACACTTGGTGTGTCCTTTGGGGCAAGTATCGAGTCAAGGCTGTCACCTTGTTCTTGACTCCTCCTTTTAGGCTCAACTCCTAACGAAGCCAAGGGGGGTGGACCCTATTAAATTACTAAGGCTAATTACTTAGTGTGATGGTGTTAGATTGATTAAGTTGTTTAGGAGTTTTGAAATTAACCAGTGGAAACAAAATATAACAAGATGCAAGATTTAAAGCATATAAGCACAGTAATGACACTCAATATATATATAATCGAAAGAATTGATCAAATAAATCACTAGTGCCTTGAATGGAGTCAACAGTGAAAATAATGTGCTTGCATGTGCTTGAATGAATGTTTTGCAAATGTCTCTTGGTGGATTTTAAATTAGTGTGGAATGTGAATGAGTTAAATTAGGCGAAAAGGGGACTCTATATATACCCGAGGGGTACTTGGAGTATGTCCAAAAGTGAACTTTCACGGCTACCCACAAGGTGTTTATGGGATGGAACGGAGTCTCGAAGACTATTTTTCATAACACACCTGTTAGGGTGTGACAGAGATTGGCACCTCGAGGTCACTTTCCAGTTGTTCCCACTCCTTTGGGTATTTTTCCACCGCTTACAGTTCGTTCGAGGCGTTGGATTTTCACCTGATGGTTTGCCAATTTTAGAGGTGAGGACTAATTAATCTAGTCACTCAAGTGATTTTGATGCAGCTTGACTAATTGTATGAACCACAGCCAAGTACAGAGCATACACACTGGAGTCTTCATTATTTTTAGTAAATTTTAGAAGAGGTGTTCTTATTAAAAAAAACCCTCCAGGAACCTCTTTCGGTCCAAGTGGACCTCAATCGGGGAATCAAGGAGGGGTTGAATTTATTATGATTACTAAAAAAAATGAAGATAGCATATGAAGCATAAATAAAAAATAAAACAACAGTTTTCTAATTAGACTACCACGACCCTGTTTTCCCCTTTCGGCTCAAAAGGAGGCTCGTGGGGTAAGTATTAAAATTACTTCGAAACCACCAGATATGGAATATGGAAATGATTATAAATCAAATTATACTACCCTGCATATTACAACTACACTAGATTGAAAAAAGACGAACAAAAAGTAAAAAATGACACAAATGCAAATCCCCCCCAGGGGGGATGGTGAATAGGCTCAAAAGAGCCTATTCGAAAAGACCTTTCTTTTTATTAGAAGCAATTACAATATCATAAAACTGAAATTAATCCACTTGGTATTTATATGGAATGATACCAAAGGTTTACAAATTGCAAAAATTTGAAATTTATGGAAGACGGAGACCCCCTGGGGGGTTTCGAATGCTCCAAAAATGCTTTCCGGACAGCTCCTCCTCCTCTTTTCTGTTACACCTGCTAAACACCAGAAATTTTATCAAAGTTAAATATTCCCAAAAGTACTTTGAAATTACTTTGAAAGTACTTTTGGATGAACAAACCTTTTACCCAAAAATTCTAAGTTAAAACTAGTTTTTAATGAAGCGGAAAAAGAACCAAGGAAAGCAAGCTTTCCTTGGGATCTTGGCTTGATTTTGGTGCAGGAAATATGAAGCACTTAAATTTTTGAATATAAATTTTAGACTCTAAGGAAAAAACCATGCATTCAACAAGCTTTAGAGCTACTTTCATAGCCTTGAAAAATGACAATTTTTCCTAAAACTAGATCTAGAATGCTTGTAAATTTTCTTTTAGGAATTAGATCTAGCTTATGAGATTTAAGGCAGCAATATCTATGTAAAATAAACTCTGAAATTGATAGATCTAAACAATTTTAAAGCTGCAAACAAGTAACTGGACCAAGTTTAGAAAAATTTGAAGGTGGAAGAGGAAAAGAAGAGCTTTTTTGTTGGAAGCCTTGAAGATCAACCGTGGATCTTTCCAGTGGAATGTCGAGGGACTATGCCTTTGAATGGTTTTGGAGAGAGTGGAGAAGCAAACTAGATCAGCATCCTCTCTAAGCTAGGAACCTGCAACTGAATCCAAAGACTTGCCAAAATACTTGTGAGATCTGGTTGATACATACATAGAGATTTTAGAATAACATGCATATAAACTTATAAAACATGCTGAATCTAGATCTCTAAACATGCATCAAAAAGGAAAGAGATAGCAAATAAAGTTATTAACAAACTCCTTTCCTATCAATATTATAATAAACTTATTATCAATCTTAGCAATGAATCCACAAACAATCAGCAAATTATGAACATAGATACAGGTTACCTTATTAAAACATGGCAATGCTCATCCACACATAAAATGAAATGACACCATCTTGCCTCCAAAGCTTCACTTCATTCCAATAGAAAAATATATTACACAGTATTACAACAGCAATGGCTCTTCAATCCAACTCTAACTAGCTTGGAAGAGGCATCCTGAGCTTTATTTATACAAAAAACAGAAGATCCAGCCCAGGGGAGTGCAAATCCCAAGGAGACAAACCACTGTAGCTGAAGGAGAGTCCATCAATGCCTGATCTATGTCTAACTAAGCCTGATCTAAGTCTCATTGAGTGCAACTGTTAATCGGAGAGTTGATCTGACTAACACCTCAACTTGTTGACTAAAGCATCCACCAAAACTCATCCAGATGAGCCCACACATGTGGAGGAGAGAGAGAGGGTGCAATTCCCCATAAAGGATACTGAAGATCAACTCTGGATCTGTCCAGATCACCTCCTTTAGTCAAGTAGTTGTCAGATCCAGTCAATATGGTTCAGATCTGTCTGATTTCAATCAAATCGGCTGAGAATCCACTGATCAGGGATTTTGGATTTGCTCCATTATTCATCAATTTATTAATTAAAATAATCAATAAATGATTTTTTGGGGGCTTTCTAACCTGAGTGAAGGAAAATCACTTAAAACTAGGAAATAGTGGGTCTATAGGTTTACTGGGTGCTCTTAGCTTGAAAATGAGCACCTACATAACTGAATCTGACTTCCGAGCCCACTTTTATTACAAAACCAATTTTTCCAATTAAACTATTAAAAAATAGCCTAAGTTTTGGAAAAATTAAATTTTAATAAAAAACACTGAAAAATTTTAAAATTTAAAAAAGTTGAAAAAACCTAGGGGGACTTAGACATGTTCATATGACTTGACCATGATGCCTAGCATGTTTATACATTGACACATAGACTCTAATAACCTCAATAGGCCTAAATGCCAAGCCAACCACCCCAACTTTGGAGGTATGGAGTGAGAAACTCAGAAATTATCAGTCGTTTATTCAACAACCAATAATAACCAAGGGAAAAGACACCCTGGGCTGATCAGATTGACAAATAAAGTCTAAGAGACCGAGTCTTTTACAGACACTATCATGCTAGAACATTTATTACAATCCCCCCATGGGGGTATGAACATGTGATATAGTACAACAAGCACTTCCCAGAAGCACTTCTAAACGTCTTCTGAAGTCCGAACAAGTTATCCTTGTCCGATTCACCAAGCTCACTTGATAAAAAACCACTAAGTACAACTTAGGTGGTAACACTCCCATGTCTTTTCTCTTTTCTACAATACAATACTTATGATGAGATTTATGAGCCCATGGTGAAATGCTGGTTGTTTTGTATGGTCCTGGTGTTCTCTCACCCTACATGACATCTTTTGTAAGATTTTCCAAAAGAAGAAAAGAAGATTCATTCATGACTGAGATGTTGAAGGAATCTAAAATGATATTTGAAAAAAAAGGCAAATTTACCCTCACAGGTGACATAGCTTTGCAAGATTTTAAAAGGTTCAATCCACTCAGGTTTAAAGTTTTGAATGGGAACACCTTTTCCCCAGTCTACTACTACACCTGGAAGCAAATATCTCTGAGCATCAAAGGTGAAGGGCACCTTTTTGAACCAAAATTCTCCCTCATCTAGAATCCCTGTTGCTTCTGCTAGTAACTCCTTGGTTAATTTGAATTTCAAAGTGTCAAAAGACACTACATCCTTGTCTAAACATTGAGCAAACTTGTAACAAACCTCTAAATGCTAACCTTCAATCTTTTCGAAGAACACTAACCATCCTGCTTCTGCAAACAACTATGCACAATCTGGAAATTTTTTGACCCAGCTTAAGTTTGAGGGTTCTTCCCTATTGGTATTTCCACTCTTCTTCATTTTGAAATATTGTCAAATAGCTTCTATCAATGCACCACAGCCTGACTATCCTCAAATTTTGATAAAATGGCAGAGGATATAGTATAGGGAAACCCAAAAAACCCTACTCTGAATTCTTTTGTTTAAATGATAAATACTTTAAACCCATTGATTAGCAATTCATCATTTAACATGAATTACGTTTAGAACTAGTATTCTGTCTTCAAATCTATCATTAGTCATTTCTTCAGAAAAAACCCCAAATTAAAAAACCCTGGTAATGGCATGCGGAATACCTGTTAAAAGGACCAATTCGAATGTTGGAATATGGTTATCTCAATTGTCAAGTGTCAAATTGCATGCTCCACCTTTCTCTGACCGCTTAGACTACTCCAGCCAACCACTCCTGAAAGCCCTAATTTTCACTCAGTTTCAAAATCCCGATTATGAAGCACTAATTTCTCACCACAATCTTCACTTACTCTTCATACATTTCAGATAAAAACATAATTCCATACACCTTTGTCTCATTATACTCTGCTATCATTATTATATCTGCTTCTGCAAGCGACCGCCATGATTTCTCCCTCATGATAATATTCCACCTGCTTTAGTGATTAAGCTATAGAAGACACATATCAAATTCGTCACACAATGTGATTAACATCTCAGGTGTGAGAATCCCGAAGAAATTGAACCAAAAAAATGATGACTTTAGCCTGCACAATTTTCTTGTAGCACCTCTATGCATCTATTTTTGTCTTGCGCTACAAGAAAATCCATGTTAATGATTGTCAAAATATTAAGCTAATGATAAGAGTTTGAACTTGGTTTAGGAGTCTCAATTTAACTTTTATGCTATTTTTAGACTTTTTAAATCCATATATGCCTTATATAAGCCCCTCAATTATAAAACCAAAGCAAAACTTGTAAAAATAAGCTAAGAAATCAAAAATCATGAGAGTTAAAGGGTAAAATTAATATTATCCCTATCAACAAAATTTTCTAGAAACAAAAAGTAAATCATGCTTCAAAATATAAATAATAGTATTAGAAATAATGGAAAACAAAAACATGACCTAACATCTGGCTCCTGCTGCGGGATGAAGACCTCCTTCTGAGGCTTCAAGAACCTATAGACCAATGCCTTCTGTATTGCTACCTGCTAATCTACAAAATTTCCATTGGGTTATGGAGTCCTTATTCTGTTTATTCACACCAGTATATACAATGAAATTCCAGTATCCATTTCAAAAATTGTAAAAGTGATTGAGGAATCGTCCATTTACTGGATTAGACAACTCCTCACCCTCCAAGGTCTGTAGAACAAAAGTATTGTTTTCCAAAAACTTCGATACTATGAAAGGACCAAACCAAAGGTTATCAAACTTGCCATGATTTCCTTTTTGCTCCATCCTAGCATCCCATCTCAAAACCATGTCTCCTACTGAAAAAGTATTATCTTTGATCTTCCTATCAAATCTTTCTTTAATCTTCAACCTGTACAACTGTGCCTTTTCTTCCACTTTTTCTCGCTTCTGCTGTAACTCTATCATTGCATAAATTCTTCTCTACATATCATTAGGTTCTTCCCGACAATCTTGAAAAAACTTCATCATTGGGATACCCAACTGAACAAGAAAAATTGCATCTGTGCCATATACTAATTGGAAAGGAGAAGTTCCAATTGCTTATTTAACTGTTATTTTGTCTGCCCATAATGCATACTTTAGCATAGAATCCCATGATCTTTTATTATGCTTCAGAAATTTCTTGATACTCTAAATGATATTTTTATTTGATGACTTAGCTAAACCATTCCCCTAAGGAGAGTAAGGAGTTGAATGTTTCAATAGGATGCCATTCTTTTCACAAATTCCCCCATAGCCTTAGATTTAAAGGCTTTAGCATTATCATTCAATATTTTCTGTGGACATCCAAATCTACTAAGAATATTTTCTTCAATAAAATCTATGATCACCTTATCTATAGCATTCCTAGTGGGAATAGCTTCTACCCACTTAGTAAAGAAATCTGTTGCAGTCAAAATCCACTTATGCTACCCTAAGGAAGATGGATTTATCTCTCCTATGAAGTCCAAACCCCACTGCTGAAAAGGGGCATTTACTGCAATTGGCTTTAAAGGTAATGACAGTAACTTTTGTTTACCAGCAAATTTCTGACAAGGGATACATGCTCTTACCTGCTGATATACATCTGAAAATAAAGAGGGCCAATAGTATCCAGCTCTTAGAATTTTATATTGTTGCCTTCCAATATTTATGACCTCCACAAGCACCTTCATGAGATTTAGAAATTACTCCTTCAATTTCAGGCTTATCTAAGCATATGAGTAGAATACCCCCTGGATCTTTCCAAAACAACTGTTGTTCTACCAAACAATACTTAGTAGTTTTCAACTTCAAAGACCTAGCAGCTTTTTTATCTAAGTGTTCTGGAAATTGCAAGTACAAAAGAAAGTATACAATGTCTGCATACCATGTAGATGCTAAATAGAATTCCATAATCTTCTCTTTCTCCTGCTCTGCTTGATTTTCTTCCTGTGCTGGTTGTTCTATCATTAGATGTAGTCCTAAAGCTTGGCAATTTGAATCAGCTAACAGTTTAGCTAGGCCTTGTCACTTTATTAGCTTTGTAGGTTTGATATCTACATCATATTCCATGATTTTGGCAATCCACTTTCCTCTTTTTCCCTCACTGTCAGGATGAGTCAAAACATCTTTTATGGCAGCATTAGGCACATAAGCAATAACTGTGGAGTGCAAAACATAGATTCTAAAAAATTTCAAAGCTTTTACCAAACAGTAAGCCTGTTTCTCTAAACTGTTGTATTTTAACTCTGAATCTCTAGGAGTTTTGCTAAAAAATGCAATAGGCTGTTCAAGACCATCCTTATTCTTCTGTAATACAACAACAGCCAATGTATCTTCAGATGAAAAATAAAAGGTTAGAAATTCCTTTGTAAAATATGGACTTACTAATACTAGAGCTTCAGTAAGAGCCATCTTAATTTTTTCGAATGAATTCTTTGCTTCTGCAGTCCACTTGACTTCTTGATCCTTCTTCAGCATGGCCGTAATCTGTTTGATAATCTCAGCAAAATTTGGTATAAACCAACGTAGAAAATTGATTTTACCAATGAAAGATTGTACATCCTTTTTGCTCCTTGGCAGACTTATTTTCAGTATTTCTTTCACCCTCTCTGGATCAATCCATATGCCATAAGCTGAAACTAAATGACCCAATAATTTACCTTCTTGTACAGCAAAATGTGACTTCTTTGGATTAAGAGATAAACCATATTTTCTGCATTTCAGAAAAGTTTGTTTCAAATGTTTTAGATGTTCATCATCTGATTGTGAAAAGACTGTAATATCATCTAATTAAATCACTACAAACTTGTCTCTTTCCCCAACAAAGGCTATATCCATAGCTCTTTGAAAAGTTGCTCCAGCATTCATTAATCCAAAAGGCATTTTATCATACATGAAAGTTCCCCAGGAAGTAGTAAAAGATTTTTTTTCTTTATCATCAGCATGCATAGCAATTTGATTATATCCTGAAAAACCATCAACCATAGAAATCCTTTGTTCCCCAACTACCTTCTGTAATATTTGTTCTATTTTATGCAAATGATAATTATCCTTCAATGAAGACCTATTCAGATTTCAAAAGTCAACACACAGTCTGATTTATCCATTCTTTTTCCTGACAGGAACTAAATTAGCAACCCATGAAGAATACCTAAGAGGAACAATGATCTTGGCATCTAATAACTTCTTCACTTCTTTTTCAATAACAAGAAACAAAGCTGGATTTATCCTCCTTAATTTCTGTCTAAAAGGTTTAACATTGGGTTTTAAAGGTACTTTATGTTGTATAATCCTAGTATCATATGTCCTCAAGTCTTCATAAGACCATGAAAAAACATCAACATACTCCTTTAACAACTTAATGTACCTATTTCTCTGTTCTGCTATAAGTGCTTTTGAAATTTTCACCATTCTAGGATGTTCTGAAGTACCAATATTACAGTCCACCACATTTTATTCTGAAGACTATACAACAAGTTTTAAGGGTGTATCATCTTTTGAAAATATTCTTTCTAATGGCACCAAACCTTTAGGAATGAAATTACCTTTAAGTTCAATAATCTTGTGGCCAGCAATCTCATTTTCAGCAATATCTTCAGAATATCCAACCTCATCATCTTCTTCTTGATCAATTAGGGAATTGGAAAACTCATGTGTCAGCTCTAAAAATATTTTTATTTCAATGCCATCTTCAAAAAATTTCCACTACTTTACATTATCAGACACAAAAGGTCTGTACCTAACCTCAATAGCATACTTTAGCTGTGTTGTTTTGGGGATTCTAAAATGTGTGGCTGCTAAGGCCAAAGAATCAGCAGTTTGGTTATGGTCCCTAGGAATATAGGTATTGTTAAAAGCCACAAAATAATTTTCTATCATATCTCATACTTCATTACGATAGACTTTCAGCAAATCTTGTTTCACTTGATAGTTGTTCGTCACCTACTGAACAACCAACTCGGAGTTACCATATACAGAAATATGCTGAATACCTAAATCTTTTGCATCTTTCAAACCTAACAACAAAGCTTCATATTCTGCATTATCATTGGTGGTGATAAATTCTAATTTATACATTAGCTTTACTGTTTCACCACCAGGAGATCTTAAAAGAACCCTTGCTCCAGCACCTTCCTTACAAGATGATCCATCAAAGTATAATTGCCAAAGTTCATCTTCTTGTTCCCTAATGCATTCAACTAGATTTTTTTTCTCAACCTATAACAAACCAGTAGTATTGTCATCATCACTAAAATGTAACATACAATTACCAAAATCCTTGTCAACAGCATACAAGGGATGATTTTTTGGTTTCTTGTCATCTAACACAATATAAGCAAATTGCAATTCTCTGTATAACCTTCTATTTTCTCCTCCAAACACAGGTATAGTGGCATATGTTAAACCCATTTGTAGAGTCCCACCAACTTTCTTTGCCCAAGATCTAGAGAGGAGCAGTCCAAATTTTGAAGTAATGTCTGCTACTACCACATCCATAATCACACTCTTCATTGGTAACTGAGCCAAACTGACAACCATATCTTTAATCACTCCCAAACATTTTACAGCTCATGAATCAAAAGCATACAAATCATGATAGGGTTTTTTTATAATCAAACCCAAATCCTCCATGACATCCTTTGGCATTAGGTTGTGTGATGCTTCTGAATCCAAAAGACAGTTACGTATCATCTATTCATGAATAGTCAGTGTGATGTAAAAAGGAGGTGATGCACATGCTTCATTCTTAGTTTTTTCAGATAAAGCTGATCCAATAAAGATTTTAGGACTTTCTTCTTGTAAATTCACTGTATAAGAAAAAGGCTAACTGTTTGCTGAACCAATCACTTTAAGGACGGAATATTTGTAAGCAGGATTCTTCATTAACTCAGTAAAAGGCATAGGAATCTTGATTTTTCCTAATTCATTTTCCATATTAAAATTCTGCACACTTTTGTTTACCTCTTCAACTTCCACATTCTTCTTTTGTTTATCCTAAATTTGTTTTTTCTCTAACATAGGATCAGATTGCTGTTTAGTAGGTACAACTATCTTTTTCTTTGGATTTTGAACTACTTGATTTGGACCTGACCTCAAATTCAAAGTTTTCTTTGGCTTAGTTTGATATGCACCAGTAGCTATAGCAATCATTTCAAGATTTAAATCATTTTCTATTTCAAACATATCAGCATCATAGTATTCTGAGTTTAAAAACTCTTCTTCAGTGACAAAACCCTCAGTTAACTGCTCTCCAAAATAATTCATATCCTGGTCTGTATCCTCAAAGAACACTTCCTCTTCAATTTCCTCTTCATCAATAACATTATTCTGAAGTGGGGGTGGTATGCTTTGATCCTCACTTTCTCTCCTTTCTCATTGTATATCATTGTTTCTTCTTTCTCTAAGTATGAAATGAGGTGCAAACTGTCTTCTAAATTGATTTTGATTATTAGGGTTTCTCTCACCTTCTTGAACAGGTTTGTTTGAATTGTTTTCTAGTTCCAACTTGTTTAATTTTGCAGTCAAAATCTTAACTAGCTTGGCCATTTCATCAATTTTTCCTTCTGCAGAGTGGGATGTTGAAACCCTTGGAGCTGCCTCTTTCTTACCCTTCCTGTCATATATATGTTGAGCTGTAATTTCCTTCAATCTATTAGAAGCTAATATATTAGACTCCACTTCTAATGCTACATCCTACATGTTCAGTAAAGTAACAAGTATTCTTTCTCTTAGAAGTAATGAAATATCATGATCAAAAGCATTGGCATATGTGAGTTTTGCAGATGTTTCTGAAAGTTTTATCTCTATAAGAATTATGCCATGCATCTTATTGAATCTCTTCGAAAAATCAGCTATGGTTTCATCCTTCTTTCTTCTAAGGGCTCCAAACTCAGTTATATAATATGTATGATCCTTGGTGTCACCCCATTGTCTCATGAAAAGGTCCTGAAGCTCTTCTATGATAGTGATGGAATTTGCAGGTAACTCCCTGAACCATTTTCTGACATCTCCATCAAGACTCTGTACAAACATCCTCATCCATACATCCTTAGCCTCAATATTCTGATTATCAGCATAACTGAGAAAAGCCTCCCAATGCTCCTCAGCTATAGTTTCACCTTGTCCATTAAACCTAGGCAGGTATTTCTGGTAATCACCTGCAGGAAGTGCATTCAAATCCTGAGGCAAAACTAAAGGTGCATACCTAGTTGCAACCATTCGGTCCATCATATCTAATGGTTGATTTTGGGCTGCCATTTTTAAGTTGACTGGTTTTGGTGAAGGAAAGACTTGACTGGAACTTGGCTGAAATGGAGTTTTACCAACTTTTAGATGAAATAGAGAAATTTTACCAAGAGATATTGTCTTTGATTTCTTGAAGGATTGAGGATCAGTGAAAACTTGAAAACTACTGACAGGAATTATAGCCTTCAACCAAGGTGAATTTTGTTCTTCTCCCTTCAAAACAGATAAAGGTGATGAAATATCTAACTGATCAAGGTTAAATAGGGCTGGTGATGACTGAGACCTTCTGACTTTTCTAGCTATTTTCAGTATCTGTTCTGGGTCTGAAACACCCAACTCTAAGGGTGAACTAGGTCTGTTTCTTGTTCCAACTCCCTTAGTAGCCACTGTGAAATACTAGTGAAAAGTAGTCTTTAAGATTTGTTGGCTTAAGTTCACCTCTCAAAACCAGTGAAATGATAAGTATCCCAGGGAAAATAGGTTTTCAACTTCATTCCTCGGCAATGACGCTAAAGATGTTAGTGCCAAAAATTGTTCCTAGACTACAAGAGAACAAGCCAACACAATCTCAATTATCACAATAAAGTAAAATAGGGTTTTTAGGGTTTTTAAGGTTTTTGGTTGAGCAGTTTGAAGACAAGAGGGTAAACCTTCATAAAACCAAATTAAACACTAAATCATGAGCATTTGAATGGTTGAGATGCATAACATATAAACCATAATCCACCAGAAAACACACTACTGAGTTTCACCCACAGTTAGCAAGCATTTCAAGCATAAAAACATTAAACAGGAAATGAATATACTGACTAAGTAATTAACACAAATTAGAAATAAAACCAGTCAATAATCTGAAGGGCATATAGTGCATATATTTCATAGTTCATCCTTTAAAAACACATAAGAGTCTTTTACTTAGCTCATAAACAAAGCCTGATAACCTCCCCTTGTCAGCAAAAAATCCAACCACTCTCCTATACCATTGTCCAGCTTTTATAACTACAAAGAAGTAATTCTGTCTTCTCTTCATTAGGTCGAATTTGAAACTACTCAGCAGTTACATTAACTAACTTTCAACTAATTGACTAAAATTAACAAAATCGGATTCCTGGTAAATATGGAGAATTTCTCAAAAATAGGTGTCAAAGAAGCTTCCACATCTCTCAATCTGTGAAACCTGTGCAAACATTGAGAGAGATTTTTTTGAATGGGTCTATGATGGACAAAAACCTCTCTTGGGTTTTAAAAATTCATCTCCCATCAATCAGAATATGCCCCGCAATATGAATACTAAAACAGGAAAATATTAAATATTTTTAAAACCCTGAAAAATAGGATGTAAATATTAAATGTAATCTTTCAAACCTTGATAGCTGTTTCAAAACTGAGAGAGGTTTTTGTGAATGGTTATCTTATGAACAAAAACCTCTTTTTTTTTCTAAAATTCATCTCCATAAGCACGTGGTCTGCAGTCAATTTTAATAACCCAAAACAGGAAAAAACAGAGCATAATTCTCAATAATATTTGCACACTCCAAGTCTTCTATCAGTCCTTTATTTGCAGTCACTAATCCTTCATTGGTTTCATGTAGGTACTCAATTTGATGCTTGTATTTGTTTAATGCTTCTCTACAGATTTTCCTTTTCAGAATCAATACATTTACCTTCTGATACTAATTGCATCTCCTCTGGTATCCATGGGATCTTCAGTTACTTGTATATCTCTTCATCCTCCTTCATATGCTCTGTGAACGTCATAGGAATTTTTTAATGTTCTTTAGCTTCAACAATACACTAAAATTCTTCTTCAAAATGAGTGTGAATTTCTTGCTTAGCACAAACCCTAGCTTCATTAGTAATGGGAACTCTAGCCTCATCACACAAGTATTTTTCATCCTCTTCTGATAGTACTATAATAGGGCTTTGCTTCTACCCATTAGTATCTTCTTTTACATCTTGAAATGGTTCTGCAGGTAAAACCTCTTCAACTGGCTTAGTTTCCTTCATCTCTGACTTTAAAACTTTGCTTTCCTCAACATTTAACTCCCTTTCCAAACTCAATGTTTTCATTTTCCTGATTTGAAGTTTCTCCTGGTTTATCATTTTCTTCATCTTTGACTATGACCTTTTTTCTAATCTTCTTAATCAGAGTTTGAACCTTATCTACCTGTCTTCTCTGAGACTGTTCCTCCTACTCAATCTTGAAACCTGACCAAAATATGAAGTGCTACCATGTCTTTTCTCCTTTTTGCAATACGGTACTTATGATGAGCTTTATGAGCCCATGGTGAAAGACTGATTGTTTTGTATGGTCCTGGTGTTCTCTCACCCTACATGACATCTTCTGTAAGCTTTTCCAAAAGAAGAAAAGAAGATTCATTCATGACTGAGATGTTGAAGGAATCTAAAATGATATTTGAAAACGAAGGCAAATATACCCTCATAGGTGACATAGCTTTGCAAGATTTTAAAAGGTTCAATCCACTCAAGTTTAAAGTTTTGAATGGGAACACCTTTTCCCCAGTCTGCTACTACACCTAGAAGTAAATATCTCTGAGCATCAAAGGTGAAGGGCACCTTTTTGAACCAAAATTCTCCTTCATCCAGAATCCCTGTTGCTTCTGCTAGTAACTCCCTGGTTAATTTGAATTTCAAAGTGTCAAAAGACACTACATCCTTGTCTAAACATTGAGCAAACTTGTAAGAAACCTATGAATGATAACCTTCAATCTTTTCAAATAACACTAACCATCCTGCTTCTGCAAACAACTGTGTGCAATCTGGAAATTTTTTGACCCAGCTTAAGTCTGATGGTTTTGACCTATTGGTCTTTCCACTCTTCTTCATTTTGAAATATTGTCAAACAACTTCTATCAATGCACCACAGCCTGACTGTCATCAAATTTTGATAAACTGGCAGAGGATACAGTATAGGGAAACCCAAAAAACCTACTCTGAATTTTTTTGTTTAAATGATAAATACTTTAAACCCATTGATTAACAATTCATCATTTAACATGAATTAGGTTTAAAACTAGTATTTTGCCTTCAAATCTGTCATTAGTCATTTCTTCCAAAAAACCTCAAATTAAAAAACCCTGGTAATGGCACACGGACTACCTGTTAAAATGACCAATTTGAATGCTGGAATATGGTTATCTCAATTGTCAGGTGTTGAATTGCATGCTCCACCTTTCTTTGACTGCTTCGACCACTCTAGCCAACTGCTCCTAAAATCCCTAATTTTTGCTCAGTTTCAAAATCTCGGTTATCAAGCACTGATTTCTCACTACAATCTTCACTTACTCTTTGTGCACTTCAGATAAAAACATAATTTCGTACACCTTTGTCTCATTATACTCTGCTATCATTATTATATCTACTTCTGCAAGCAACAGCCACGATTTTGCCCTCATGATAATATTCCACCTGCTTTAGTGATTAAACTGCAGAAGACACGTATCAAATCCATCACACAATGTGATTGACATCTCAGGTGTGAGAATCCCAAAGAAATTGAGAACCTTGAAGAAATTGAACCAAAAAAATGATTATTTTAGCCTGCATGACTTTCTTGTAATGCCTCTATGCATCTGTTTTTGTCTTGCGCTACAAGAAAGTCCATGCTAATGATTTTCAAAATATTAAGCTAATGATAAGAGTTTGAACTTGGTTTAGGAGTCTCAATTTAACTTTTATGCTATTTTTAGACTTTTTAAATCCATATATGCCTTATATAAGCCCCTCGATTATAAAACCAAATCAAAACTTGTAAAAATAAGCTAAGAAATAAAAAATCATGAGAGTTAAAGGGTAAAATTAATATTATCCCTATCAACAAAATTTTCTAGAAACAAAAAGTAAAGCATTCTTCAAAATATAAATAATAGTATCAGAAACAATGGAAAACAAAAACATGACCTAACACCCCGCTAGAGCCTTTGTTCGACAAGCTTCCCTTTTTATTTGTGTCTCGACTCTGGTTTTCCTAGGTTGTGTTTTCTTACTTGAAACAAGTAGCACTGCCATCAATACAATGTATTTGGAAATAAAATGAATATCTATGAAAAATACCATTCATGAAAATTAGTGTTTTTAAACATACATGAATGCAAGGATAGCCTAATGATATTGGCTTTGAAAAAATGTTGCAATGAAATATCTTAAACATTCAAGAAAAGTAGTGTTTTTCAACATACATGAATGCATAAATCCTAAATGATAAAAGTCCGTATAAAAATATGTGGACAAAGGCTACGGAAAATCAAAGTCCCAAAGAGCAATGGTTCCTAAAATTTATATCTAAAGATTGCTGGCCTTACTATGTATTGAGTTGGATTGTGAGAATTTATCAAGGTGAGTAAGCACCTCTGAAGTAGTTCACCCATTTGTGAGGAATTGGCATCCCCTTTGTTGTTGTTTGTCCGACATATCGCTATAGTGAGCATCCCCTTTCCATATCCAAAGTTTCACAATGTTGAGTTGGAAGTCATCCTTTGTCCTAGCCTTATGAATTTTAGCTTTCACCCTTCACTAGCAAATTGATTAAAACTATGAAGTGAGTATAGTCTTGAAAGTCTAGGCTGAATTATAATAAATAAAACCCTATATATGTATTTGGTTGATGTACCTCTAGTGAATTGATTGCTACTTGTTATGATTCTTACTTAAATGATTTGTAGAGCATGTCTTAGTTGTTTAACACTTGCAACAGATGGATGTTAGCTTGAGTTATATTATTGGTATTTGGTCATTTACAGGTTATTATTTTGTCTGTTTTATATTATAGATGATTAGATAGAGACCTAGAGAGGGTATGAGTATATACCTTAGATGAATTTTGACTTTCTGAGTCCAGTAAGACAGCTTGTTTTCAGTTTTGGGCACTTATAGAGATGGTTAGGCTCATTTTAACATTCTAGTGCAGTTTTGCTTCACTAGATGGCAAGTTTGAGAAGGGAGATGATTTTTTTGGATCTCTTAGGGCGATCTATGGGGAATAGGTGGCACATCCACTTGATTGTACCATAGTAGCTCCTTCCAAGAGATCATGTTGGGCTCAGTTGGACAATGCAGGCACCCTAGGAGGTTGTTTTGGGACTATCATGTTTCCTAAGGTAGATTAAAAAATAATTAAATGGCTACTGAATAAATCGATTTGGGATATTGAGGAAAGGAAATGGCATGGGACAAGTTCTGATGATGAGAGTGATGCCTTCCACACCTTCTCCAGCAGTCTCAACACCTGGGTAATCCCACATCTATTTTTCAGGCATTTTATATTAGTTTCTAGAGCTTTTGGAGGATCACGATTTCCTCAAGGAGGCACAATTTCACAGTTTCAAAAATTATATTATTTTATTGTGCCATGGGGACACCCAGAGGGATTTAGTTAACATTCCTTGGACCCACCATGTGCGTCATTTATTTTTTGTTGAGTGGGATCCCCTCTCCTAGGGTGATTTAGTCCACTTTTATATTCTATTATTGTATTGATCCATGTATTGTATGTTGAGCTCATCTGAACCATTGGTTAGAACATTTGTATATTTTAATATTAGCGACCCATTTGAAAAGTGGTTATGATTTTGGTTCTCTCATTCATATGTAAAGGAGAGAGCTTCTCATTTGTAAAGGGTCTTTCACTCTTGGATATAGATAATAGAAAAAAATTCTTGTGGATATTTTTGGATTCTTTGCATACGGTGTTCTTATATGGTAATTGGAAAGTATTTTGCTTCCTAGCATTCGGGAAATTTTTGTGAGATCTATATATTTTTTCAGGAATCTTTGTCTATTCTACAAGAGGGCAACATCAACTTGGGCATTTTTGCAGGGGCTCAACTCACTTGGAATGGATTTGCTTGTATCAGGGGGTTTTCATTAGTGTCATTTTGATCTATGATTTCTTCTTGCTATTTTTCTATAGCATCTTTATTTTTCTCATGATGCAACAAATCTGATATAGTCGACATTTGTTGTGCAGGAGAGAGGGCGCATTGACTTCTTGGAGAAAAACGTTGGACATAGAACTCAATCATAGCTTCTAAAATTCATCAGGATAGTAGGGATCATCGTCATCAAGGAATCTACAATGTTTTCCAGGTAAGATCCATAGGTTAGTACTCTTCTTCGAGATCTCAATCCATTGGCATCTGTCTTTTCCAATTTTCACCTTAAAACCCTAAATAATAAAAAAACAAAAATATAAAAAAATTAGACCACTTGATCTCGGGCAAAACCATTTCTGGGTTTCATAGATCAGGTCTCTCCCTAAAGGAATCACCCTCAATGTTGAGCTAAAAGTGACCAGGTTTCCCTAGATCTGAAAAACTAGCTTCCAAACCCTAGCGCTATCCTCTATGCTGCCGATTTTTCCCATGATTTGATTTTTCTGGAAAAACACCTTTTTGTGTTTGTAGATTGGGTTAAATATTAGGTGGGTCCCCTCCAACGTTGGGCATAAAGTGACTCCATTTTCTTAGATCTGAAAGGCACTGATCTCATACCCTAGTGCTACCCTCTCTTTTTCCTCTTTTCATGTATTTTGACCTGTTCCTAGTGGCTCGGGTGCTTTGACATTGTCATATATTCCTTTGAGTCTATCCAACGGTACTAGATAGCCGCAATCCTATCCTTTCCCTCCCTGCATTGGTCATGTTTCCCAAGGCAGCAGATATATTCACCTGTTGTTAGCACCTGAACCCCCAAATCTAGTATTTACCTCATAGGTCACCTGTGTCCCAACTTGGATCGAACCTCATACTTCTTAATCCCTAATCCATAGTCTTGGTTCACCTAGTGACATCATCCATAGATATAGGGTTTCCACTTACCTTGCACCTTACTTACCTCAAGTCCATTTGATCTGATCTAGTATCTAGGTCTGATCTCTCCTGTCGGGAGTAGATATGGGTATCCCCCATTGTTTTCTTGGGCTAAGATAACATAAAGAGAATTATGACTTGATTGGAATGACAACCATCCATTTTGGAATCGAGGAAACCTTGGTTCCACCTCTTTAGTTTCTTATCCGTCTACCATCCATCTTGGATCCACCTCACATAGGAAACTACAAGCTTGGTGATAATACATACTTTCCTTGACCAAGGAAGATCCCATGTTCACTTTGCCACACCTCCATGCTTAAAAAGTATTGCATCATACCTAGGTATTTCATCTCGAACTTTGTAGAAAGTCTCCTCCTTGCATATTTAATGAGTTCCTCTTCGCTTGTCAGAAACAAGTCATCGACATATAGTATGAGCATCAATGGTATTCTGCCTTCAACCTTGAAGTAAAGGTTGGAATCTGCATTACTCTTGGTAAATCCTGATATCATTAGGAACCTATTCATCCTATCATACCATGTCCTCGATGCCTATTTCAATCCATACAAGGCCTTCTTCAATTTTCACACATGTGTATTCCTGTCATGTGTCTTGAATCCTAGTGGTTGTTCCACATACACTTCCTTCTCGACTGCGCCATTCAAGAAAGTTGTCTTGACATCGATTTGGGGTATTTTCCATTTCATAATTGTTTCCAATGAAAGTATGGTCCTATTGGAAGTGTACCTCACCACGAGTGAAAATGTCTCTTCGTAGTCTATGCCTTATTTCTGTGAGAATCCTAGTGCTACAAACATTTCCTTGTATTTCTCGATGTTGCCATATGCAACATGCTTGATATTGTAGATCCACTTTGAAGTCATGAAGGAATTATTTTCCAGTATCAGAACTATCTCCCAGACATCATTCTTCATGATTGATTGATATTCCTCGATCATAGAATCCTTCCATTCTTTATTTTATGTGGCCTCTTCATAGGTGGAAGGTTCTCTTTTAATGATGTCACACAGTAGAGCCACATAGCTATTGTAGGGATTTTCCTTTTTTCTCTATTTATGTATTCCTTCTAGAGTGTCATGTCTTTCTTCTTCTCGTATGAGCTCCCGTGCCCATGATGGTTTCCTCTTGTGGGAGTCATTATCGAGGATTGTCTCTATCGGTTCTTATGGTTCCTCCATATCATGATCTTCATGGTCTTCTGGAATTGTTACTCCAATTTCCATATCTCGGGCTCTCATCTCTTCAGGTTCCTTGATTTCTTGAATATGTGTCCTCCTAGATATGAAGTATGTTAAGTCTTCATTAAAGTTTACATCTCTACTGATGTTTATATTCTTGAATCCTAGGAAGTATATTATGTAGGAATTTGATGTATCACTGTATCTTATGATTATACCCTTCCTCCTAGAAGGATCGAACTTGGTCCTTTTCTCCTTTGTGATATGCATGTACATCGGGTAGCAAAATATCCTCGAATGGATGAATTTTGGTTTCTCTCTTGATAAAGATTCTTGAGGAGTATTTTTTTCAAGTACTCGATGAGGAGTATGATTCTGTACATGCACAGTTGTTCTTGCTTCCTCCACTCAAAGGTGTATAGGAAGATCTTGGCCATGTAGCATTTCTTTTGTTGATTCCATGATGGTTCAGTTATTTCGTTCTGCAACCCCATTCTGATGAGGATTGTATGGAGCATTCAATTCCCTCTTAATCCCATATTCTTTGCAAAGTTCCTTGAATTCTTCTAAAGTGAACTCTCCCCCATTATCTGACCGTAGAGTCTTGATCTTCTTATCCATTTGGTTCTCAACCAAGGATTTATATTCCTTGAACTTACTGAAAACTTCACTTTTCCCTTTCAAGATATATATCCAAGTATTGTATATTTTTCTCAAGTTTCTGCCTCCAATTATAAGTTAAACATTGTCTCAGTTTATTTGTAAACCCAGAAATTTAAATGATGGAAATAAACATAAATTTCAAACTTAATAAAACTACTGTAACTTCACTTTTTCATGGACAGAAAGTGAATAAAATGCACGCCATTCAACACAGCAAATTTTTATTATCAAGAAATTTACAACAAAACTCAGAAATTCTCAGACCAACTTATCTCAACCCGGAAGAGAAAATTTCTGCCTCATTTTCTCTGCTAAACATGAAAAATCAAACTCCGTTTTTTTTTCTTCTATTTTTTGCTCGATTTCAATGCTATTGTATAGACAAACTGTACCGTACAGACCTCAAAATCTGTGCCCAGGGAAAAAAATCTTGAAAATTGTGCCCATAAATCTGCCTCGAAAATTGCATCTGCTTCTTCGAAAACCATACCGTATGGACTATGTGGACCAACAATAAATGCTGTTGTCTTCTCCTTGATTTTTGTACCCTCTCTACTGCTTTTCTTTCCCTCAATTTTTGTGCTCCAAAGTTTTCCTTTCTATCTCAGAAAATGAAACTTCTCTTCTCAGCTCTCTCTTCTCACTTCAATCTGCAAAAGTGAGGAAAATGACCTTCCCTTGCCTTTTTTAGAGAACCCTAGGGTTTATCTAATCTAACGGTGGATATTATATTAGATTGGTGGATGATATTAAATGCTCACATTTATTTCTCATAAATATTAATTTCACTCGCCCACTTAAATTTATCAAAAAGTGACTTTACTCTCTAAGGTCAAATTAAACGTTCCACTTAAGTCATTTAATGCAAGGGTCACTTTATTTCCCCTCTCTAAGTGACTAAGGCTAAAGTAACTTAGGGGAACACTTCCCTAGGTACAAAAATAACCATTCCCTCTTACCGACGAAGGTGTTCTGCACCACTCCCAACTTGTCCCTAAAGAAGATAAACTTTCCCCTCCCCAAATACTTCGTTGCTATGTTTTCTACCTGCTCATCAGTGGAAATTTACTAAAGCGTAATTGCTCCTCTTTGTATGTAGTCTCGGATGAAATTTCATAACTTCCTTAGGTGCAGGAAGCTGCTACTCTCCCTACCCTGACTCTCTCGACTTCTAGAAGGACCGCTCCTCCTCAAACTTCACATATTTTCTCACCACAACTTTCCTCTGAGAGGGAAGGTAAATATGGAAGGCCTTCACAGTCTCATCATAGCCCACAAAGATTCCCTTCTCTACATTGGGCTCCAACTTTGTCCTCTTCTCAGAAGGGACATGAGAGTAAGTCAGACTACCAAAGATCTGAAAATGGCTAATTTCAGGTTTCTTTCCTGAAAAACACTCCTTATGTGTCATGTTCCCCACGGCACGATGGGGACTTCTGTTCTGAAGATATACAGCTTTGCTGCAAGCCTCAACCCAGAGAAAGAAATGAAGAGGTTGATCATGTAACATAGCTCTCTCTGCTCCAAAAATGGATTTGTTCTTCCTCTCTGTTACTCCATTCTTCTCTAGAGTATACAGAATTGTCAACTGTCTCCTGATGCCATGATGTATGCAAAATCCATCAAAATCCTTGGAGGTACACTCACCCCCATTATCCGATCTAAGAACTTGGATCTTCCTCCGTATTTGGTTCTCCACAAGAGCTTTGAACTCTTGGAACCTCTGCAAGACTTCCTCATACTTCTTGCTATTCATAAATTAGATCTAGGTCTTCCTAGAATGCTCATCAATGAAAGTCACATAGTACTAATATCCTCTAAGGGATATAGAAGACATCGTTCCGCATAAGTCTGAATGTATCGAGTCAAGTATCCTTCCTAATTTGATATCACTCCTCAAAAAAGCAGTATTGGTGTACTTTCCCAAAGCACACCCCCTGCACACGTCACTCTGCTCTATGCTAAAGTATGGTAACCCTGTAACCATCTATCTCAACAACCGCAAAGATGGATGATGTAAGTGGTATGTCCTCCTATGCCAAATCTCACACAACTCATTGCTGCTGCTATGAGCCAAGGCATGCTGAGGATGAAACAAGAGCCTATACAGTTTCCCACATATAGCTCCGATGGAAACTGAACTAGATAGTCCTGTAGTCTTGGGAAACATGTGCATGTGTCCATCTAGGAAGGACACCCCAAGAACCTAAAAACTGAGACTAGGTTCTTCTTCAGCCTAGGTACATACAATACATTTCTCAACATGGGACTCATGGAATCCCTCTAAAAGGTAATGGTCCCATGCCCAACTTCTCTGACTGATGAGTCATCTCCCAACACCACCTCCACATGTGTCTCTGACTGTGAAAGCTCGGAGAACATCTCACGAGCACCAGTCATGTGGCTCAAGGATCCGCTATCAATATACCAAGTGTTGGAAGTAGATGCAATGTAAGAATGGTCTGTCACATAGGATAACTCCCACACTTGTGAGAATAGATTCTCTGTCTCTCTCTCAATATCCCCACTACACAATGAAAACTCACTCTGAAATCTCACTGCGAAATAATCAACTTCTGTGGAAGCTACTATCTATTGCTACTTCTTCTTCTTGTTCGGACACTGCCCATCATAATGTCCCATATTGTGACATGCAAATCACTTTACAGTGCTAATATCCTTCATCTACCCATCCTACTACTTGGCTACACCTTTCTTGGGACCCTTCTTGTTCTTCTTCTTCCCCTTTGTTGTCAAAGTCACATCCTCCTCATCCTACCTACTAGTCTAAGCACTGCAGTGTAGAAGAGCCCTCCAAGTCTCCCTCTGAACAAAATCATCACAGACCCTATCCCATGATGGTAAGTTCTCCCTAGACACCAAACCCTATACAAACACAACCCAAGGTGCAGTCACCCCATTCAAGGATGTGCACACTCGTTTAGGACCAGAAACCACCACTCAAACAACTGCAATTTCATCTCTCACCTGAGAGATCCTAGTAATATAAGCCATACAAACCTCTCCTTTGACCATCTTGATACTCTTCAATTTCTCTCTCATAACCATCTTCCTATTCTCATTAGAACTCTCAAACAATCTGGTCAAATAAATCCACATCTCATGTGCATGATCCTTCATTGAAATGTGGGGAATAACATGGTTTTTAACACCATCCAAGATAATCCTCATGGCTTTAATATCCTTCTTATTAAAGGCTGAATATGCTACCGCATCGGTAGTAGAGGGAATAGCAATGGGATTTGCTGTAGTGTTCTTGACTACCTCCTCCCACAACTCATTCTCCTTCGACACAAGTAAAATATGGGCCTTCCATGAGAAAATTTCCGCTTCCCCATCCAACCTATCTTTAGTTCTCAACCCAACGAAACTCATTTTCTCAAGGAACAAGTTTCAGCAAAATGTACTACTATCACAAAAGTTTTTCTGAATTATGGAAATGACTGTCAGTCTGCTAATATTTAGTTTTCTGCCCCACTTAGCTCTGATACCATGTAGATTTTTCTCAAGTTTCAGCCCCTAGTTATAAGTTAAAAATGTCTCAATTTATTTGCAAACCCATAAATTTAAATGCTGGAAATAAACCTAAATTTTAGAATTAATAACATTGCTTTAACTTCACTTTTTCATGGACAGAAAGTGAATAAAATGCATGTCATTCAACACATAGTACTTAGAAATTTTTGACCAATGGCCCTGGAAAAACCCACAAGGGGAAAACCAGTCAGAGAGAGAGGGAATTTTAGTATCAGGAAATTTACAGCAAAACTTAGAAATTTTCAGACCACCTTATCTCAACCCAAAAGAGAAAATTTATGCCTCGTTTTCCATGCCAAATAGGAAAAATAAAACTCATATTTTTTTCTTTTTTCTACCTCAATTTCCATGCCACTGTATGGACTGACTGTATGGACCTCAAAATCTGTACCCAAAAAAAATTCTCAAAAATCATGCCCAGAAATATGCCTCAAAAATCATGCCTACTGCTTCAAAAACCGTACCATATGGACTATGCAGAACAACAATAAATGTTGCTGTCCTCTCCTCTATTTTTGTGCCCTCTCTGCTGCTATACTTTCCTTTAATTTGCATGCTGCAAATTTTCCCTTTCTATCTCAAAAAAGGAATCTTCTCTTCTCAACTCTCTCTTCTCACTTCAATCTACAAAAGTGAGGAAAATGACCTTCCCTTTCCTTTTTGAGAGAACACTAGGGTTCATCTAATCTAGCGGTGGAGATTAGATTATATTGGTGGATGAGATTAAATGCTCACATTTAGTTCTCATAAATATTAATTTCACTCACTCACTTAAATTTATCAAAAAGTGAATTTACTATCTAAAGTCAAATTAAATGCTCCACTTAAGTCATTTGATGCAAGGGTCACTTTATTTCCCCTCTCTAAGTGACTAAGCCTAAAGTCACTTAGGGGAACACTTCCCTAGGTACAAAACTAACAAGTATTACATGATAAAACATCTATAAAGGAAACATAGTACACATACCCGCTTAACGATCTAGAAGACATGGGTCAGATACATCCGAGTGTACTATCTCAAGTGTTCCTTTGGCCTTCCTCTCACTACTGGGAAATGTCTTCTTCACATTCTTTCCTTCTACACATCCTTTGCAAATTCCTTCATGATTTCTTGGATCTCTGGCAGTCCAAATACTGCTTTGCTTACCATCAATAGTGCTCTATAGTAGTGCACATGTGCAATCCTTCTGTGCCACAATTCGTTTAGTTCAATTGACTCATGAACCAATGATTGTTCATGTTGTCCCTTTAGCTTGTACAAGCCTTCGTCTTCTTCTCCAATCATTGTTGCATCCTCTATTATCTTCCCTCTAGGCCACATCATAACTTGGCCATCAAAAAATGAAACTCTAATTCCCTTTGCATCTAGTGCAGAGATGGAGAGAAGATTCTTCTTCAATCCTGGAACATATAACACATCCTTCATATTTAAGGATTTTTTGGAGTCAAGCTTGTATGAATATTCTCCACCCCCTTTTATGAGGTATTTATAATCATCCCCAAGTTTCACCTTGTGTTCTGACTCGTGTCCAGGCATATTGACGAATGGATCCATGTATCCCACCATGTGTTTAGAACCTCCATTATCCACAATCTAATCATTTCTTTTGTGTGAGATAGTGCTAGTAAGTGCTAAGATTAGCACATACTCTTCATCTTAATCATCTTTCTCTCTTCTGAATCTTTTGTTTGTTTCTTCATTGTCTTCAGCAACATGAGAATGGTGTCTCTTTTTCCTTATTGGGAAATCTCTTGCAAAGTGTCCCTTTTCACCAAAATTATAGCATCAAACATTGGAAGGATATCTATTGGTCTTATTTTTTTTCTTTTCCTTCTTCTTGTTGTGATGAAAATTCTCCTTATTCTCCTTCTTCTTGAAGTTATTCCTAGTGTGAATTGTTAGAGCTTGATCTTCAATTGCTCCCATATTCAATTCTCTTATCATGAGTTGAGCTTCTTCTTGTGGACATTCTTCTTGGAGTCTGCTGAAAGAAATCAGCCTCCTTCTTGCACAAATTCCTTTAATGAATGAGTCTCATGATATAGGGAGACCATTCAAGGTAGTCATTACAATTTATCCTTCTTAGAAATTCTCTTCAACTTCTTCAATTTGTTCTTTTATTTGAGAAACCCTTGTGAAGTAAGACTGTATATTCTCAGAGTTATGTATCTTCACATTCTTCAACCGGTTCCTCAAAGTCATCTTATGGTTGATGTTCTTGCCTTCAAACATCTATGTCAAAGCATCATATACTTCCTTCGGTCTCTTTAATGAAGACACATGGGGGTTGAGGTGATCCTTAATAGAATATGCAATGATTTTCTTGGCCTTAGTCATGCTTCTCTTATGAGCATCCTTAGCCTCGTCTCCCTCTAGTTCTAGAACTTCTCTAGTGAAGTACTGATCCAAATCATTCTCTTCAGGGATTAGGGAGATTCTATACTTCCATGCCCAAAAGTTATTAGCCCCTCCAATCTTGTCCTCAAGCTGAGTATGGTGATTCATCTTTTCAAATGAGAACCCCAAATGGAAATATAAAATATTTAGATCTTACTGATTTGAGGTGTACGACCTAGTTCTGGAGCTGGATGACCTAGGGTTTGTCAAAGAAACCCTAATTTTTCAAACTTGGAGTTTGGGAATTCTGTTTGGATAGAAATATGTTCCTCCTTGAGGCGAGTTGCTCAACAAGGTCACTTTCTAAAGACTAAGGTGGGAAGCCTCTGAAAAATTATTCCCTAGTTTCTCCTGACACTAGTGACAGGGTTGAAAATGAAGCTTCTTCAAATATGAAACTGGTTTCACCAAAACATGTGCCCTATTTAGGTGAGTTAGCCTATCTCTCTTTTCTTGATGATTTGTGGAGAGAACAGCTTGAACTTGGAAGCCCTAGCTTCTGATGTCACGCAATTCCTTCTTTCATAGAGGCTCTGATACCATGTTAGTTGTTCTTAGATCTTATTAACTTAATTAGGATATTTTTTTGAAATAATAACAAGTACAACAAGATGCATAAGATATAACAGATACGCAAGACACAAATATTTTCACTGGGGAAAACATAAAGGACAAAACCACGCAAATTTCCTTAGAATATTACAGTCACAAAGACTGTGTTATAAGATTACCAAACCCACTAATAAGAAGTATTCAGCAACTATCTATCTCTCCTCCCTTCTCTCTCTCTCATGCAAACTTGAGAGTGTGAGGTATGTATAAACGAGGGTGAGCACCTCCCTATTTATACCCTTCAAGTGACTAACCAAATACATAATAGGGGCCTATTATCACTCGAGGAAACTCCTCTAGGTTGTAGCTCGAGGATGCCAGGTAACTTACAATGTTTTTAGGGTTTTCTGATATGGATCAAGTGAGGTGACCTATATAACCTTCCACTCTCAAGACATGCATAAAAATCACTCAATTACAAGGCTTTAGTTACAACTATTCAGTAGTTGACAATATGGTGCAGGGATGGGGAACTCATCAATCTGGCAGATTTACATACAAAACAGATGCATATAAATGGCTAAATCCTAACAAGGATGGTACTTATGAATCAAATCACATTAAATCACCAAATGGATGACAACTATTAGTTATTAATCAACTTGAAAGTGACCTAAATTACACATTCAGGCATAAGTACAGTAAAGAAAGAGATGATGGCTGAACAAATCATAACAAAAGAGCTTATATTCATGAATGAGCAAAATGAGAAGATGGAAATAGTATAGACTTATAAATCCCTGAAGTCGAACCTTTTTTATAAAAATAGTCTTAGGCTTTATAGCCTTTTACAAAAAATATACAGATCCTAAAACCTAGATCTCTTTTTTACAAAAATAAACAAAGTAACAGTTTTTGGAAATTAGGGTTTGAAACCCTACCTAACCACTTGTCTAACTATAATGAAGATTTAGTTCACTGAATGACTATTAAATAACTGAAACAATGTTGGTGATCACTGATACTGGTGCTCTACCAATTAGACCACTGATTTCTCTTTGATAGCTAGGGTTGGTGCCCTTTGGCGTGGTTATGTCATAGTGGATCTCACATAGACCTTTTCTTATGTGTCCCTCGGCACCTTTAATTTTTAGATCATGTCCTTGAACCATCTGTAGTTTCCCAAAACCGTTATTGTATGTCAAAACTCACCTTTAAGCCTCTGTCTACTTTCGGTGGTTAAGGGGCCAATCTATCAAAATTGTTAGCTACCAAAAGTGGCATTTTTAGTGGCTAATGAACTACCCCATCGTCCGCCTAAGCCACTAAAAGCCATGTTTTAAAAAAATGATTAGGTTTTCATAAAAAATGTCTTTGTAGGCTGGTTGGCTCAGCTTTCCTCTTCTGCAGGATTCATGTTAGGGGTGTTAACAGCTCCTTGGCTAGCTTCAGGAGGCTGGAGACTGATGGCTACTTTAGCTAGGGTTGATAAGGTGAGGTGGCTGCTAGGGTTTGCTTTTGCTTCCTTCAGCTACAGCATTTGGAGCTTAACCATCCTATCTAGTCTGGTATTGTCCTTAAGGTATCTTGTGTTCAGCCTTTTCAAGAAAAGGTATCTTTCTCTCTGCTCCAGGTAGGACTTGTGCAGTAGTTTCTCTCTGCAGTAGCTTGTTCCTCTATGCTCAGGCTTAAGTTATGACCTTAATTCCACCTCTTTTGGTATGGTGGTCTTGAACCATTTCTCTCCCGTGGAATGGAGTTATGTCACCTCAGCGATTAGTGCTTAATCTATGAGAAATTCCTCCTTTCCTATGACTACTTTTGAACCATCAAATGACAGGGAAAAATCTTCAACCACCTGCTGATGGAAGCCTTGTATTTTTTCATAGAACTTATAGCAGCCCACCTCCTGGAAAAGTCTGTAGACCTCTGGATGAGCCTCTAAATAACTGATATCACCTAGCTCCTACCTGAGAGCTGGTCCACTCTTCTTCATCCTGATGGGTGTATCTCCTGGGTACCTGCAAAATAGTTTTTAGACTTTGTATCCAGTGTGCCTTAGCAAGCTGTTCTTTCAGAGCTAGTTTTTCTGGTGGAGAAAGGCTAATTTCGAAAATGAAATATGATGGAGTCTCATGGTGTTGATTATGAGGGTTTTCTGTCATTTATGGAGGCTGAGGTCAAAAAAATGATGACAGCTCGATACTCTAGATCTCTTTTCCCACATAACCGTAACCTACTTCAACCAGAGAATTCGGTGGATATTTGATGATCCTTTGGACAGGTGGAGGAAAACTAAAGGTTTGTAGTGAGATCAGTCTTTTTCCATTTGCATAACGACCCTTTTTACTCATTCCGCACGCAGTCATACAGTTCTAGATCTTTTTGGTGGGTAATCATGCTCTCAAATGATCCTTTATCTTGCTGACAGGTTCAGATGTGACAGTTCCTAACCGTTTCCTTATTTTTCCCTTTCAGTGGTTAAGATCCTCCATGATTTTGTCAGCTAGCTACCGAAAAGCCAGCTTTTGGTGGCTAACAAAACATTGTCTTTCTTGCTTAAGCTGCCAAAAATTTTACCTCATCGTCGTGGTGAACTTCTGCTTTCGCCAGATAATGACCTCGTCAGAAAACCTTTTTCACTGCGGAAAACCTGTTCTTTCGGTGGTTAATAAAATGCCCTCGCTTTCGCCTAAACCACCAAAAGGGGTTTTCACCCGATGTTTATCTTCCTGCTTTCGGTGGTTAGCATATGTGTTGCACCTTTCTATAATATGCCAAAAGCAACCTTTTTTGGTGGCTAATTAGACATTCTGAGCCTTGCCTAAGCCACCGAATGTACCTTTCCCAATGCTGCTCGCGACTCGCTTTCGGTGGTTAAAACCTTTTTTATTTATCTCTCTAGTATATTGAAAGCACCCCTTTTCAGTGGCTAATGAGTTTTCAGTAGTCTCGCCTAAGCCACCGAAAGTGTTACTTTGACTCTGCTTTCTCAGACCGCTTTCGATGGTTTGCCTTTGCCTTGCGTTCAACTGTTTAGCCGCTGAAACATAGGTTTTTGGTGGCTAATGAGCTATAATAGTCCTCGCCTAACCCACCGAAAGCTATAACTTGTAAAATTTTCATGCAAATAAAAAATAGAGGCTTTCAAATTGTCAGTGATACTCATATCTTTCATTACACAAGAAGATTCTTCCTACCATCAAAATAAAAAAATTTTGGGAGATAACATCTGGCTCCTACTTGGGGATGGGAACCTCCCAGTGAGGGCCCAAGAATCCCAGACCAAAATGCCTTTCCCTATAAGAAACTAAATAACTTAACACTATCATTTATTGTTCCACTGGGCATGGAGTTTATTCTGTAAGCAAAAATAACCTACTATCTACTAATTTACAATAATAAGGCCTCAGTGCCTCAAATAAAGTAGAGTTTCAAAAACCACCCATTCACTGGGCCATCAAAAACCTCTTCCCCTTCCAGTTTTTGCAATTTGAAGGTGTTATTCTTATGTACCTGGGCTATCACAAAAGGGCCAATCCACAAGGAGTCAAATTTTCCATGTTTTCCCTTTTCCTGTCTGACAGCATCCCACTTGAGGACCCAATATCCAACCTGGAAGTTGTCTACTTTTGCTCTTTTGTCAAGCATGCCCTTTATCCTCTATTGATGGGCTTTTGATTTTCCTATAACTTGCTCCCTGATTTGCTGTAACTCCACCAAGTCCATCATCCTTCTCACCATATCATTTAGTTCATCTTCCTCTTCCTGAAAGAACTTTTCCACTGGAAGAATGAGCTGGATAGGAAAAATGGCCTCAGTTCCATAAACTAGCTTGAATGGAGAAGTCCCTATGGATCTTTTGTTTGTTACCCTATCATCCCATAAAGCAAACTTAAGCTTTGAATCCCAGCTTTTCTGATTTATCTCCAACAGTTTCTTGATGATCCTGACTAAAATTTTGTTGGATGACTCAACCAGGCCATTTCCTTGTGGATAATAGGAGGTGGAATGCACCAGTTGAATTCCCTTTGACTCACACATGTTAACTAATGCCCCAACTTTAAAATATGTTGCATTATCAGTTACCAACCTTACTAGGCAGCCAAACCTGTTGAAGATATTCTCATATAAAAATCTCATGATGACATGATGAGTGGCATTCCTGGTGGGTACTACTTCTATCCATTTGGTAAAGTAGTCAGTGGCCACTAAGATCCATTTATGTTGTCCACTAGAAGATGGATTTATTTCACCTATGAAATCCAGACCCCATTACTGGAAAGGCCCATTCACCACAATAGGCCTAAGGGATAAATATTTGAGGTGTTGCTTCCCTATAAATCTTTGGCATTGGTCACAGGCCCTTACAAAAGTGCATACATCAGCAAAGAGGACTAGCCAATAGTATCTTGCTCTTAAGATCTTGTGGGCTATGGTTTTCCAATAGTGGTGGCCTCCACATTTGCTGGAATGCAAGTGATGCATGACCTTCTCTGCTTCCTCTTTATCTAGACACCTTAGCAAAATTCCAGACTGATCTTCCCAGTACAACAGTTTGTCAATTATGCAAAACTTAATAGATTTTAACTTAAGAGGTCATGCTTGGTTAGGAGTGAGGCCTCCATGATAGCCTTCTTCATGTCTTCAAAAGAGTTTCTTTCCTGGTCAGTCCACTTTATTTCTACCTCTTTTTGAAGCATGACTGTTATATGCTTTGCCAGCTCGGAGAAATTAGGGATGAACCTCCTGACAAAGTTTATCTTGCCTAAAAAGGACTAAATGTCTCTTTTTGACCTCGGTATTGACAACTTCTGAATTGCTTCCACCCTTACTGGATCGATCTTTACACCCTCAACTAAGACTATATGGCCTAGGATTTTTCCTTCACTAAGTGCAAACTGGGACTTCTTAGGGTTCACTGATATTCCATACCTTTTGCACTTCAGAAATACCTTCCTTAAATGCTACAATTGGTCATGATGGCTGTGAGAGTAAACTGTTAGATCATCCAAATATATTGGCACAAATTTATCTTTCAACCCTACAAAATCTAGGTCCATGGCTCTCTAAAAAGTAGCCCCAACATTCATTAGCCCAAATGGCATTTTAGCATACATGAAGGTGCCCCAGGGGGTGGTAAAGGCAATCTTCTCTTGGTCATCAAGGTGCACTGCAACTTGGTTGTATCCAAAGAATCCATCTAGGAAGGACATAACCCTAGCCCTTGATACCTTCTGCAATAGGTGTTCCATCTTGGGCAGTGGATAGTTATCTTTATTGGAACACTTGTTCAAGTTTCTAAAATCCACACACAACCTAATTTCTCCATTTTTCTTTCTTACCACCACTAGGTTTGCAATCCACTTGGAGTACCTAAGGGGGATTATGATCTTGGCTTTGAGGAGCTTATGGATTTATTTTTCAATTACTAGTAATAGGACAAGACTGATGGATCTTAGCTTCTGCTTGAAAGAGATGGTGTCCTTCTCCAAAGGAATCCTATGCTAGATGATATTGGTGTCATAGGTTTTCAGGTCACTGTACTCCCAGGCAAAGACATCAGCAAACTCCTTTATCAGGCTACAAAACTTTGACCTCTAATCAGCAGTCAATTTAGTAGACAGATTTATCAGTTTTGGATGGCTTTGGCTACCTATTTTTTTCTCTTGGATAGCAGGATCTAGCTCCTTTATGGTAGGCTTAAAAGGGATGTCATTGTGGTCAAACAACTCTTCTAGTGGTACTAGGCCTCGAGGTATGTAATTGTTGGCAATTGGACAATGTTTTGGTCAGCCACTTTATCTTTCAACTTGAGCCGCTTGGATTCCTCCATGTTTAGGTTTTCCTGGTCTATGTGCATATCAGAGAATTCATCTACTAGTTGAAGGAATTTACCAACCTCGTCATCATTTTCAAACACCCTCCAAAATTTGACATTGTCTAGCAGTGAAGGTCTGTATTTAACTTGAACATCATAGTTGAGCTTAGGAGGTAAAGGAGGAATGAACAGACTTCCAGAGATAGCTAGGGAATCAGCCAGATGATTCAAATCCCTAGGTATATATGACAGTTCAAAAAGCATAAAGGAGTCTCTTAGTTTTCATACCTCATCCCTGTAGGCCTTTAGTCTGATGTTTTTTGTCTGAAAAGTGTTGTTGACTTGCTATATAATGAGATCTGCATCTCCAAAAATCCTCATGCACATGATCCCCATCTCCTTGGCAGCTTTAACTCCTAGCATCAAGGATTCATATTCTGCTATATTGTGAGTGGTTTTAAAATCAAGCTTGCAAGACAGATGAATGTTTTCCTTGGATGGGGAGATCAATACCACACCTATATCTGCTGATATTTGAGTGCTAGCCCCATCAAAGTACATGCTCTAGACTGATGTGGTCACTTCTTCGGGCTGTTGACAGGTGGGCTTAGTGAGCTGGATTGATGTTTGCTGAGAATCATCTATATGCAGAATGCATGACCCAAAATCAGTGTCCACTACATAATGGGGTGATTCGCTGAATTGCTCTCCTTTCTTATGATGTAGGCCAACTGATTTTCCTGGTACAACCTCTTAGCCTCTCCTCCAAACATGGGGATAGTGGCATATGTAAGATACATCTGAAGGGTGCCACCTAGCCTTTTGCTCCATGATCGAGACAGCAAGAGACCAAATTTTGGAGGGATATCAACCACTACAATCTCCATCATGATGCTTTTCGAAGGTAGCTGAGTTAGGTTCACAATGAGGTCTTTGATGAGGCCCAAGCACTTGACTTTTCCAGATTCAAAGGATAATAAATCATGGTAGGGCTTTGTGATGTTAATACCAAGCTCATCCATCACAACCTTTGGCATTAGGTTGTGAGAGGCTTTTGAATCCAACAGACAGTTATGGAGGATTTTATCATGGATATTCAGGGATATGTAGAAAGGAAGGCATGAGTCCTTTAGGTATTCAATCATGGGGCCCTGGGTTACAACAGGATTTTCATCTTGCAGGTTCACAAATTCAGTGTCATTATGCATCTTTGGCTGAAGGGAATTCAGAATGGAAGACTTGAATGCATCATTTTTCATTAGCTCAATTAAAGGGAAAGGTATCTTCAATTTTTGAATTTCTAACTCAAGGTTGAAAGAATAATGCAGCCTATCTGGAAACCTTACCTCATCCCTTGGAAATTTGATTTGGATTTGATCAGGAATGGCTGAAGGTGCTGGTTTCTGCAATGTTTTAGATATGATAGCCCCTTTCTTTGGAAAAACAGTGACCTTTTTGGATGGTATAGCAAGCTGCTTGACAGGCCCAGCATTCTTCTTGAGAGGGGAAACCATCCTAGACCACATATTGTACCCTTCCTGACCATCAGCCTAATATACAGTCTCTTCAGTGATCTACTCATCAATTAGGGCTTCCTCATATTCTGCCTGTGTTAGAAAATAATAGTCCACCTCATCCTCCATGCAGTGGATGTTGTCTTTAGCTTCTCCTTCTTCTTCCATGAATTCTGGCTCTTTTTCTAGTGCAGCAATTTGAAATGGAGCTCTTATTATCTGATCTTCCCCTTGATTCCTCTCCCTTCTGAGAATCAGAACTAGGGGGTTTCCTCTTCTATAAGGGACAAAATTAGGGTTTCGAGGAGCAAGTCACTTGGCCCTTTACCGCTCATAGGCATTTGTCCTTGGTCCCTCAATTTAGACATTTCAGCAGTAAGGTTATCTAATAGTTTTGTCATTTTGTCAATCTTGTTCTCTGATGAAGAAGAACCAATAGGGTCTGTTGGATGCTTCTTCCTGTCTATCTTTCCTTTGACCTTCTGAGATGCCAAAATGTTTGAATCTACCTCTATGGCAGCAACTTGCATGAGTGATAAGGAGGCACACCTCCTTTCTCTGAGAAGTAGGCAGAAATTAGAGTCAAAAGCATTTGCATAAGTTATCCTAGTTGAGGTATCAATGGGCTTGATTTTAGTGGGGATCTTGCTATACATATTGTTGAACCTCTTGGTGAAGTTGCAGACAGACTCCCCATTTTATCTTTTCAGGTTGTTGAACTATGTGATATAGTAGAGGTGGTCTCTCCTCTCTCCCCAATGCTTTAGGAATATGTCATCTAGGGCCTCAATTCCTGCCACTAATCCAGCAGGAAGTTCCTTAAACCATTTCCTAGCCTGACCATCTAGGCTTTGCATAAAAACCCTAGTCCATACATCTTCTTGTTCTATGTTAATATTATCAGCATAGTTGTAAAATGCCTCTAGATTTTCTTCAGCTTTGAAATCCCCTTCTCATGTGAACTTAGGCATATACTTTAGGTAATCTCCAGTAGGCATGGCAGAGAGGGGATTTGGAAAATTAAGTGGGGCATACCTAGCTACCAGGATCCTTTCCATTTTGGTCAATTGAAGAGCAACCATTTTGGAAATGGGTATGGACAGGGTTGAGGAAGGCATCCCTGATGAAGGTACTTGTTGAGAAGGTGGTGGTGGTATACTTATCCCAGTGGAGTCACCCGGGATTGGATCTTCACAAGCAGCAGTGCTTGAAGATGCCCAAACCCTAGGATTTTTTGATGTGTTTATAAATTCCTAAGAATTAAGTGTTTCAGCAGAAGAAATAATAGCAAAAAAATTTCTTGAAATACCTGATGTGGCTTCTTGTGCAAAACTGCTGGTCTGTCTTAGTAAAGCCCTAGCTCTTCTCAAAATTTCTTCTGGATCTGAAATAGGTGTTGCTGGTGGCCCCTTAGGGTTTTCTCTAGTAATTGGTCTTCTTGAATCCACCTTATTTCAATGTAGTTTCTAGATAGATGATTACAACCAGAATAGTGTCCAAGCTTTGTCTATCATCAAATCAAGGATCTGTGTCGTCACCTAAGGAATCTGAGCTTCAGTCTCCTCTCCCCGACAACAACGCCAACTTGTTATCACTCCAGGAAACTCCTCTAGGTTGTAGCTCGAGGATGCCTGGTAACTTACAATATTTTTAGGGTTTTCTGATATGGATCAAGTCAAGTGACCAATATAACCTTCCACTCTCAAGACATGCATAAAACTCAATCAATTATAGGGCTTTAGTTACAACTGTTCAGTAGTTGACAATAAGGTGCAAGGATGGGGAACTCATCAAGCTGGCAGATTTACATACAAAACAGATGCATATAAATGGCTAAATCCTAACAAGGATGGTACTTATGAATCAAATCACATTAAATCACCAATACAATGACAACTATTAGTTATTAATCAACTTGAAAGTAACCTAAATTACACATTTAGGCATAAGTATAGTAAAGATAGAGATGATGGCTAAACAAATCATAACAAAAGAGCTTATATTCATGAATGAAAAAAATGAGAAGCTGACAATAGTATAGGCTTATAAATCCTCGAAGTCGAACCTTTTTTATAAATAGTATTAGGATTTATATCCTTTTACAAAAAAAATACAGATCTTAAAACCTGGATCTGCTTTTTACAAAAATAAACAAAGTAACAGTTTTTGCAAATTAGGGTTTGAAACCCTACCCAACTACTTGTCTACCTATAATGAAGATTTAGTTGATTGAATGACTATTAAATAACTAAAGCAATTATGGTGATTATTGATGCTGGTCCTCTACCAGTTAGACCACTGATTTCTCTTTGACAGCTAGGTTTGGTACCCTTTGGCATGGTTATGTCATAGTGGATCTCACACAAACCTTTTCTGATGCGTCCCTCAGTTCCTTTTATCTTCAGATCACATCCCTAAACCATTTGTAGTTTCCCAAAATCGGTATTGTAGGCCAAAACTTTCCTTTAAGCCTATGTCTGCTTTCGGTGGTTAAGGGGCCAGTTTATCAGAACCTTTAGGTGCCGAAAGTGGCGCTTTCGGTGGCTAATTAACTGCCCCATCATCCGCCTAAGCCATCAAAAAACCTATTTTACAAAAAATATTAGGTTTTCATCAAAAATTTCTTTTCAGGCCGTTTATCTCAACTTTCCTCTTTTGGAGGCTTCGTACTAGGGGTGTTAACAACACCTCGGCTAGCTTCAGGAGGATGGGGACTAATGGTTGCTTCAGCTAGGGTTGATAAGGCAAGGTGGTTGCTAGGGTTTGCTTTGGCTTCCTTCAGCTATAGCCTTTGGAGCCTAACCATCCTGTATAGTCTGGTATTGTCCTTAAGGTATCTTGTGTTCAGCCTTTTCAAGAAAAGGTATCTTTCTCTCTGCTTCAGGTAGGACTTATGAAGTAAGTTGTTTCTCCTAGTCAATGTCTCATTATTTCTCTTTAGTTCTCTTTCCAAGACCTCCATTTCATAAACCTGCCTTAGTAGCAGATTGATATTTTGACTTCTAGGCCTGTTGGAGGAAGCCCTTTCTGTTGGTTCCTCTTGCTCTTGTGGAGTTGGGGATGGCAATGCTTCAGATACTTGTACAATTTGTAGAGCTAGGGCTACATCCTCTTCTTGTTCTTCCCCAAAATCTGAATAGGGTAGATTTAAGATATTCTCATGGTGCGCTTCTGCCTCCTGACCCTTCCCAATGAAGTCCAAATTCCTTTTTTCCCTCTTGGTCTTGGAAGAGGAGGGAGGTTGTTCTATTGTTGTAGCTAGGGAAATGGCCCTCCTCCTACTTCTCCCACTCCTTGGGGTGCTGGATTTCTTGGCATGAGACTTCCCTTTCTCCTCTGGTTGAAGGCCCATCTCAAATCCATTCTAGAATAGAAAATAAGGCCAAGCCATGTTTCTTCTCTTCAACAACTCCTGGACCAATAGTTGGATAAGACCATGGTGGGATAGCCTACCAGCAATCTTGGATGGCTAGGCTTTCACTTGATGTGCCATCTTCCCTAGACTTCTGTGTAAATAAAAGGGCAAATTAAGAGGGTTTTTACATGTGAAGTGTTTCATGAGCTTGAAATGGTAGATCATTGCTCTATTATATCTCCCTTCACAGGTTAAATAGACCACAAAGGCCTTCAACAGCTGCTGCCAGTTCTCTTCCATTCATGATGATGGCACACTCTTCTTCCATATTATTCCTCTATGCTCAGGCTTACGATATGACCTGAATTCCACCTCTTTTGGTATGGTGGTCTTGAACCATTTCTCTCCTGTTGAAGGGAGTTCTGTCACCTCAGCGATTAGTGCTTCATCTATGAGAAATTCCTCCTTTCCTATGACTTCTTTTGAACAATCGAATGACAGGGCAAAAGCTTTAGCCACCTGCTGATGGAAGCCTTGTATTTTTTCACAGAACTTGTAGCAGCCCACCTCTTAGAAAAGTCTACAGACCTCTGGATGAGCCTCTAAATAATTGATATCACCTAGCTCCTACCTGAGAGCTAGTCCACTCTTCTTCATCCTAATGGGTGTATCTCCTTGGTACCTGCAAAAATAGTTTTCAAACTTTGTATACAGTGTGCTTTAGCAGGTTGCTCTTTCAGAGCTAGTTTTTCTTGTGGAGAAAGGCTAATTTCGAAAATGAAATATGATGGAGTCTCATGGCACTAATTATGAGGGTTTTCTATCATTTATGGAGGCTGAGGTCACAAAAATGATGACAATAGATCGATCCTCTAGATCTCTTTTCCCATATAACCGTAACCTACTTCAGCCATAGAATTCGATGGCTATTTGATGATCCTTTGGACAGGTGGAGGAAAACTAAAGGTTTCTAGTCATATCAGTATTTTGCCATTTGCATAATGACCCTTTTTACTCATTCCCCACGTATTCATACAGTTCCATATCTTTTCGGTGGGTAATCATGCTCTCAAATGATCCTTTATCTTGCTGACGGGGTCATATGTGAGAGTTCCTAACCGTTTCCTTATTTTTCCCTTTCGGTGGTTAAGATCCTCCATGATTTTGTCAGCTAGCCGCCGAAAAGCTGGCTTTTGATGGCTAACAAAACGTTGTCTTTTTTGCTTAAGTCACCGAAACTTTTACCCCATCCCTGTGGTGAACTTCTGCTTTCGACAGATAACGACCTCGTCAGAAAACCTTTTTCACTGCCGAGAACCTGTTCTTTCGGTGGTTAATAAAATGCCCTACCTTTCGCCTAATCTTCGAAAGGGTTTTTCACTCGATGTTTATCTTCCTGCATTCGCTGGTTAGCATATGTGTTGCACCTTTATCTAATCCATCGAAAGCGACCTTTTTTAATGGCTAATGAGACATTTCGAGCCTCTCCTAAGCCACCGAATGTACTTTTCCCAATTCTTCTCACCACTCGCTTTCGACAGCTAAATTTTTTTTTATTTCTCTCTCTAGTCTGCCGAAAGCACCCCTTTTCGGTGGCTAATGAGTTTTATGTAGTCTCACCTAAGCCACCAAAAGTGTTACTTTGACTCTTCTTGCTCAGGCCGCTTTCGGTGGTTTGCTTTTGCCCCGCGTTCAACTATTTAGCTGCCGAAACATAGCTTTTCGGTGGCTAATGAGCTATAATAGTCCTCGCCTAAGCCACCGAAAGCTATAACTTGTAAAATTTTCATCCAAATAAAAAATAAAGGCATTCAAATTGTGAGTGATACTCATATCTTTCATTACACAAGAAGATTCTTCCTACCATCAAAATAAATTTATTTTGGGAGATAACAGGGCCGATTTGTTTCACTGACAGGGTTGACTTCTCCTAGAGAGACTCCAAATACACATTAGATGATGTTACATTGGGGACTGTTACCCCGAATTACAACAGATATTTTACCTCAAGGTACAAACACAATAAAGAAATCCCGAAAGGAGTAAAACACCTCTCCAATGGGGGTACAACAACATACAATGACAATATACATCAGAATATATTCTGAAGTTACAAATACATCAACAGAATTTCCCTGCAATCTCAAAGGAACAAAAAAAAATAGGCAAGAGACACTTAAACTACCCAAAACATATTACAGTTAGAATACCATACAAGATAAATATAGCTTGCCTGTTAAGTTTTCAAGGCTTTGTCATATTAGTTCATGAATAATTGAACAACAACATTCCTTGAATAACGTTTTGTAAATGATGGATCTATATTAATACACTTATTCACCTCCTTAAGTCCTTCTGGAAAAGCTCCAACCTTTGTGTAAGAAGTTTTTGTGTTACTGTAGACCTATGTTTACAGGTGTAGAGCACTGATCAACCAAAATCTCAACCATAGTAAGATTCCATGGGCAATGGAATCAAGGAAGCACTAACACAGAAGGTAATACGACTGCTTACCCTTGCATCCTTACTTTTCCTTCTAAGTTGTTTGGTATAATTCCTTATAGCCTCACGATACTACAATTAATTTTATACAACATAAATTTCGTAATCACTAATATACGACAAACAAACTCTATCGACAAAGCTAGAAACTGAAATGGAAATCACCACATCTTTATAGCAGCTGCAAAATGTAGTTTCAATATCCTTCGAGGTCACATAATAGTGAAGAATTAAAATAGTAATCAAATGAATAGCGAATGAATAGTAACATAAAATTGATCTGAAAAAAAAAAGCCACCATGTAGCATCTTAAAGTCCTTTTTTCTTTTAGTTATTGTAATTATTATTCAAATTCAACCATTCACTTATAATGCACCAAAATCGTTGAGCATCCTACTTGACAAATTCTAAGCCATATGATTGTGATTTGTGCTACCTTTCTATCAAAGATCTTCTCAAATATCATATGTAACAAAAATGACATCTCATACCTTTCTCCTGCTATTCATCTTCTAAATCTGGATCAAAATCTTCATGTTTATCCAAATCTTTCTTTGCTTTCTCAGCTTCATTAAGCTTCTTCAATGTATCTAGATTTTAATGCTCTATATGTGCTTTATGGAAAGCTTCACTTACTGGCTGAGGTGTGGGATGAAATGAGCTAAATGCCACCACATTGGCAATAACGCTTACTCTGAAGGCATGTTGTATTCTTTACATGTAAAATAATCATTCTTTATCCTGGTTGGATTGGAATTCAATTTGATATCCTCCATCTCAATGTCCTATGCATTACTTCAACTCATTTCACATACAATTTTATGGTTGAAGTTCTACAATGTGGACTACTTGTCAAATAATGTGCATTAGTCCAGGTCATTTGATGCACAATTTTATGATTGAAGTTCTTCTAAGACAAATACTACAAGTAGTTCTTCCTGGCTTCTAAATTGTATAAGTTTGGTAATCACATGAATTTGCAGAGGTGTTGAATTGTAGAATGGAGGCTCATGTATTCTTCACTTCTTGTTTTGTAACTACAGCCATCAACACAATCCCCAAAATTGTCAGGAACTTGGGTTTCATAGGGAGAGCAATAAGCAAAAGAATGCAGTGTAATCAAAATGTTGAAATAATTTCAAATGGGAAGACTGAAGATTTAAATACAATAACATGCAATTATTTATTGATTTTTCCTATTAACAAACTAATTCACTTTCTTCTGCTTCATGTTAGGGTTGATTGGTAACTGCTTCTATTCACCATTTAGATGTTTGTTCGCTTATAATTCTTCTTGTGGAAGGCTCCAACTTATAATGTATAGCCCCTATCAATAAATATGTGCATATCATGACATACTCAAGAGTATTACCCATGTGCTAGTATGCATAGATATGTATAAGATAAAACACATTGGCTTTCCAGACCTTATACTTCACACTAGCTACAATGCAAAACTTCTTACATAAAAATGTGGTTTCATTATTGCTTGAATTTATTGTTTTTTATCTTAGCCTAACTTATAATCTCGGCAATAACATTTTATTTTTCATCCTTAAAATGATGGTAATTATTTGTATTCCTCATAATGTATCCTCACAAGAAAATGATGGAAAAAGAATGAAATCAAAGTGAACCAACACATGTACATGTAAGGTTTGTCCTCTCCTCAACCATCATATTAATTAATATGGTTGTGTTAATTGTATACACAACAAGTGTAGAAAGATAAGTGGACAACTAATAATTGTGAAGTTACATTTTTAAGCTATCATTGAAGGCTAATGATATGTATTGTGTATAATATTTAACTTGACTCTTTTATCTCTTAATACTGAAATAATGATCATTGCCAAGAAATAAAGTAAGGCGTAATGCTCAGATAGGAATAGGGTTGGCTTTGAGGGAGATGAAATATTCCGACTCCCATCTCATATCTAAATAAAGGCTATGTACATCTCATATAAAGGCTATGTACATCCTTTCTATGCATGAGAATCATTGATTGAAGTAATGGTTATGTTTCGCTAACACACCTCTTTTGTTCAATTTCGGCCTCTGATGGCATAGTCATTTCTAACAATATATAGATTCATCCTCATATGGGTTGGTGAAGGAGGAGGAACAAAATGAATTGTGCTTCTTTTGTTCAATTTCGGCCTTTGATGGCATATCCATTTCTAACAATATATAGATTCATCCTCATATGGGTTGGTGAAGGAGGAAGAACAAAATGAATTATGCTGCTTATGGAATGGAACCATGCTTCTTCCTGCTAATGTTTCTTACCCATTGCTACTTACAAAGGCATGATCGGTAAAGAAATGAATCTACCATACAGAAAAACAATTGACAGATAATGCTTACTTGATTGGGAAAATAAATGAATATACTCATTTGTTTTAGGCTAAGGCATGTCAATGGTTACTTGTTCACAAAGAAAATGCTGGAGGAGGTTACTCATCAATTGAAGGTTCCAAGGTTAAGTTTTCTCCCTCGTCAACAATTCCAAATCTAAAATGAAATCATGACTAATAACTTTTAGTCAGGTACTATGTAATTATGGTTTTTAGTAAGGTAGTGTGCTTTTGTTCGACACACACCTACCTGTATAGAATTTTTTTTTCCAATATCGCACAAATTTTCTACACTTGCATACGACATATATTTTATAGAAGAAAAGGAACAAAATTTGACCAAGTACAATAAACTGTGAAAAATGAAAAGAATGTGCATTTTTTTCATGTATCTGAGAGAAAAAGGAAAATATAAATGCCAAAAGGAAATTCAAGTTAGTTCCTCGATGATGCTGATTTGAAATTTGAATATCAACAATTGAATATAAAGATACTTTTGTTTCGAAGAGGATAACTCTAAGAGAAGTGATAATTTCTATTAAAAAGCAAAAGAAACAATGTTACATAACTGAATCAATCTTACTTTCCTTCTAAATCATTAAGCATGAAATGTAAAAAAAATTATATATATATTTTCCATGGAAAAAAATCTTAATTACATTTCATAGATATATGCACAGGGATATACTATAAAAAGAAGAGTGTCCTACAAGTATATTATTTCCTTTGGCAGCAAAAAGGTATACTGCATATAGTCTTTGAATACTAACTACTATTAGTCTAATTCTCAATCCTATTATTAAAGACTCATGATAAATATTAAAAATGAATGAGAAAAGTAGAAAATGGTGCACCGATTCTACAAAAATCAAGAAAGAGTGATTTTGCATTTTTTAATATATATACATGATGCTGAAAAATATGCACATACATAAAACAATAATGAAGTATTTACACATCATTCTTTTGACTAAAATGAGTAGATTTGAACATGTAAATTCTTCATTAGAAAACCATATGCATCAAGCAAAATTATAAATATTAATATGTGATAATGACAATGAAACCACAATCAAACAATCTATTTCACCATTTAAGGAACAAAATTTTGACTCCTAATTGGTTAAAGTATCAAATTTTAGAGGAATTATAAAATTAGTGTAAAAATGTCAACCATAGTTGGCTACAAATTGAATTTTTTTGAACTAAGAACAATAGAGAAACAACGTACTAAGTATATATAGTAGTAAGGAAAAATAGGTTTCTGTGTAGAGATCCAACAATTTGGTTTGTTGGCAATCTGTAAAAAATGGTATTAATTCAAATATATCACGAGTCGATGAAAATTAATCATCGTTGCATGGAAAAGTGCCTTAAAAGTGGCAATTTTGTTTTTGGATTTGTTGTACTTTTCAGCTGTTATCTAAGGAGACAACAAGAGCCAAGCACATGACTAATATGCATACTATAAATATATAGTGTCAAACAACAAGTGCTTTATTAATTTCTATAAGATGAGCCAATGCCTTGATTTATTTTGTTTATTGTCACCCAAAACATGTCTAAAGTGGGAGCACAAACCTTAGTATCTAATCTTAGAGGTGATGGCTATCATCAATATATGAAATAAGCATTAGGACGGTGGACTAAAATTAAGCCCTGGATATTTATTTCAAGTTAAAGTATGATTACAAGTATAATATTATAAAATCAAAAGGTGACATTGTCATCCACAATTCTAGAGAAGAAAAAACTTACTTTCTTTGAAAGCCTTGCTTTCAACACTGACGCCTAATGATCCTCAGGATGTTTTCATGGTAGAACAATACCTTAGAGACAATGAATATATTTTTTTCAAGTTAAATTTTGATTACAGGTACAAATATTATAAAATCAAAAGGTGACATTGTCATCCACAATTCTAGAGAAGAGAAACCTTACTTTCTTTGGAAGCCTTGCTTTCAACACCATAGCCTAATGATCCTCAGAAGAGAAACCTTACTTTCTTTGAAAGCCTTTCTTTCAACACCAGAGCCTAATGATCCTCGGGATGTTGTCCTGGTAGAACAATACCTTAGAGACAATGAAGAATTTGTAAGCACGGCTCGTTATTGGACTCAAACTTTTGCCAAGGGGGCACATCTTGGAATAATGGAACAAAAGGTACAATGCTTGGTAGTTACGAGATTTCCTGTAGATAATGAGAACCATATTAAAAAATATTAGTGGTGACGAAAACATGGCATTGGAGAAACTCTATAGTAGATAGCTTCACATTTATTATTTTGAATGGCATTTAATTTCTCAAAAAACTTCATTTCATCAATTTCACTTTCTGAGAAAACTTCATTTCATCAATTTCAATTTCTAAGAAAACTTGATATTATCAATATCAAAGTAAAAAACTATAGCTTTGCTAAATTTCAATGGAATCTTAATCTCTTAATCACAAAATAAGGTTGATTATATTAACAAAGGAAAGGGGTTTCTGTTATTCTTATCACTTACAATGATATTATAAATGAGTTATGTAAAGTAAGAAAGATGATTGAAGCAAGCTATGAGTCAAAAGAAATAGTGGCAAAATGTTTGGCTACCAACAATGTAACTTACAACACCTTGAAGAATTCGTACTGCTAGCGAGGAAGTATATCATAAGAATTGAAAGTGAATAAGAACATGGTGGCAACATGCGTTGAGTTGTGTTACCACAAAAACTAGTTCCCTAATTGAAAGAACTCAAAATGGGTTATAGCTAAGAGAAACTATGGAAAAAGGATAGTTGTAACGACCCTCAAGAATGACCCAATTTTTTTTGTAGGGTATTATCCTATCTCCATTACCCAACTCTGGTTTTATGATGATGAGGATGCATTATCACATCCCATCAACACTATAATGTATCCTGTGACACATAGGAAAATGTGATCACATAGAATTGAAATAATTTATAATATCTTCTTGATTTAGCGTTTATTATTCTTTCTCCTAATTAACTTGATTTTCTTGTTATGATAATATCCTTTGTACACATAAATTTGAATAAGTATTACTGGACCTAACAAGATAGTCTAATTATAACATTTAGATTACAAAGAAACCTATAAAAACTCACATCTATAATATATCACATGAAAACCAACTATACATGATGATTAATTTTATATCACAAGAATATTTCTAGAATCTTGCATACATCTAGTAACTTTATTTCCTATCCATAAATATAAGAATTTCCATTCATCCATCAATTCCAAATTTATCCATTAAATTTATTTTTTTCTTTCAAATTCACAACAAAAACCATAGGAAAATAAAGTAAATTTTGTTAATACAATCATTTAAATTAGTAAACCAAAATTACATTAATCCACAATTTGATAATAAATTATATATACTTGATAAAATCTTAACATATTTAACTTTGGACATAATAAAAATTTTAAATAAATCTTCAAACCAAAGTAGTGTGAATTAACTTTTCTTAACTTAATAAATAATTATCCTAAAATTAATCCAAATATTTATCTACCATTTACTAAAATGTTGAATTAAAACATAAATATGTAACTCAATCATTACAATACATTAATAAAGCTAAAATATTTCTTTCAAATTACATTCATATTGTCCAAAAATAAAAATAAATTGATTATTTTAAAAGTTGCCATATATATATAATCACGCTATCACAATAAAGATAACGTATATATATATATATATATATATATATATATATATATATATATATACCTCAATGACATTCAACTATATTTAAAACAATTTGTCAAGTATTTCTATACATAGTAACTACTATATAAAACAAGTGAAATAGCAGCAAGGCTGCTTATACCTGCCTCTTAGAAGAGATTGAAAATATATAGAAATAAGATAATTTTGCTAAAGAAGTACTTTACTAAAAGAAGTTTATTCTAAAGTACTAAAGAAGTACTTTACAGTTTTATTTATTTATTCTACGTTTTTTATTAATACTCCAAAACTTCTTTTAGTACCTTAAAATAAATGCAAATAATTAATAAATACATATTTATATTTATTTAAAAAATAAATACAAATAATCCATCGTTTAACTTACACCTAAAAATAACAGCATCAAAACTTAGAATAACACATCAAAACTTACACTTAAAAATAACACAATCATCAAAACTTACACTTCATAATAACAATCAAAGACTTTAAATTCTAAAACAAAATGTGATTTTCTTATTCTACAAATGAAGATGTAATATATGGTCGATTCTCTGTTTTCTTGGTTAAATTCAGGTAAGGTTATGTTTATCATGTTGGTTAAGCCTAGGTTGGGTTAGACAATTTCAGTGAAAAGCAAAAGCCGACAGTATTCCGATCCCAATATCCCACAGGTTGCAAAGAGGAAGCGAGAGCAAGAAAAGAAACAGAGTGTTGTTATTTTTGTGCATTTTGGTTCTGAAGATGATCAGACGACGCAAGCCAGAATTGCTTAGACTAAAGCCTTCTACAAGATTCCAAGTCGTTCCTCATCATCTTGTCACTGCTGCGCAAGCAAGGTATCCGTTCTTTCCAAAACTTTCCTCATTATTTTCTCTGTAACTAACCTAACATATTCATCAATTTAAGGTTCTGCAGGAAAATTAGTAGATCTCAAGAACATCATTCACACGTCCACAAGACTGCCAAGAAGTGCAGAAGATGCAGCCGTTGGAAGCGCATCCTCATATTTTACGGAATTCTAAGCGAGTTTTGAGTCATCGTGACTTTCTTAGTATTACTTTAAAATGCAATGGATAAATTTAGTTTAACCAAAATGTACTCTACAGGGAATAAACATCCATGTTTCTTTAAATTTCGTTAAAATGCAGATAAAATTTAAATTTAATGAAAATGTAGTTTGCATAGAAGATGCATCAGGTTTTTAGATTTTTTTGAAATGCAGCTGGAAAGTTTAATTTACAGAGAAAAGGGTTCCGATCTCTAAATATTTCTTGCAGCCGAGGTACCAAATTTAATTAAAATGTGATTTACGGAGGAGGAGATTTCAAATTACTAAATATTAATTTGAAATGAAGGCCAAGAAGTAAATTCAAGGAAAGTGTAATTTAGGGAGGAGCGCTGAAATTTCTAGTATTTCTTTAAAATGCATCTCTTGAAAGAAGCTAGTGCAAATGTAATTTACAGAAACTAAGACATATTTATTTTTACAATGTGGCTCATAGATTCTATTGAACGTAAGTGTAATTTAGGGAAGAAGCATTCAGAATTTCAAGTATTTCTTTATAACGCAACTCAGAAAATGAATGTAATTGTAATTTAGGGAAGAAGCGTTCAGAGCTTCAAACTTTTTTTATAATGCAACTCCGGAAATGAATATAAGGAAATGGATTTTTATAATGCTAACTCAGGAAATGAATATAAGGAAGCAATCAGATTTTTAGGTATTTCTTTAAAATTCAGTCTCGTAGATTAAAATTAATGAAATTAATGTATAGAGAAGAACCATTGGGATTTCTATATGGATTGGATGGAGGATCATGACCGGCACTCGCAGAGCCTGCACTATTACATAGCGGCGGGCCTGGGGGTCCAACCCGCAGTAGAAGAAGAGCTGAAACGCTACAGAAACTATTACACAGTTAGCGCGGTCCCTGCCAAGCCGCTCCACATCAAAGAGATGCTGATGCCTGATTGGAAGCCTCTACTGGAGAACGCTTTCGCGTGGCTGGGAGATTGGCGTCCTTCGGCCATTCTCGGCTTTCTGCTAACCTGCCACGAGGTGGATGCAGTCCAGTTGCCACCTCATCACGTGGAATTCGTGAAAGAGCTGATAAGGATCAGCCACCACAACGAGACCATCCTCGACGAGGAGATGGCAGAGTACCAGGCCATATCAGCATTTAACCCCGCGGTTGCCACCCCTCGCAACGCACATCAGCCTCTTCTTGCGCTCTTTTTCGCTTTGCACGACAGCAGCAATACAAGTAATAATAAGAACGACGCGCAGATGAAAAGCCACGTCAAGGACGACCTGGTGACCTGCATGCGAAGGGATCTTACGCGGATGAACAGAATTGTGATGCAGGCCCACGATATGCGTTTCAATGCCGTGGAGGTTGTGGTGAACCGGCTGCTGACATGGACGCAGGCTTCACGTTTCTTGTTTCACGGTCCACTGATTTTGGATTTTATGTTGATGACGTCATGTTGCCACATGTCAACCCAAATCCAGATACCAAATCCCAAGGCTGACATCACCTCCTATCCACCAATTAGCTGTTGACAAAAATTGCTTTTTAACAAAATTAAAAAAAATATTTTACAAACCCCTAAGTCTCACTTTGCAAAACAGGTTTTGATTTTTTAAAACTGCCTCAAAAAACACCAAGTAATAGCAAAGTCAAACCTGATCGAATTACAATATACCTGCTGAGACAGGTATAAAAACATTCTCAATGACATTCAACTATATTTAAAACAATTTGTCAAGTATTTCTATACATAGTAACTACTATATAAAAAAACATTTTCAAAGCAATTGGTTATAAGCTTTTATAATATAGCTATATGAACTACGATTCCACATAAAACTATTTAAAACTAATATGTATAAAAAAACTATCCAAAACTTATTATAATACAAGTATGGAAATAATTAACCATATTCGATACAACATTTTATAATAAGTAAGTGTGTTGAATGAATATATTTAAGACTAGATGCGTTCTTGCTTCAACGCTAGAGGTTTTTTTTTACCAACTTTAGGCAACATGGTTTTAGAAAAAAAATTGTTGTGCAAATGCAAGGGTGTGCCAAAGAGATCTCTCAAGTACGCAAATATTGGATTTGTCTTCTACTTTTTCTGGCAGCAAGTAAATTGTTGTTCGCCATTGTATTGATAGTTCATTTGATGAATCAAACTAAGGAGGTTTTATGTATTAAGTTACCAGGAGATATGAGCGCAAGCAACCCACTGGCAAATGTGAAGATTTAGTGTTTAATGACCCAACCGCGTGAAGGTTAAGGCTCTCTTTTACACCTAAGCTAATGCCATGCCTCTGCTATTGTAGAAGGTTATTGCTGCTAAGATGGGATACTAGAAAGACCGAGGACCAGAAAATCAAGATAGACATACGGGATAGTCTGTGGGGATGGATGTCTTACCTTATCTTTATGGTGGGAGATCAATGCCGTCTAATATGAATAACTATGAAATAGTTCGTTTTTTTTGTTTTCTATGTAATTATATCTCCCCCTCTTTTTATTTTGTTTTAAGATCATTAAACGCATTGTATAAATGACTAAATTTAAGAATTCAAAGGATTAAATTTCACAGAAATCATTTTTTAAGATTGCATTGAGGATCGAACAAATTCCAGATGTGAAGGTCAATTCCTTCTCAAAGACGTCTTATAGGGTATAGAAACAGACTCAATGTAGGCTCTCGAGAAGACTGCCAACCGACCATGCCTTTTTTGGCACCAATTATTATTAGAATCTCGAAGCTTCGATGTGGATACACCTGGTCTTACAACCATTAAGAACGTGTGTCTTTTGGGATTGCGTTGTTGCCAGGGATAATTTTAGGGGCGAATTTTAGCCCAATGGGCTATTTTTCCATGTTTTTCTCCCGAAAAAGATTTGCCATTTTGAATTTTTTGAAGCCCTGTTTTGCGCAATTTTGATGGGGTAAAAAATTTTCACCCTAAAAATAGCCAAATTATTATATAAACGATATAAAATCCTTGGAAATTAAAATATTTTTTAAAAATATTGCCAATCATTTTATAGTTGGCGTTTTAAGAATTGGTAATATTTGCCAACATTTATACACTTTTAAATAAGTATGGTTCCTTAAAATCATCCCTGGTTGTTGCATGCCTAACAATCGTGTCCTCACTAAAGCTAGGGTGTCCAAGAGGCTAAAGGAGATTAAAGGAGACTCGTGCAAGAGGCCATGAAAGCTATAGCTACGCTCTTGGGAAGACTGCCAACGAGCCATGGCATTTTGGCACCATTTTTTATTAGAATCTCAAAGCTTCGACGTGGATACATATGGTATTACAACCATTAAGAACATGTCTTATGGGATTGCGTTGTTGCATGCTTTACAATCGTGTCCTCTTTAAAGCTAGGGTGTTGGTCAAGAGGCTAAAGGAGACTGTTGCAAAAGGCTATGAAAGCTACAAGCTATAGAAGGTCCATAGTAGGTCACGAAGGGCCATCTCGATGCTTGATTTTCTTTGATGGTCTAGGACAGTTAAAATTGGATCGCTTAGTTTTGGAAAAGGTTACATGTACTGTATCAATTGTTTCAGGTTCCATTATTCTTTAGTGATCTATTCTTGTGGTGTAAGTAGTATACCGAGGTGAATGATGTTATTGCACTGAAGAGGTGCATTCTACAACCCAGTAGGGGAAAGATGTGTAACTCCTTCCATGCTCATCTTAGAGTTGACACATGTCCTTTATAAAAAAAATAAAAAAAATTATGAAAAATAACATGTAGGTTTAAATTAAATTTTTAATTATTTAGAATTGCATATATATAAAACAACATAAATTAGACAAGCTTAAAACATAAACATTGGATTACACATTCCTAACATTTCCACTATAAAAAAAGGGTTTGCACCTTGAGAGATTTGATCCCTCTCGATGCTTGGTAAATCCCCTTTTAGATGGATCTATGCTAGTTTAAAAAGTATGAACAATCTTCGGAAGTGAATGATTGTGAATATGGCCAACATAAGTGGCTCTCACCCAAATTCGTTGAGGCTTTCAAACTCAAATAAGCATAAGCATTGTCGAAGAACAACACAGTCTACGCTGATTACAATGCTCTGGCGAAATTTGAGTATCTCATCATCCTAGATAACCCAAATGGGATCTTGAAAATCAGGTTCATTAGTAACAGAAACATTTGATTGAAAAACGTTATCAGATAAAGGTAAGATATGTTACCCTTGTAATACAAGCTAAGTTTACCACTATCTTGTACTAATAGATAAAATATGGTTGTTATTTTGGATATGCACGTTCAACATAATATAGTTTACAGTAGATCTATTACTGTTAGTGTTTATAGTAGGTATTTTTCTCAACTAATTCATTACTTGCATCTTGGACAACTTCATCTTGAACCTACAGTTGCAGAGATGTTTAGTCTTTTGTGGAATTTGGGACAACATTTGTCTCCTCTAATTGAATAACAAGAAAACATGCACCTCCATTTTCATTATCAATGTGTGATGAACTCAAGCCACCAGCTGCTACATCTGAAACACCAAAAGTAGAAAGAACCTTGGTTGCCAGTGAGCCAGTCTTTCAGTTTCCTCACTATCTTGGTCATCTATATTGGCTAACTTGGCAAAGTCTATTTGATTTGTTTATCTTGCTGATCTTTCTACATTAAGTAAAGAATAGAGGGGACAATGCAACAACAAAAATTGCAGAACATGAGGGAGATGCTTCTAGAAGCAGAAGTTATGGGAGTTGTGGGGAACAATTTCTTTCCTAGTGTGAAGTTGAATGTAACCTACCACCAAAAGCAAATCAGCTTTGGTGCAAAATTATAGTTCTCCCATTTCCAATAGAAACATGGCACTGTATCCATTGTGAATTAAAGACTTCTAAGTGGAAGAAGATCTTGAAGGATGGCAAATTCATACAATATCTATTGTGAATTAAAGATGTCTAAGTGGAAGAAGATCTTGAAGGACCGCAAATTGATAGTAGTAAGTAGGTTCAACTCCTCTCTGGTCATTATATTGGGCAACATGTATTCTTTTATTTCGATTTTTAGAAATTAAAATCTATGTGTTATTAGTCCCTGCCTTCGCTAGCAGGGACTCTTGTAATCGGCTTGCAGCTTTTTACATTAATCTGCACGCGAACCCAAACTAGTTTTAAAAACTTAGCCTAAGTTATCAACTTTATTTTCCAGTTGTCTTTGGTCCATTTCCAGATGCCCTTTCATGGACAAGCTGCATTTTCATAAACCAATCAAACATTTTGATCTCTTATTTGGCCTCTTCCCTAGGCAAAACTAAATTTCTCATAATTTTTGGCCTATGTTTTGTTTTGGGGTCAATAAAAGGTGAATTACATTTCATTCAAATTAATTTCAAAGTGATTAATGCTAGAATGATTTTAGCATTAGTTCATGGCATTTAATGCTTAATTGCATAACTTAGGCAAAAAAATTCTTAAAATGTGACGTCTCTTGGTGGCAATTTGCATGTAAGTGTGTTGTCAGTCCTCTTGGAGCCCTTCCTGTTCTTCTAGCTTGATGGTTCCCTCAGTTTCTTAGTACTAACTATTCATGTTCCTATCCTTTTTAGTTTCAGTTATTATGTTCATGTTCCACTTTTCTGTGGTGTTTTGTTGCCTGTCACTTTGTCCACTTTGTCTTCTTGGTGAGCAGTGGAAGAATTAGTCCCATGGCCTGTCCACAAACCAACTTCTAATATTACCAGCTTCTCAATACTCAACCCAAAATCCTTTTTAGCCCCTCTGCTTCTTCCTTTTTAGCCCCTCTGCTTCTTGAACAGACTAAATCAGGTTGTATATAATTCTACAACCTTTATTCTTGTCTATGAATGCTATTTGAGGCTAAAGATTCAAGCTTCCTTCTATCAACACTCACTCAAAATTCACTTCGGCAGATGTTCCTTCGAGCTTTTTAGTATCAGTTATTCTTGTTCCTCTTTAGTATCAGAAACAAAAGAGCAAAAATATACCTGTTTAGTATCAGAAACAAAAGAGCAAAAATATACAGGTATGTAAGCCTAGACTAGTTATTGTCCTCTTTAGATTCCTTCCAAATCTAAGGTTTTCTGTTTAAATCTAAGGTTTTTTGTTTAATGCTAGATATAATTTTCTACAGGTAGAAGAAATTATGGGTTTTCTGTTTAATGCTACAAATCTAAGGTTTTCTATTTAATGCTATATGTAATTTTCTACAATTTTCTACAGGTAGAAGAAATTATGGGTTTTCTATTTAATGCTACAAATCTAAGGTTTTATGTTTAATGCTACATATAATTTTCTATAATTTTCTACAAGTAGAAGAAATTATGGGTTTTCTGTTTAATGCTACATATAATTTTCTATAGGTAGAAGAAATTATTAGAATCATAAATAGCATAAAGAACATAAACTAGAACAAAAAATAGCATACTCTTCCTGAGAGACGAACATACTCTTCCTAAGTTGACAATAACCAAGCCGCCGACGAGATTGGGGTATTTGTGTGACATCCAGAAGGCCACGAAGCCCCGTCTCTATGCTCGACCATGACCATGCTTTCCACACTGAGAGAGAGGAGCATACTCTTAGGCACTTGGCTTGGAAAATCTTTGTCAGGGATCCAAGAAGACTTAAAAAGCTGCTCAGTAGCTTGCTGTGCCTTCTCTTGGGCTTCTAAACAATTAAAAGCACGCTTGATTACTTCTGGTGATTCTTGGTAGGCTACAAATGCCTCTTTCGCTGCCTCCTTTGCCTGCAAGTGTCCAAGAAAGAGAAAGGGACTTAGATCAACATATCTTAAAGTTAATCTCAAAATTTACTCCCAAATAAAGAGCCAGAACAAAAGACCGATTGAATGGATCTAATTTGCAGGAATTTTCTTGAAATGCCCTTTAATGTGTGTTTTAATACATTCATTATCTTCAAAGACATATACAGATAAATCCTCTCTCTCTGCTATGACTCAAATGAGGTACATTCATCCTCAATTCCAAGATTTGAAGTTGGAAAATTTAATTAGAAATCAATGGATCACAATAGGGAGAAAATTATGGATTTCGGATATACCTCTTTCTGGACATGGAAAGGATTGAAATTATGGACATCTTTTGGTTCACTTCCAGTTTGTTGTTCCCCTGAAGTTTGTTGTATCTATTGTTGCTTCCAACCTATTGTTTCAAATTCAGTCACAACCTCACTTAATAGTCAAACCACATTTCTCTGCAAAGCAAAGAGAAATAAATGATGGTTATTGAGGTATGGCAGAACTTGTGATACTAACTCAACATCCATGTTATTTGTGCATGGCTTAAACGTGGCCTTACTAGTTCCCTCTTGGAGTCTGCATTACAACAAATTGTGCCTCAGTTGTGTTGTGCGGAGGATAAATGGGTTGCATCATAATAAATTGACATTGAAGGGAAAGACTCTCATCATTCCTGTCATTCATATTTTATTTTAACAAATTAAAAAATTGTTTCATACTTAATTCAATTGTAAAAATTATAAATATACTAAAATAGTTTTCACTATTTCAAAATTTAATTTATTATTTTTTAACCAAGTTTAAAATTATATAAGGTGAAGTTAAAAGTAATCAAAAGATTAAAAGAAAAAAGAGTAGAGATAAGCTTTGTATATATGGTTAATGTTTGTTTCTTTCCCATAAGGACGTGATATTTTTGGCAAACAATAACTAGTGAGGCCAACAATAACCAGTCTGCTGGTTATTGTTATGGTTGAGCTCATTTACTGAAACTAATTTCCTAGAACATAGAACATCATTATTACTCCCTGAATTTAAAACAATTCATAATACAGTGTGAATATTTATCTTTCAAAATGGGGAAGGCAAATTTTTAGTCCAAGTCAGGTCTGTGTTTTCAAATCATTCAAAGAACCCCCAAGGAATTAATTCTCAACAAATATATACAATAAATATATTTCATTGGTAAGGTAAATTAATTCTCAACAAATATATAGTGAGCAAATTAATCTGTAAGGTAACTTAGTCTTCTGTATATTTCATTCGGAGAATGAGATCGCTGGGCCCATATATTTGCATGTCCAAATTAATGAATAAATTTTCTGAACTATTGGACCATTTTCATATCAAGTCATCCTCTCATTCAATAAAACAAAACAGAGAGGAGCCCACACTGACGTAATCGACTTTATCAATAAACTTTACTCTTTGAGCTTTCCTGTAATGGATAAACAAATCATCTGCTTCAATAAATTCATGAGATTGCCGTGTTTTTTTCAGCTTGGGGTTTTCGGAGTCCCCCCAATAATTTTAGAGCAGTTTTGTGCAAAGAGAAGGGCAGTTTACTAGTTTGTTGAGAGCAGTTTTGTGCAAAGGGAAGGGCAGTATTCTGAGGTTTTTCTCTTTATAGCTGCATCTTGAAATAAAAAGGACAGCCTTTTGGCCAATGTGTTTGACTTAGCTGGTCCAAGTTTTAGTTGAATGGAAAGTGCTATTATCATTTCATTTCACTGTGTGTTAGAATTGTACATAGGGGCTCCTATTTATAGGAGGAGAGCTATACCATATATGTAACATAAGCAATGTGGGACTCAGTATTCTAAGTATTCTAACATCCCCCCTCAAACTCGAGATGATGAAATCAACTAGAGTTTGGAAACAAGATCACGTAGTCGACCAGGTGGATAAGACTTTGTGAAAATATCGGCAAGTTGATCTTCGGAGGAAACTAATCGAAGATGTAGTGTGCCCTGCTGAATGTGGTGCCGAATGAAGTGACAATCAATCTCAATATGTTTGGTTCGCTCATGAAAAACATCATTGTGAGAAACCTGGATGGCACTCTGATTATCACAATAAAGAGGGGAACTAGTCGTCTTAGGAGCACCCATGTTAGCCAAAATCCATCGCAACCACAAAAGTTCAGCTGTAGTATCAGCGAATGCACGATACTCAGCCTCAGTACTGGATCGAGCAACAATAGTCTGTTTCTTATTGTGCCAAGAAATAAAAGAAGTGCCGAGTAAGAAACAATAACTCGTAGTGGAGCGACGATCAGTAGGATCACCATCCCAATCAGCATCAGAATAAGACCAGAGCTCAAGAGATGAGTGCGGAGAAAAGTGAAGGCCATGAAACAAAGTCCCCTTTACATAGCGCAAGATACGAAGAACTGCAGCATAGTGAGTAGAGTGCGGTACATTTATAAACTGGCTAACCAAGTGAACAACGTAGGAAATGTCTGGGTGGGTAACGGTGAAATAGATGAGACTACCGACCAATTGTCTATATAAAGTAGCATCTGGAAGAGATTCACCATCAATAGCAAGAAGCTTAACATTAGGTTCAAGAGGAGAAGTGCATGTTTTGCTGTCAGTCAAGCCTGCTTTGGAAAGCAAGTTAGAAGCATACTTAGCCTGAGAGAGATAATAACCATTTGAACTCGAAGTAACTTCAAGGCCAAGAAAGTAGTTAAGCTGCCCTAAGTCCTTCATCTCAAAATTCTGACTCAAAAAATGCTGAAGATCTCGAATACCCAAGAGATCGTCCCCTGTAATGATCATGTCATCAACATAAAGAAGGATAAGAATAGTACCAGCACCAGTTGTCCAGAGAAAAAGAGTAGAGTCATATGCACTAGGGACAAATCCTTGTTGAGCAACAATGCAACTAAATTTGGCAAACCAGGCTTAGGGAGCTTGTTTAAGACCATAGGGAGCATGACGAAGATGACATACTTTGTAAGGAGGATTTTCATAGCCAGGAGGAGGATGCATATAAAATTCCTTAGCAAGATCACCATTCAAGAAGGCATTTTTGACATCCATCTGAAATAGTTGCCAATGAAGCATAACAACGATGGCAAGCAAAGATCGAACAGAGGTAAGTTGAGCAACAAGAGCAAAAGTCTCCTCATAGTCAATGCCATACTCCTGAGAAAAACCCTTTGCAACAAGGAGAGCTTTGTATCGTTCCACTGATCCATCTACCCGAGTCTTGATTTTGTAAACCCACTTACATCCAACTGCAGACTTTTCGGAAGGCAAATCCACCAGGTCCCAAGTATGAGTTTTGGTGAGGGCATCGAGTTCATTAGACATAGCTTTCTGCCAAAGAGGGTCAACACTAGCCTCACGATAACTGTGAGGTTCGTGAAGAGTAGCAAGGGCATAAAAACAATGATAATCTTGAAGATGAGAAGGAGGGGCTCTTACTCTAGTGGAGTGACGAAGTTCATGTACCTGGATGGGATCAGGCGCAGTTGATGTAACAGGAGTATCAGCAGACATGTCAGTTGAATCAGGAACAGTCGAAGAAGGAATGTCTGAGGAGCTTGGCATCTCTGCAGAGAAGTCAAGGACTAAAGCAATAGATGGATCAGTAAAAATAGGAGCAAAACTGGAAGAAGACTGCGGAAAAGGAGAAATACTCGTAAACATCTTATGTTCCCAAAAATCCACATGATGAGAAACACGAAGACGTTTGGCTATGGGATCATAGCAACGATAACCTTTTTGAGTGAGACCATAACCAAGAAAACAACAGAGTCTGGATCGTGGTTCAAGTTTGGTTTGTTCGTGTGTAGGAAGGGTGACAAAACAAACACAACCAAAAACTCGAAGCAAGGAATAGTTAGGGACTTTACCATAGAGAATCTCAAAAGGAGTTTTATTGTGGATGGTGGGTGATGGAACACGATTGATAGTGTAGACAGCAGTAAGAGCAGCTTCACCCCAAAAACGTTTTGGAAGAGAAGCATAAATGAGAAGTGCTCTTACTGTATCTAGAATATGATGATGTTTACATTCGTCTCGACCATTCTGTTGAGAGGTGTAGGGACAAGAATGATGAGAGACTGTCCCATTTTTCTATAAGAGGGTAAGAAACGATTTAGCTTTGTATTCCATAGCATTATCTGAATGAAAAGTTTTAATAATACGAGAAAATTGAGTTTGCACCATTTTGTGAAAATTCTGGCAAACATCTATAAGTTTAGACCGATGCTGTAAAATATAAATCCATGTATAATGACTATAATCATCCACAAAGATAACAAAATAATGAGATCCCCCCTCAGTCGAAATTGGGGCGGGACCCCAAATATCAGAATGGACCAAATCAAAAGGTGCAGAAGAAAAAGATTCACTTTTATTAAAGGACAAATGTGTTTGTTTTCCAAGACAACATGAAACACAATCAAATGACTGAAAATCAACTGAACCTAGATGACCTTGAGAGGCCAAGAACTGGACTCGTGGAAGCAAGGTATGACCCAACCAGGAGTGCCATAAACTGGAAGTGACAGTCACAGCAGCAACGAAAGTCATTGTGCAAGAAGGAATTTGTAGATCTGAAAGCTTGAAAAGATGTCCAATTTTATGGCCTGTCCCAATTAGCTGACCCATCTGTGAATCCTGTACATCAACACCCTTGTTAAAAAAATTCATCTCAAGACCCAACTCATAGAGTTGTCCAATGGAAAGAAGATTTAAGGATAACTTAGGAACAAGATAAGTATCACCAACAGATAAATTAGAGGTAGAAATAGACCCTATGTCACTAACAGGGATATGAGAACCATCGGCAGTGTATATGGCAGGATTGGGAGAGAGAGCAGTTTTCTAGGAGAAAATAGTGGAATCAGATGTCATGTGATTACAGCATGCAGAGTCTATAAGCCATTGAGATTTACCTGGGGTGACAGACAAGGTAGTTGATGATTGGGATAGAACCTGTTGAATTAAATCTTTGACGTCTGCTACAGTGAGAGAAGTGGACTGAAGTGAAGTCTAAAGTGCAAAAGTATCAGAAGAAGCGACCATGGCTGTCTGTTGGGAAGCTTTTTGCTGCTTATGATACTAGAAATTGCGACATTCATTGATGGTATGATCATTATGTTTACACCATTTGCAAAAACCAGTCTTGGAGGTGGATTGGGATGATGAACATCCAGCATAAGACGAAGAAGCACTATGAGGAGCAACAGCCATAACCATGTCAAAAGATTGCATCTTCATGGTGGAGCGTCGAGTTTCTTCAGAGATAAGTTCAGCAACTGCAGCTTCCAAAGTCGGAAGTGGTTGATGATGAAGAAGAGAAGCCCTAGTAGATTCAAAATCATCCCGAAGAGCCATCATAAAGTGCATAAACTTCCGTCGATCAAGCCAAGTTGCAAACCTTTGAATGTCTTTAGAACATTCCAACTTAGGGTCTGCAGCAGATAATTGTTCCCAAAGATGGTTAGTTTGTGAATAAAAATCTGCAATAGACTGACCTGGTTCTTGACGCCTCTGATAGAGTTTAGCTTCCAGTTGAAATTCCAATGAAGCATCATAGGTGCAGTTGTATCCTTTTGCTAAAAAATCCCAAGCCACTTTAGCATTCCCAAGTCGAGGAAGAAGACTATGGATGGAGGGAATGGAAGTGTTAATGAACCAAGACAGGATCTTGTAGTGAATAATGTCCCATTCTTCCAGTCGTGATGCAAAAGCGTCTTCTTTCCCCTTAGGTTTAGGGGCTGCTCCAGATACATAACGCCATAAGCGGCGTCCTTTTAGGAAAACCACCATATTCTTAGACCACATACTATAATTGGACCCATCCAATATCTGATCAATAGGGCAAACAATCGAATCGAGATTCGAGGCAGATTGCGACATTTTGAAGCTTCAAATACAAAAATAGACTGTAAAAATGAAATCAAGACAAAAAAAAATGAGTAGGAAACATTTGATTCGAAAGAAAAAATCAACGGTCAATGGTCGCTGACGTGGCAGTGAGGTGGCGACGAAAGCTGACGTGGGTGCTCAAAAATTTAATTAACTTCCTAGGTTTAGAACCTAGGCTCTGATACCATGAAGAAATAAAGAAAAGAAAACAAAAGTATTGAAAGAATTAATTATTTCACTATGTGTTAGAACTGTACATAGGGGCTCTTACTTATAGGAGGAGAGCTATACAATATATGTAACATAAGCAATGTGGACTCTGTATTCTAAATATTCTAACAGTTTGGATCAATCACTTTTTAATTTTATTTTTCATTTTATTTTTCATGAGTGGTTGTTCAATTCTTTTATTTTTGCTTTTGAATGGATAATGAGTATAATATGTTTTGAATGGTTAATGAGTATAATATGTCTCGGAACGCTGATGGCTCCCAGGGGACGGATTCCATGTATGTAGGGATAAAGGAGAAGTGGAAGGATATATTTTACCGTCATCTATTGCAAGTATGTATCTTAATATCTGGTTCGGCGCAGGCATTGTGGTGCTCACTCCCTTCCATTAAAAGTCACAGCTGGATTATCGCTTCACAGCTGGATTATCGCTTCAGGCTTTGTTCTTGTAACCATTCCAATCTTCATATGGACTGCACTAATCATTTATATTGTCTTCTTCTATGAAATCATGGATTTCATCATGTAACTCCTTTGCTCACAATGCACATAAGATATTAGAGCGGGTTCAATTAAACAAATAGGAATTGTTTTCTGCTGATTAATTAAAATCTAAATCTGTTTCTGTGATGTCTCCAGCTTTGCCACGTATCGTATTTCTAATATTGGTCATATAGGGGTAATTAAACAAGATGAAAGGATTTTGCAAATATTAAACTGATCTGATCTGGGGTGAAGAAATGGATCAATAAATACTTGGATCTCATACCGGCCATTAAGTACTTCCCTCATATCGCACCTACCTTCAAACCTCCCCTCCTCCCTCCATCATCGAGTAACATCAACGAATAACATAATCCTGGGGTGGGTACCCTCTTATCCTCACAATTGAATCTCGCTTCAAGTGCGCATCATCCATAGTGTTTCATCTCTATGCCAATAATAAAGAACAATTTTTGGCTTCTTATTCCACCGAGTTTTATAAATGGCATTCTAATAAAGTCAAATCGCGGATTTCCAGCATTTCAGGTGATTTTGTCCAATCATACAGGTGGCATAATGAGTTCTAAGTCCATGAACCAACCAGTGAGTGTGGTCATTTCCGAACCCAAAAAAACCAATTGCATATTGCTATTCGGTATTACTATTGCATAAGTTTTCAATCTTTAAAGGCAGGGACTTGCTGCTTTTAGCAGCTCTGCCTTGTTTAAATTTATGGTTGCGAGTATTTTGGGCTGGTATGCTATAATTTTGCATTCCTGTAAAAAGTTTGTTTATAACACTGGAAGTCGATTTAATTTAATAAAGCATTCATGTCTACATTGCACAACTTGATTATCTATTGCAATATAAACAAAAATCCTGGAAATGTTCCATATCCTGCTGTTCAATTAATTTGGACCAGAAGGAATACATCGTAGTGGAAATGCAACACCATAGTACCATTGATTTGAAGAGAAATAATTTGAAGAGAAATAAATTGAAAGGAATTTGATATAGTGGAGCTTGATGAGTAACAATAGCCAATAAGCATTGCACAGTATTAATATTAGTGTTATGATTCTAGCATATTTGTTTCAACCATGATAAGAATCTGAATACATCTTGTTTGCTCTTTGTGTGTACGGGATCGAGTCCCGTAGCTAGCTTTACTCGTCCATCCCATTTTGGTCCATTCACTTCATACCTTTCACTCATCCATCCCATTTTGGTCCATTCTCTTCATAGTTGTTCCTCCTAGCCGGGATACTTGTCTCTAATCCTGGACGCTAAGCTCCAAAATCGGCTGCTTCCTCTAGCTAGGAATGCAATAGGGGTCCCTCTAACCAGGAGTGCAATAGGAGTCATGCCATTCATAGCTAGGGCTCATGGCAGTCATATCTCTGCAACTCCTGCATCAATATGGAGGAAGAGGAAAAAGAAAACTAAGAACACGTAGTATGGAAATGTTGGTGGGACCGTGCTACATGAAACATCCTACATTAAAGCTTGTAGCACATTACTAAAGCCCTGCTACAAGCGCGAAATATGTGAGCTACTTATAGTTGCTTTCATCTCTGTGAACGCTTGTCTTGTCAACAATAAGATAGTTGCTACTTATAGTTGCTCTCCATCTCTGTGAACATGATGTGTAGTTGTGATTCAAGGTTTAAATCATTTCTCTAATCTCTGTGACAAGACAAGTTTGAGTTTGGATAATGATAATAAAAATTCAACGTTGCACCCTAGCTGGGATTTCGCCCTTAGCTTTTAGAAGTCCATTCAAAAGCTAAAATGTACCAGCATTACCAAGGGATGTTGCTTCTGAGTGAGCTGCGCATAGCATTCAATCAGTCGATTTTTTTAAAGGTTTCCTGCTGCGTTCGGCACAACACCAATGAAGAATCCAATTACAAAATAAATATATATGTAAATCTCAGTTTATGTTATTGTTCTAAGAATTAAATATCACGAATTATCAAGTCAAGGGGGCTGCGCTATTGCAGCTGCACTCTCACCAACTGTTTTGTAAGCAAATTCACGACACCTTTTAAGACAGTCTAATCAATACGATGGGTATAGTTTTATGTTGCACAACCAAGCACAGAAGATAATGGACGCGACAATGAAGGTGTATTCTGAGTAAGGGTCAATCTGAAGTGATCGGTTGCACTTCCATAAAATCAATGGAAAACTGTGTTAGATAACTTAAGTCAAAAGGAGTACAAAAAGTTGGATTTAATTACACAGTTACGTTATGTTATTTGCAGTTACCTTGTGTTATTTGCAATGTTATCGCTGACCAAGTCAAGCTTGGTGATATGGCGGTTTCCGAGAAAGATGGATTCGAAGAGTCGTTCATAGAGCGTGTTGAAAACCCTCAATACACCCCTACATGCTCGCCTCCTCCTTCGTCTTCCTCCAGAGAGATCACACTGTCATCCTGGGAAAGGGTTCACTATTTCCCAAAACCACCACATTAATGCACAGAAACAATTCCTTTGGTAAGCTCTCCTCTTGCCTCGAAACCATTTGACAAAGTCACCATTTCTTTAAATTGACTGTGCACTAGGTTTCATGTAAATCTCCTTTTCAGACCTTGGAGAGTCGAGGACTGCACCAAAACCCTACCCACAAACATGGTTCTCAAAACCTTTGGTAGCTCAGAAGATACAGAGTTCTTGCAGAAGACGCTGAGCATGTTGATATCTTAAGTGTGTTGTATGCACCTTCCGTGAAGCAAACGATGTTCGAGGACTAGGTAATGGACAATGGCTGAGACTTGTCTTTTCCTTTGTCTGTCCGGCGGGGGGCAGTATAAGCGCTAACCAAAACGCCCTCTACTACCCGGAATTCGGTTCTGAAATAACAATTTAGACGATTTTGGTCATTTAGGTCGTCTAAGTCTAAAACAACTAAATTTAATTGGAGAAATTAAGAAATTGCGAAAGAAACAATTTTTATAGAGAATTTTAACCGGTTTTATCCAAAAATGGCAAAAATTCATGAACATTTTTGTCTATCGTGTACGAGATCACCGAGGAACCATGTTCTCCTTCCGTCTAATCCATTCCGCTGGCAAGTGAACAATACCACCTAACCCATTATTTTTCCTCAGCCAACATGCCAGAAGTCTATCGTGTGAAAACACGTGGCCCGTTTTAATTAGAGATGAACGACCAAATGCTACTGTAGTTTTCGAAACGACCCTCAGAAAAAACGAATACAGCGTAAACATCTTTGCGGGAGCACTTGATTCTAGATGAATGTTGTGGATTGTATGGAAAAGAATTATATGTATTGGAATTAATTATGATGGTGATGATGATGGTTAATGTTGATTCAATTAAACTTTGGTTTATCCAATCCAAAGAAACGAATTATTTAGTTTGTTTTAAAATTGTATTTCTATGCTCAAAGAGCTTGGAGAGAAGTGTCCGGAGCTCACTATAATTTTGACAAGTTAAAAGACTAGGAAGGTTGGGATTGCAACAAAGATTACTAAAATGAGATTTAATGTGGATGTAACGAGGGCATTCTAAGAGGAAGTGCTTTTATCCTCAATGTTCATATTCTCACAGAGATGGCAGATCCTTTCTACCCATGGTGTTTTAGGCACTGCCCACCACCAGTTTCACTATGAAGCTCATGAGAGTTCGTTTTTATCTTGGCTATATTAATTTTTTTTTGAACTAGTTAAAACCTGAGAGATATTTTTGATCTTCTAGAATAGGGTTAATGACCTCCTTAATATCTTAATTTTAGTAGATCTCCCAACAGTATAACCAAACCGTGGTATCTTTATACCAACCTCGCTTCAGCCTTCAGTGGTTTTGGATGGAATTTAAAGCTAGTTTAGAAAGTCTATGGTCTCCCATATTATTGATTTTGTGCTTGTACAGCATGAGTCTAGTCATAGCTAGGCTTTCTATAGGGAAAGACCCAATTTCTCCATGATTCTCTAGAGATGTTGCAACCTCAAACATCATACTCATACATGATAACTAGAGTGATAAAGTTTCAAAGAAGATATTATAAGGCCATCATTTCATTCTCAAATAAATTATCTAATAAATGTTTTTTTTAAAGTGTTTTTTTAAATGTTTAATTTTCATAAAAGTTGGGTGAAATTATTAAAATTTTAGTTTACAAATGTTAAATTTTGAAATTTTGGATGATTTAAAGGTTTTTAAAAGTGTTGAATTTTGACATTCAAATTTTCCAAAATAAAAAAGTTGAAATGATTATTAGGAAAAAATGATTATTTAACCTAAATCTTGGAATTTTTTTAGACATCTCTATATTTAATTTAATTATTTATTTAACAAACTGTTATGTTAATTTATCTTCTTTAAATTTAGAATTAATTATTTAATAAATAGCTTTTTTTGTTTTTATATTTATTTAAAACAATTATTTAATAAATGGTTTTGTTAACCTACCTTCTTTAAATTCAAAATTAAATGTTAGTAATTAGTTATATAAGTCCACTAATTAGTTATTTAGTGGACTTATATATAGTTTTGAAAAAAATTGTTTTTGTTTCCAATCAAATTGGTTTCAATTGTGTGAACTTTTATTTAGTTAGTTAGTTAGTTATTTTTGAAAAATAATATGTTTGTTACAAATCAAACGGGTTGGATTTGTGTGAATTTAGCATACAAATAGTTGTGAGTTTTTAGGTTAAATGGGTTAGATTTACTTTTAATTTATTATACATATAGTTTAAAAAATAAAAGTAAAAAAAACTATTGTTTTTAGTTTTAAGTTAAAATGGTTAAATTTTTGTGAATTTTGAAAAGAAAAAATTTACTTTTTTTCCTCAAGTCAAATAGGTTAGACTTGTCTAAATTCATCATACATATCGTTTTGAAAGAAAAAAATTTGTTTTTTAAGAGTTAAATAAGTTGGACTTTTGTGAATTGATTAAGAATGAGAAATAATTTAAAAAACCAAATATTTTAAAATTTTATATTAATATCATGTTGGCAAACCATTATTGAATATTTGGACTAAATAGATATATCATACCATTTGTTTCAAGTCAAATAGGATGGGCTTGTGTGAATTCATCATACATACATACAGTTTTGAAAAAAAATATTAATTTTGTTTGGTGCGAAATAGGTTGGACTTTTTATGAATTTGTTTGGAATGGAAATAATTTTGAAAATTAAATATATTAAAATTTTATATTAATGTTATGTAGATATATTATTAGCAACAATCATATTAATAAGATTAATATGTTTGGAATAAGGTAAGAGTCATATATTTGACACATTGATAATGTTTTTTTCCTAAAGAATGTGTCAGTTACTTATATCTAATAGTTAATCTAAGGGTGCCCACAAGAAGCTGCTACCCAATTATGATGTAATGGGAGCGTGCAAGCAGGAAAAAACAGGAACATGCATGCGTTCTTGATTCGGCTATGTCGAACCTCCACGTCGACAAGCCGACGTGGACATTAGGAGTGCATACATGCCCCCAAGCACACGCACGTGTGTACGGACACGCATGCGTGTTTAGTGCGTGCGCGTCTTTGTGTTTTTTATAAAAAAATAACAAATAGTTCATTTCCACTCACAAACCCACGTGCGCACAAGCTACTGTTGGAGTTGCCTAGGATCCCAAAACAAGCATCCAAGCACCCCAAAACGACACCCACGACCGTTGCAATTAGGTAGGTGGATTACTTTTTTCATTTTGTTGTTTTTTTTGGTTTTTTTTTTTAATGTTTTTCATTGTTTTTCGAATAAAATCTAAAATTAAAAAAAAATTACAAATGAATTGAAATCAAACAAATTTGATATTGCAGATACATTACCTCTACCTGAAGTGAATAATTATCCGCTTACACAAATAATATTACCAAAAGACTTGGAATATTAAATAAGCCATAATAATATATAAATTAATGATAGAATAGATATGATGATAGATTACAAAGTGAGTGCCATATATATATTAATCATAAAGGCACTTTGGATACTATCCATGAAATGATGCATCATTTTAGAATTGTTTACTAATAACTATTTATTAATTATTAATATCAATATGTATTAATATTAATAATTAATATTGATTTTAATAGTTATTATTAATTATATAGTAGTTATTTAATTTTATTTTATGTTCGTTACATTGCCTTCCTCTTATGGGAATCTTTGTACTCAAAGATGTATTGGACATTAATATCTCATTTATTTTAATCTGTCGTCTCAGAATTCTTTCCCTTTTGTATTTGCAACATTTGAGGAGATTGAGTCGATATGAATTACGGATTCCCCAGGTGAATTGTCGCATCATATTTGCTGTGGTCCATCCCAGATCTATTTTTATTGGAGCTCTGAGATCTTTTTGTGAGACAATTCATCTCAATTGTTGCTTGGCATGTCGATATTTTCGCATGTCTACATAATTCTTTTGTGAATATTCATTTTGACCCTGTCGTTAGTAAAAAAGATGATTATAATTAGGATGTCTATAAGGTGTAGGTGTTGTTTGTTCTTCTTTCTTTTGGACTACGGCAAGGACTGTCTTCACTTTCTCAGTTTGATTTTTTGATGCATTTTCCTGGATTGTGCTTCTTGGTTCTCCAGTAGATTGTTCATGATTTTGAATCTTTTCGATTCTTTCCTCTTGTGATTTTTTTTAAATTTCTAACTCCTTGATCTAATTCTGTAGTTCCTGATTACGATTATTTAGACACTGGTTTTCTTCTTTCTTTTCCAGTATTTTTCCTTTAAATTCTTCACCGGAGTGTTCCTTCTTACTACTATTTTTTAATTTTTTGATTTTTGTAATCAGGGTTTTGTTATGATTTCTTAATCTAAAAATTTCTTCAGAACTGTTGGATATTGTTTTATTACTCTTTGCGATTTCCAACTTGTGTTCCTTTTTAGAGTCGTTGTTTTGTTGTTGAAGAAATTTTATATATTGTCGATACTAGTTGACCACTGATTCTTGATCTTCTACTTTCTATCGTATGTGCGTCAGTTCTTAATCTCTCTCATTAATGATTTTGTTCAAGCATATTATTTCTGCTTCATAACCAATTATTTCTTTCTTTATATATTGATTTTTTTGTCTCTGATTGAGATCATTTTCGTCTTTTAATTTCTTAATTTGGGCCGAGAATTTTTCTATATGATTGTTCTGATCAGAAATTTTTTGTTCCTTGCGCTCTTTTTGCATCCTATGTAATTTAATCAACATTTTTGATTTCGTATTTATGTCCCATAACTCTTCATTGTCTCTCTAATAACGCTTTAGCTTGGCTTCTAATTTCTCTATTTGTACTTGCACACCAACTTCCATGGTCTTGACTCCTTCAATGATAGATGATCTTCCTTTGGTTTCTTCTGCGATAGATAGACTTCGAATTTTTCGACGATATAGGGATTGGTCTTCTTCGTTAGGTTAAATAACCTCTTTTTTTTCCAATAATAATTATTATAATTTTTTTATAATAATAATTATTAATTAATATTATTATACTAATGTTTTATAAACTATATATATATAGTTTAATATATAGTTTTTTTTTAAATAATAATTAATTATTGTATTAATTATTATATAATAAAGATCTTTATATTCCCTTAAGTTTTGTAAAATGTGAGTAGATTGGGTGGTTGGGAGGAATGAGTGTTACATTCCCTACCTAAGTTCAAATCTCACTTTCTCTTTACTAATAATTATTTTGCACTTTTATATTCAAACCCAAACTCACTTATTAAGAAACCATGTGTGGTTTCACTTTTACCCCTTTTTTTGTTTTACTTTTTTTGGGGTGGGGGTTACTTTTACCTTTTATTTTTTTAAGGACAATGTCCTATTTTTTAGGGAAGCCCTAGAATCTTGAATAGTAACTTCACTCTGATACCACTTGAAGTGAATAATTATCCGCTTACACAAATAATATTACCAAAAGACTTGGAATATTAAATAGGTCATAATAATATATAAATTAATGATAGAATAGATATGATGATATATTACAAAGTGAGTGCCATATATATATTAATCATAAAGGCACTTTTGATACTATCCATGAAATGATGCGTTATTTTAGAATTGTTTACTAATAACTATTTATTAATTATTAATATCAATATGTATTAATATTAACAATTAATATTGATTTTAATAGTTATTATTAATTATATAATAGTTATTTAATTATTATTTTATGTTCGCTACAGTACCATAATGACAAATACCAATGAACCATCACAACAAAGAAGTGAACCAAACCAATCACAGGACCCAATAAACCCTGAATTAAATGAAGAAAACCTTGAAGATGGATTTGGTGAACCACCAGAAAACCCTGAACATGAATTACATGGGGATTTAAACTAGTTAAGGATATTGAGTGATGAACCAAAGAACATCAGGGAACCTTTTCGGGTTTCCCTCGCCACATCACTACAAAACATAATCGAGTCTATCAACATTGCCCACAGTGAGATAACCAATTTGATCCAATAAAGGGCTCGAATGAGAGAACATTATGCCATTGGTATATCCAAAGAAGATATAAAAAACCTGAATATCACAAAAACCCAATTGTGGAGCGAATTTATAGATTCGAGAATAGGAGAGCCTCCAAATGAGAGGAAGAGGCGAGTTTGCATGGACTGGTGTAATTTCCAGCCATGGAGAGAAAAATGGAGGAAGAGATGGTTCATCGTTTTTGACAAGCCTCCATGCAACAATGTCGAGGTCCCACTGTATTTTCTCAGGAAATGGTGGGCTAGTTTTTTGTTAGGGTTCCATGTGAACTACTTCGAAATCATAGATTTCCAGGGCATCAATTTTGGATCAACCCAAGATCGACCTCACACCCACTGGAATGCACTCAGAGGACCTCCTGCACCTAGGCGAGAGCCAGACCTGTTTCCTCAACCCCCAGGGTTAGGTAGCGGGCTATATGATATCCATGAGTCCATTAGACATGCCACACAACACGTTCTAAAGCATAAAAAATTTGTGGCTATGTCCTCACAGAGCGAGTAGGACCAGCCCAAGAGACACACTTCTTCACTATCTAGGAGGCACGCAAATTGATGCATGCACATGTAGTAAGTGGAAGTTAACTTCTAGCAATGTTTCCCACACTCTAGTAACTGGTACATGTGGCCCCATTAGGCCAAGTGGACCCAATGGTACTCGTGGACCCAATTAATTAATTAAGGTTCCTAAGTTAGGATAAATAATCTAATAAATAGTATGGTCAAGGGAGGATTAATAATCCTAACATATACGTTATACAATCTCATAATTTCTAATAAATTTAACTTAGAATAAGATGTTTATGACTTGATTTGTTTTAATGTACATCTATTCAGTGCTGAGTCTCCAACACCTAGGTGGGAGGACGTTGGTTTAAGCTCCTTCAACTTAGATGAAGCCATGGTAGCTGCAGAGGACATCGCGACACCATACACAAAAGTAGTTTTCTTTCAGTAATTAAATGTAATGTTAGTAGTTAATATTGTCGTCCAATGTAGTTAATATTTAGTAATTCAATCTAAATATTTTTGTGTTTTCACAGGTGTCTGTAGGAGTGAGTGACTAGCCATCCCCGTCAGGGATCAACATATCCCCTCATGTGTAGGTATCGTGTAATAAAGTATAAATTTAATTTCAGTTTTGATGGCTTAGCTTTGTATAGTTATATTTTTTATGTACTAATATATGAGGCCATGAATATGTATGCAGGTCCGAACACATAGTCACGTCAATGTCACTATCTCTCCATCAACTACCTTTTTCCCACCATATATGCTAGGTGTATCCCTTGGCATACATGTCACTTTCCTTGCATCCCTCCACACCCCGTTCCATCCGTCCCTTGCCTCCCATCCACCACAACACTTCCATACAGGTCCTCCTTCTTCGGCACACCCTTTTCTCACTCCTCCCCGCTCCACCCATCCACCCCCTCCCTTGCAATTTCCCATGTTTCCACGCTCCCCTCTCAAACCATGATACACCATCCATCCACATTCACCCATCCCTCCACTCCATCCCAGACCTCAACCCCCTCCCCCATATTCCCCACTACCCTTGTTTCTCCTTCTAGGGTGGCCTATTCCATTCTACAAGAAGTTGGGATTTATCGTCATACATCACCACTTTGCCCACTCCAGTCCATGCCCTCTCTCACTGTGCCCCCTAGTTTTGTATCCAACGTTGATGTGGCTACATCCTCCACCATGCCATCTACCCTAGCATCGGAGCAGGTTGTCTAGCCCACTACTCCACCTGCCAGCCCCTTGGATCAACCAACTGATCCACCTGCCAGACCCAAGGACCAGCCTGTTGTGTTCATGGAGAGAATGATTATTTTATAAAAACCTCATGCAATATAAAAAAAAATTAACATAGGAAGTAAATTGTATGAGTTATCTTATTGTTTAAATGTTGCAGGGTGGCATTGCCGAGAGACTTGGATCACGGAGGAGGGTAACCCTCTCACCACTTATAGTCTCATCTAATGTGGGCTATTTAAGATTTGAAAACTTATTTTGATTTTTAAATTGTGTTTTATACTTGTATAATTTCCTGTAGGATTTGACATTTGATTGTTGTCATTTCAGAGCCCAAGGGGAGGTGGTCAAAGCGACCAAAAGGACCGAGCTTCCTCTAGCTCAAAGAAGAGGAATATCAATTTTGGAGTTGCACCCAGGAGCTTCGAGGGTGGGCAGGAGGATTGAGAGACCCTCCTATGTACACCAGAAATGATGTGGCATTTTGGCACGAGTTGCCATATTTTGTATAGGGCACGAATTTCCATTGTATAGACATTGGGAACGATGTTTCATTTTTCATTACTACTGTATATGATTAGACATTTGTGTATATGAATATATCATTTTGCACTTCTTTATATTACTTTGCCTTTGACTACATATTTGCATACATTATGTTGAATGCAGTAGTAGATTGTAGTTGATGCGCTTTCAATACTTATTATTGACAAAACAATAAAGTCTATATGTTCATGATAAAATGCATACATTTTTTAACATTGTAGGTTAGTTAACAAAAAAAATACACAATTGCATAAACGTGTACAATAACAATGATAATTTTAATACCAAATACCCGGTCTTGTAAATCATAGTGCAAATATTTTTTCAATCTAGCGAATTTTCCCATGAAGTATTCCTCTTGCTACCAAATAATTTTATCGAAATCTTTTTCTAGTTTACCAAGCCTCCCTTCACCCCTCAGCCCTTCCATTTGTTGTCTTGACTTGTCATACCTAGCTTTGGCCTTGTTATTGCAGACCTAAACCCTAAGTACCTAGACCTAACTAGACACCTAACCTAAAACCTTAGCTTTATACCCTTCCAAACCCTTCCTCCCTTCTCCATCTCCTAACCTACTCGCTTACCTTTCTACCTCTCCTCTCTCATTTCCTAACCCTAATATTGGAATCTCATACTCCTATCCTCGGCCTATAGGATCATGGCTTGGCCCCCTTTCAAAACCCCTTCTCTAGCCTTAGCATCCCTCCTAGGAATCTACAAGTCAAGCTCTCTGAAACCCTCGCTACCAATAACTACTAGATAAGAATCAATTCTAACTAAAGTTGGTCACTCATTCCACGAGTGTGTAAGATTATTTCCTTCTCTCTCCTCCACGACAAGCACACCAAGTAACCTTATGGTTTCTCAAATGCCACAATCCCTAGCCTTCTTCTCTCATAAAAGATACAAAGTTAAATACTTTATTTCCTCCTCAAGGTGAATTTCATGAAGAATGTCATCTAGCCCTTTGTTGAACCCTAACTCCTATTGATCCCTAATGTCACATGCCCTAATTTGCAAAACATTTTATCTTTTAAGAAACATTATGTTATATTTTATTTTAAAGTTTGTAATTAATGACCAAGTGGGGTTAAGGATAATTGAATGTAATTGCTGAATATTTTATTAATAAATAAATGAAAGATGAGACAACAACTTAGGGAAGCTATTAAATGAGTGTTTTCCTGGTCACTTGGTGGAGAAGGCTAGGTTGAGAGCAGATTGACACTTGGCAGCATCCTTAAACTACTTCTAGTTGTTGTAGGAGGAAAATTCCCTATTTGTGTGGCCATGTTCCCCAAGAAAGTGGAACAAGAGCAGGTGGCTCATTAAGTGAAAACTGACCCAAAATACCTAGGCATGTTAATAAACATTTCCCATTGAAGACATCATAGGTTACTCATTCTTGACTTGTGAACATTCTGAGTGAATGAACTGCACAAGAAAATTCGATGGAGGGGACTAGCTGAAGTATGTTTTGAGTGGAAAGTGCTAAAGACCCGAACTAGTACAACTAATATAAGCTAAGTTCATACTATTGCATGCAGAACTGACTTACTGCTGAACACTCAATAGAGTTGTAGAGGAATGATAAACTAAATCTCTCACCCAATACTTCTAGTGGACCAGGAGATAAGCTCGGTGGTCCTAAGATTTGCACTCCAGCTTTTCTCCAGGAGTTGGTTGGGAGGAACAGGTTCCTTAAGCTATTTTCACCTCATATACATTTCTAGGTTCTACTTGTTTTATCTATCTATCTAATTGTTTATTGTTATATGGAAAGTTTGAGTTATCTATGAAATGTTATGCTTATGATCTCTTGCTCCTAGGGTTAGTTAAAAGAAATACTTTCACTGTAAAAAGATTGTGAAATACTCGATTAGATAGATTTGGGTAAATGATTAGAAATTTTAGTTTAACTAATAGATAGAAAGAAAATACCTAAATTGTATTTTTTGACACCTTTTATAAAGGTATGACTCTAGTACCACTGTATGTTTTTCCTTTCTATTTAGAAATTTTACTTAGATAAGGTATTATGTAATAATATAGATAAATCTGTCTTTGTGAAAGTTTAAAAATATAAATATACTTAATCTGTGTACTTACTTACACAGTAGACAGGTTATTTACTATAAGATTAATAGTATAATCATTTACATACATTATAAAAACAAAAATTAAATAGGTAGGGTTAATTTTAAGAAATAGTAAATAAGGCTAGATATTTACTGTAATATTTTATCTAAGTAACATAAAAATTAGAATAACGTTATATTCAAATACTAACAATGCATTTAAACTAAGAGAAATTAGGGTTTTATAAATAAAACCTAATTAAAAGAAACTGCAAATTTAAAAGAACATTACCACCTCTTTTACTAAAAGGGGGTTAATCTTAAATCCTTAAAACAAATTAAAGCTTATATACTATGTTTATATAACCATAGAATCTATTAAATGAATATAGGAAGGTTAATACATCCTCCTTGAGGAACAATATTAAAAACTATCTGCATAATTATAAACAAAAAGTAAATATAAACCTTTCAATATATTTTAAAATAGGAAACAATAAAGATTCAGGAGGTGTTATTTACTCCTTATTCTTTTATCTTAACTGACAGTAATAATCAAGATATGAACTAAAAACCCAATGTCCGAACCCTTAGTTACAATTTTACACATAAACAAAATAAATACCAATTTACTTAACAATAACCTTTGTTAGGTTAATAAACCAAATTTAATGAAACATTACAATTTTCTTCGTTTTAAAAGTCACCGAATATATATATATATATAATACAAAAATTTAAGATACAATACAATAAGCTTCGAGCTTATTAAACAAAAATTTTAAATAGCATCTAAAACCCAGTAATACTAAAGTATAGTAGTTACGACCCCATGGCCTTTACAAATAGACTCACGGCTTAAAATTCAATATCAAATAACAGAACTGTAAACAAAATTAGACCCATAAATTGTTTTTTAGTCTCGGCCATAAAAATCCCTAAATTTATTCCATGACGAAACAACCACAAAGGTTTCATTTAAATTAAACAACATATCAAAGTATCAGCCTATTGGCTTCAAAAACTAATAGAAGATGTTTTGTTAAGTAACCCAACAACCTCACGAGCAGTATCATCACAAACAACCAATGCAAGAGAACCTCAGGTGAGTCTGAGGCTTACCAGTTTGATTACGAAGCTAAGAATCCCAGCGTGGAGACTTCACAGTATAACTCTATCACAGGCTCTTCACTTGATATAAACTTGCAGGAGTATATTGAACGCTTACTGAGAAAAGTATAAAATACAGAACAAATAATTTATAAATTAATGAAAGAATAAACGTAAACTTAAAATAAATTTCCTCACCTGAAGATAATAACCTTGACTTCGATCTGGGTAGTGAGGACAGACCCAAACTCACCAAAGCTTTAATACTAAACCACGAAGGAATCACTGTTGGGCAACCCTAGCCACCATTTTAGGGAACGACGAGCTTCAAGAAAGCATTGAAAGAAGGAAATATGGCTCACTGAGTTCAATTCTAAGATCCAAATCCACAATGGGGCAGAGTCAAATGCCACACCAGAAGTTGGGCAATGAAAAACAGTAATCTATTCACACAACAAGACCACACGACAATAAAATTTACGGCCGTGCTCACACTATCAAACTCTTCCATGTTGGGATGTAAGCATTTTTTTTACAGAGTTAAGATAATGAATAGAATAGCACTTGCATAGCTGAGTAATGACTATGGAGGGATTTTCCATAGAAACAAAGGCAATATCCAAGTGCTCCTCTACACACATAAGAAGAAGGCTAATGGTGAGGAAGTTTATACACTAGAGTGACAGTCATGCCTAGTGGCCATGAGCTTGCGACCCTCTTCTTCCAAAGCAAGGTAAATATAGGTTAAGGCGATATTTTAGGGTTTATAGAATATATATGGTAAAATCCGAAAGATCAAAAAACCTATCGTCCGGTTTGCAACCACGTGGCCTCAAATTTGTTTGCAAATTGTGGGTTTAAGATTATAGTTCGAAAACCACTAGAGCATCCTGCAAGCAATAAGTTTGATCATTATAAACTAAGTTATAACCTTATTATAACCTTTCTTATATTTCATCATAGATTGTATGCATAGTTGTATCCTTAATTAAAATGAAGGTTGATAGTAAATATAGTAGGGTTTTAGTATAGTTTATAATCTTTGCATTGGTGTAAGAAAAACATAATGCAAGGAACTATTCAAGGGTAATTGAATAATAAAATACCTTGTAGCAAGTTGAGAAAATATAACAATTAAAATCAACTATATATTTTCACTTGCAACTATAGAAAGGTGCATAACTAGCATGTTAACTTAGATAATAAGTTGATATCATAATTAAAGGTACTAGGGTGTTGTTTTTTTCAGTAATACCTTATGAGATAGTTTTCTTATAGAAAATAATTTATCCTTCCTTATATAAAAAGTAATAACACTATAGTCTAAAGAAATACAAGTGGTATTAGTACACCTCTAATTGATAAGTACTAGTGTAGTTTAAAAATATCTTATGCACGAAGTACTAGTTCGATGTGTGTCCTTCAATCAATGTGCTTAATGCCTATGCTCAGATTATTGGTTTTCTAGGTTAACTCGATATTTGTAGAAACAAAAACCTTGGAGGTTATTTTAGCATAAGTATTTAAACAAAGGTAACTGCTAGACGAGATGCCTTTCACTAAAGTTGCATATAGGCTTTAAACTGAAAATAGAATGATAAAAATTAAACAAACAAGATCTAGTTATAGTGATCTGGAAGAATAAATGAGCTAAGTTCATTTTACTAAAAATATTTATATTACTATTAACTATGAAGAACATAAACAATCAGATCAATGATACCTCTTTTACTGCTCAAAGCTGTAAAACAAATCAATTAACTAGCATTTTATCCTATACTAGTTGAGATAATAATCTCGATCTGGAAACTGGTAACAAACTTCTTACCTGTAAGAGAAGCATCACTTCACTACATTAGCTATAAGCTAAGTAAGCCTCTATCTCAACTGAATTTCTTTCCTACTTGTCATAAGACAGTAAAACAAATTTAGCACTAGTATTTAAACGGATGTTTCATATCCTGTTTTCCAAATCATAACCTGCTAAATCAAAACCTTTAATAATAAATCATGAAAAAAATTGTTAAGTATGCAGAACTAGAGGTTATCAAAAAATTCAGTTCTAGTTTTAAACTGTTTAAGTAACTGTTAGCAGTTAATTATTCCTAAACAGTGACGACAACAAACATTTTATGTTACATGAAAAATTTTAATTTTTTACGAATTTTTGGAGTATTACACCTAACTCCTATTGAACCAACATACTAACACCTACCCTCTCCCTCCTCAATGTTACCTTCTTTTGTGATAGATACACAGTCCTAGAGGACTGTGTATATCGTTGACATTTCCAGCCATACATAAGAAGTTTTGACAGTGATCTACAAGTACATTTGCACTTCTAAAATACCAAAAAGACCTCTAAAAAACATGTACAAGATACCATATTTGTTGAGGACTATCATATAGGTACTTGTTGGCACTCTTGGCTTGACTGAAAATTACTATTTGGGACAGTCATAGTAAAATTTTCTCTTGGTTGGAAAATACATTTAGTTTGGAAGTCCCATTCATTGAACAAGTTGGAATTGACAATACTTGTAGTCCACTTGAATTTACCTAACAATTGTATTCATAATTGCAAACTTGAAATTGACATAGCTATGGCATATTTACTTTGACTGGAAGTAATTTTTTGGGACAGTCATACTTGGTTGAAATTTATCATTGGTTTGGTAGTCTTATTCATTGTCCAAATTGGAATGGAAAGCACTTGTTTGTCTCTGGTATTTACATAGTAATTATTGTCTCATTTTGCAAGCTAGAAATTGATATTGGAATGATTTTCTCTTACCATTTGATTGACTGGAAATTTCATAGTATTGATGGGATGCGAATCATTAATTGAACATGACTATTGTTGGCTTGCATTTGTTACATATACTTGGAAAACATTGATTTTGATAAATTTGGAAATTCATATCATTTGAAGATGAAGTTGACATTGCTTACTCTCATTGAATACATACATATTTGTTATTCTATTGTTGAGCACTTGAAATGTTAACAATCTCTTGTACTTGTTGCTTTGGCATAGGATAACTGAAGTTTAAGGGTTAGCATGCATAACCTAGGGCTTAGAATCAATGAGGAAACCCTAAACCCTAACTGAAGCTTAAAGGTTAGCATGCATAACCTAGGCTTTATAATAAATGAGGAAACCCTGACCCAAACGGTGTTTTGGGGTTAGCATGCATAACCTAGGGTTTAGAATCAATGAGGAAACCCTAAACATAAGAGGGAAACCCTAACACCAACCCTACTTAACCATCTCTTGTGGCCTCTTATAAAGTAACTTTTTGTGTGTATATGAGCATGCCTAGGATTGTAGTCATATGTCACATATTATTTATAGACTAATCAAATGAAATACTCTTTACGATTTATCATGCACAAATTGCACAAGTTGATGTTAATCAATGGAAAAAATTTAACCCTAATGAGGAAACCATTTTGACTTGGTTGGAAATCATTTTTAGTTTGACATTCCTATCTTCATGAAAAGTGGATTGATTGGGGTCTATGTCAATGTATGTCGGTTTCAAAAGAGGTTGAAATTGTAATATATGATGATAACGTCCCATCAACACCACTAACATGCTTCAACCAGATGCATAATTGAAAGGAAAATTACATCCAATGTTATTTTCAATCACCCAACCAACTATTAAATAAAATATTGAATAATCCTATAGTGTTTGACCCCCCTCTTTCACAATAAATATTCATACATAACAAAGAGAGAAGGTGTGATCTCCTTATCCTTGAGGATGCATCTATAACCTTCACTTTCATTATGGTTATTGGATTGCAAGCATATATTCTAGGTATATTGTCTATTCTAGCTACATATATTTTAGATATATGGTCTATTGGTTTCTAGTTAACTGAGACCAACAAATCTAATTATCTAAACCTAATGAGTTCATAAAACTCTAGTTTGTAGTTGTAAGTGTAAATCTGTAAACACTCTTTTTTAGGTTTGTGGCTTGTAGTTCATGAAACACTATATTTTTTGTTATTTGTTCTTGTAGATTAGGTATATGACCTAAGTGTATATAAACAAGTGAGACTAACATAGAATTTGATCTCTATGTATTTGAATTTCTTTCAATTAATGAAACCATGGTTGGCTTGATACTTGTAATCCATGTATGTGTCTCTACTTCTATTTCATACAATTATTTGTTTATACATGTAATTCATAAAGCCTTAGTTTCTTTGTTGTATTGAAGGTAAATATCTTCTAGGTATATGGTATATTGGTTTCTAGTTGAGCAACACTAACAAATCTAATTATATGAACCTAATGAGTTCATAAACCTTGTTTTTTTAGTTCTATGTCTAAAATGTGTGAACCATAGTTTTTAGGTTTGTGGTTTGTAGTTCATGAAACCCTAGATATGTTGTAGTGTAGGTACATATCTTCTAGGTATAGGGTCTACTATTTTCTAGTCGAGTGAGACTAACAAATATAATTATATAAACATAATGAGTTCATAAACCCTAGTTTGTAGTTCTATGTCTAAATTTGTGAACCCTAGATTTTAAGTTTGTGGTTTGTAGTTCAAGAAACCCTATATTTCTTGACATTTGTTATTATATATTAGGTAAATGGTTTAAGTTTATTTACATAAGTATATGGTCCTAGTTTGTAGATGTATGTGTAAATTTGTAATCCTTATTTTTTAGGTTTGTGGTTTGTAGTTCATGAAACCCTAGGTTTTTTTTTCTATTTTTGCATGTAGCTTAGGTATATGGTTTAAGTATTTCTACATAAGTGAGACTAACATAGAACATGATATCTATGTATGTGAATTTCTACTTCATAAAACCCTAGTTTGTAGTTATGTGTAAATTTATAACCCCTAGTTTTTAGGTTTATGGTTTGTAGTTCGTGAAACTCTAGTTTTTTTGCTATTTTCTCGTGTAGCTTAGGTATATGGTCTAAGTGGTTCTACATAAGAAAGACTAAACTAATAAATCATATCTATTTATGGGAATTTCTTTCAATCCATGAAACCCTAATTGGCTATATACTTGTAATTCATGTATGAGTTTTTACTTCTAATTCATACAATTATGTGTTTCTACTTGTAATTCACGAAGCTCTAGTTTATTTGTTGTAGTGTAGGTAGATAGCTTCTAGGTATATAGTATATTGGTTTCTATGTAATAGCATGCTAGGAGACCAATGGAGTCAATGGTTCATCGATCCAACCTCCGGTTGTCGAGTTGAAAGTTGTATGAAAATGTCGTTCAAGGACACTTTGTGACTCTCGGTTCGAGAACGAAAAACCAAATGGAGCAGCAAGATTGCATTTCGTTAGCTCCAGAAAGTGTGTATGGGAAATGAAAATATGGGAACACTACCAAAGGAGTCAATGGTCGGTTTCCGAGTTATGTCAAGTTGAAAGTCACTTGAAAATTTCGTTCAAGGACACTCGGTGATTCTCAGTCTCGGAGAGAAAAAACAAATGGAGCAGCAAGATTGCATGCCATTGGATCTAGAAAGTGTGTATGGGAAATTACAATATGGGAACACTACCAATACTTGCATGGTGGAGGGTTTTGCAGAGTTCACCCATCAATGCGAGAGTTGCATTGAAGGAAATTGAGAAAAACCCTAGTTTATGAAATTGATGCACAATGAAGTCACTGTGCCATGAAAACAAAGTGGAGAGCACCCCCTATAGGTAATGGCATGCCAGGATACCAATGGAATGGGCTATTTGTCGATCTGACCTTTGATTTCCAAGTTATGTCAAGTTGAAAGTTGCATGAAAATGGGGTCCATGCAACCCTGGAAACGGTGCATCGACCCTACAAAACCCTGTTCCAGGAGGCAGGGGGTGGCTTTCCAATGGCAGCCATGCCCAAATACACCTACAAGAGTTGATAGAATCGAAAATTGCTGCCCATTTCGGTTTTTGGACCCTAGACTTGAATTGGCCCAAGTGTCCTGGAACAACTTTTGCATGCCTACCGCAACTTGCCATAGAACGTTGATGGGGGATTCGATTGACAAACCATCGATTCTATTGGGATTGTGGCATGGGAATATGGCCAGGGTGGCCTCTCTCCTGACCCTGCACAGCTCGGGAAATCCTCCAGGCCATATTTTGCAAAATAGGTTTTTGCCCTAGTGGGGTCCATGCAACCTTGGTAACAGTGCATCGACCCTGCAAAACCCTATGCAGGGCGACCGAGGGTGGCCTACTCATGGAGACCATGCCAAAACACACTTGTTGAACTTGTTGTATTTAGAAATCACTGCTCAGTTTTGTTTTTGGATCCCAACTTTGAATTGGCCCAGGCGTCCCTAAACGGCTTTTGCAGGCCTACTGCAACTTTCCATAGAACGTTGATTGAGTCTTCGATCAATGAACCTTTGGTTCCATTGGGATCGTGACACAAGATTATGGCCAAAGTGGCATCTCCCTGACTCTACACGGCCTCAGCATGCCTTCAGGATAAATTTTTCAAACTAGGGTTTTCTCCTAGTGGGGTCCATGCAACCCTGGAAATGATGCACCAGCCCTACAAAACCCTATTTTGGGTGGTCGGGGGTGGCCTGCCATTGGAGGCCATTCCCAAACACACCTGCAGCAGCCAACAGATTTAGAAATCGTCACCCGGTTTAGTTTTTGGACCATGTCCTTGAATTGGCCTAGGCGTCATTGAATGGATTTTGAGGCCTACTGCAACTCAGCATGGAACGTTGACCGGGGATCCTATCGACAAATAGTCATTTTCATTGGGATTGTGGCATGGGATTATAGGCAGGGTGTCCTTCCCCCCCAACTTTTCACAAACCGGGCATGCCTCTACAATAGATTATGGAAACTAGGGTTTCACCCCAATGGGGTCCATGCAACCCTAACAACGGTGCACTAGCCTTGCCCATGCCTTATTGTGCTTGTGAACTACATTATGCAAGTTGAAGGAGGAGTGCTTAATAGTTTTAAATAGCCATCTCATAGAATTTTTCTAATGTTTAGGGTAGGAGTGGTCAAATGTTAGGCTAGCGTGGTAGTGTACGAGGAGTGTAAGTGCAATTACCCAATCTCATTCAATATAGCCATCTGGATCCTCTCTGTTGCTAATTGTCTCCATCAATATCTCGTTCTTTGAATGAGGAAAGAAGTAACATACCTTGGTTGAGTTCTTATTTGAAATTATCTATAGATGGATGTTCGTTCCATTAATCAATTTTGTGAAGTGATAGACCACAGAACCTGGTCTATAATCCATGAATACATGCCAACTAGTTCTTCTTGATTTCCCATCTAGTGTTGTTGATGTATTTGTAACTCTAGAATGTATTCATCTGTATATCTTATGTATTGTACCCTGATGTTTATTCTGGGATATGTCTATAATGTAATTAACTCATGTCATGCCCCGATGTTCCAATCAGGAAGTTTCTATAATGTGAAAGTCATGTCAAGTCATTATGGGTAACCCTCCTATTGGTCAAGGGTTAAAGTCCCCATAGTTGTGGTGCCCTAGGGTTATTAGACTATCCTAGGGAAGTCAACCCTAGGTGAGTCGTTGTAAGTCGGGGAAATACTCCCCACCATCTAAGTCAAGGTTAACCCTCCTTGTTGAGCAGAGGGAAAAGTCCCCACAAGTTTTGTGGCACTAGGGTTATTAGACACTCCTAGAGATGTCATCTTTAGTAAGTAATTGTTAAGTGAGGCCGACATGTTGGAGTGGGATTCAACTGAACAAAACAATATAAATAGAGAGTGAGACTCTCTATTTATCACACACACACTCACTCATTGGGGTGCATGAGTGAGAGAGGAGAAGCTCTCTCAGTGTGAGAGAGAGAGACATAAGCTGTGGAGATCATCTTTATGTTTTTAGGTTTTACTGCTGCCATTGGTTCTCATTCTATATCTGAGGAAGTTGCGAGGTTTTCTCCTTTATGGTTTCCCCAAGGAAAATTCTTTATGTCTCTTGTCTCTTGTGTTTTATTGTTGTGCATGTTATTCTCTCAGTTAAAGATCCTAAGATCATAATGCTAGCTTAGAATGATAAAAATATAACATGGTATGAAAGATAACTTGAGAATAGGACATTGTGTAGCTACGAAAGGTATGAGTTCTTACTTTTTGGGTCTCTCTCCACAATCCATCAGAAAACGTATGCTAGGCTAACTCTCCATTGAAGGGCACATCTTTCTGTCGAAGTGGAATTCGATTCCGAGCATTTTTAGTTTTGGTGCGGGAAATTAAGGCTTATTGCAGAAGAGGAACTTTTGAGTGAGCCTGGCATAGGATTTCTCTCCTCATCAAAATCAAAGTTTAGAAACCTGGATCAATATTTTTGGTTGAGTGAAACTCTAGGAAAGTCAAACCCTAGTTTGACCCCGAGCTAGAAAAACCCTAAAATACTAAAAATTCTAAGTTTTGGTACATTCGCTATATCTCGGTATTGGAAAAGGTTCAGGAGCGACAAATTGTAGAAATAAAAGATAAAATCCTTATTTACACTGTATCCAAAATTCAGCCTCTGATTTGCTATATTCTGGGAGATATGGTCCCTCCACGTTAGGATTCTAGCCTCTTCCAGAATTCATCCCCAAACAGGACACCTGGGGATAATTGCTCTATCTTGGGATACAAAGGTCCAAATTCCATTTCTAAAGATGTTCCAAAAAGGGAACAGAATGTACGTTCTATGGTCTGAATTTCAAACCTAGAAGATGAAATAGTGACACGTGGCAATTTGTACCACTTCGCTGTTCTGAACAGTCTTGTAACAGGTCACCTTGGGAAAATGATCATAAGTCCCAATTGGTGAAACCAATCCTGATTCAACCTATGGTTTTGGAACAGGGACATGTGAGGATACCTCAGTATGAAATTTTAGACATAGAGGATTAGTAATTTTGGATATATCATAGAAACAGTGACAGACATTTCTGTAGAAGAAATTGGAAAACTAGGGCTTCCTGTTCTAGGAGCTTCCCTCCACTGTTTTCTTCAAAGGAGTACATTGGACAACCCCATTTGAAGTGATATATATTTCTATCCAATCATATCTAAAAGATTCCAAGTTTTTAAAATTAGGGTTTCTCTGACAAAGCCTAGATCAGCCAGCTCCAGAACCAGGATGGACACCTCAAATCGGTAAGATCTAATCGTTTATTTTTTTCATTTGAGGTTCTCATTTCAAAGCGATCTATCACAATAGCTTGATGATAAGCTTGGTGAAGTTGGAAAATTCCAAGAATGGAAGTATATGATCTCTCTGAAGAAAATCAATTGGACACCTACATGAGTAGAGAGGTTCCAGTTCCAGAGGGAGATGACGCTTAAAGCCTTACACAAGAAGAACTTGGTCAAGGCTAAGAAGATCATTGCTGATTTAATCACGGATCAACTTGTACCACAAGTGTCTTCCCTAAGGACACCAAAGATGTTTGATTCCTTGACCAAGCTATCTGAAGGGAAGAACATAAATCAGAAGATGGCTTTGAGAAAACTGTTGAAGAGTGTGAAGATCCAGAATGCAGAACAACTTGAAGAAGTAGAAGAAGAAGTGGATAATGTAGAAGTGGTGATAGCCACCTTGAATGGTCTCCCAAGATCATGGGATTCATTCATTTAAGGAATGTGTGCTAGAAGAGAATTTGGGAGCAACTGAAGATCAAGCTCTCACCATCCAAAGAATATCCCTCAAGCGATGAGGAATATGAAGATCTCAACTCTTGAAGAACCTTTTATCCATCCTAGCATTTGGATAAGAAATGAGGTTATTATGAATGAAGAAGATGTTGAAGCTGAAGGCTCAAGAAGGAGTCTACCCATCAAACAAGTAAAGGAAATATCGCATACATAATTGCCTACAAGCAAAGAATGATGAGACTTGTTCCAAAGAACAAGTGACGAAAAATAAAGAATAATTGATGATGAACCTTCCAGCCATGAAGAAGTAACCAAGAAGAAAGGTTCAAGAAGAATGATGTATAGGATTAAGTATAGATACATGTAGAGAAGTTCGTAGCTCCATCATGAAGTAGATGGAAACATCATAGGATACAAGGAAATATTCGTAGCACGAGGAATAAACTACGAAGAGACATTTGCAGCCACTACAAATACACATGACAGGAAGAATCATGTGTGAAAATGAAAGAAGGCCTTTACGAGTCTAGAAGACACCCATGGGATAAATCATACATGAGGAGCTTGATAGAGGATGACACGCTCATAGATGTGTGCGAGAAGAACTTTTGGAAAATGTTCAAGATAGAGGATCTTGGTATCCAATGATCGTAGACGGATACATAGAAGAGGAAGCTACTTGTCACTCTGGTACATAATGTTTCAGTGCATAGAGTACAAAAGACAGAGGGAGTATGATGCTCCACTTCAGAGGGAGTGACTGTAGAATATCTTGAGGTTCGACATGATACGACAGGATGGACAGTTTACTAATGAATCTAGGCTTTACTAAAAGTAAAGCGGATTCCAACCTTTGCTTCAAGGTTGAAGGTGGAAGACCAATGATGCTCCTGTTATGTGTTGATGCACTATTTTCTAGGCATGGAGGTGTGGACTAGGGAAGTATGCAGTAGAGATCCTGAAGAGGTTTAGGATGATGGACTGCAAGGCAATGACCACACCTATGGTGTCACATACCCCAATTTTGTAAAATTATGTAATTTGTTTTATTATATTTCTGATACATTATGTTAAACTTAATCCTAAGTAGGGATTGATGACTCAGCAGAGTCAACAGTTATGGAGTGTAATTCAGAATATTTTATTAATAATAAATAAATTATGGAGACAACAGCATGGGAGAGCTGTTAAAAGAGGTTACTGGTCAAACTAGTGGATGGAACTAGGTGGAAAGGCAAAAGACAAGTGGCAGCATCCTCAAACACTTCCTAAGTTGCAGGTGGCAACTTCCCTATATTTGGGGTCATGATTCCCCAAGAAAGTGGAATCAGAGCAGGTGGCTCATTAAATGACAGTTAACCCAACAAAGACCTAGGCAATCTTTAAAAGTACTCAATGAAGAGAGCTGAGGCTGCTCAGCTTTTATTCCAGAGAGAATCCATTCAGGTGAATGTTATTTAGGAATTTCATTGAGGAAAGAGGGAAAAACAGTACGGAAGTGTTTTGAGTGGATTGCTGCAGTAACTTGATTTTTATTACAGCTATTTGGGCTGAGAGAACTGACTGATAGTTCTGAGTTAATATTGAGTTGAAGACTGGTATCTGATTTGCTGCACCTAGTTCCAGCCAGGGAGACCAGAGCAAGCTCAGGGGTCCTGAGAAGTCACTGTCTGAGCGCTCTCCAGGAGTTGGTAGGGAGGAACGACCTCCCATTGCTGTTGTTGTCCACAGCTTAAACAGGTTCTGCCATTTATTTCTCTTTGTTTACTGAGTATAAATGGATGCATGTTATGATTATTTTATATGCCTAAGGAGTAGTTAGTTTCAGTAAAGTTAGTATCTCAGAATATCAGAATTTAAATCTGTTATTAGTACTGTGTTTTTCCTCATCTGGTATCACCAGACCGTAGTCCAGCACAGTATCTCGGGTTGAGAAGTAGTATTCTTCTGAACCGAGTTTCCTAATTTACTTGCAGTTATTACCAGTGTTTTTACAAGTTCCTAGGTTATTTTCTACAGTCTTAAAAAAACTATTTAGTACTGTATCCTTGCTTTCTGAAAATATTAGCTGTAAAAATGAAAAGATAGACTAAGTATCTCTGCACTTTAAGTCATGATTGTTATCTTCTTATTTAAAAAGGATTGAACCATTTTATAGTTAAAAATAAAAATAGTACTGACAGTAGGATATAATTATTTATCTGTTATTTATCTGATTGATATTACAGTTAAAACCTATTGGTATTAGTTTGCAAATAGTTAAAAACGCATTTATTTATTTACTGTATACTCTTTTATTTTCAGCTAAAGCTTAGGCATACTGCGAACTGTTACTCTAATTTCATATACGGTAAATAGATGTATTTGCATAAGCATGAATATATATCTATATATATATATACATGAGATAAAGTTTTGAATATTATATGAGTATTAGTGATTATGCATAGTCTTTAGAACTAAATAGACATATTAAAGCAGATAGTGAATAACAATATTAACCATAAGAACACTAGTAATCCCAAAGGAAGAAGTAGTATTATCGTAAAAATAATAATATACTTATAAAACAGATAATAGAAAGGAATTACTAAAGTAATATTTAAATTAATACTATATTATCACTAATGTAATCATAAACTGATTATACTCTATTCATCAGTTAAAGGAGGTTTATAAACAATAACTGGTTATACTCTGTATCTTTTTCAAATAATTAAATAATACTCACGAATAAAAGTATACTATAACAATAATAGAACATACTTGCTTAATTTTTAAAGAAAGGAAAAGAGTATGTTCTTGCATCACAGTTCTAGTAATTAGAAGTCAAGCATAAAGATTGAACTGAAGCCTTGACATTACATTTATGTAGACATAAGACAGAGAGTCTTTTAACCACAGATTTTCTTATAAAATTATAAATTACAATCTTATAATATGACGAAGAATAATGCAGGAAAACCACATCATACAACTATGATTTGGTGTGAGGGTATAGACCCTGTACATTTATTGTATTTAAGAAAGTTTTTAAATAAAAAATAAATTAAATATAACCCTCGCAGCATTTATTAAAAGAAATGACTGACAGAGTTATATTTTGAAGACAGATAAAGTAACTGGATAATCTAACTGTAAATTTAGGGTTGAACCCTACAAGACCAGTTAATACAAATATAATAAATATTGTGTGAAAGGACAATGCTTTACCCACAGTCGCACCATAAACCCATAGAGTAAGTGGTTATAATCTTATAAATTATTTATTTCTGTATAGAGCAGAGAAATAAAAAGAATACGTGCTATAGACAAAGCCAAGTTATAGGAAAGCTTTATTTTAAACCATATTCAAAACTCGGGTAAAATCCCTGGTCGATTCTTTAAGATTTCAATAAAGTAAACAGGGTGAAGAGGGCGTAACCTCTTATATAGGCAGGCTCGCAGCCATTGCCTTTCTACTTAGATACAGTTTTTCTTTTATAGAAACCCTTAAACACAGAAGAAGGACAAGTATTTACATTCTCGACCGAAGTCACAATACCGATGCGATAACACAGGGTCGACTTTGTTAAATGCACTTTTAACTTACAGTTTCAAAGTTAAAACAGAGTTGAGGTAACTACTGAGTACATCACTCTAAGTTGAACCTTAACCACCCTAACAAAACAGCAAGGAGGAAACGCCGTGGTGAAAACCAGGCTTACCAGGTAAAAGCCTCTCGCCAAAGCTTGGTGCCTTTCAAGCCTTAAAAAGGGCCAAAACCTGCAGCAAGCAAATAGTATATTAAAACCTTATTTTCTTATGTGCCTAAAATAATGCTGAACTGGAAAGATAAAAGGGTAACTGTAACTTACCGGCGATTGAAGGAAAGGCAATCACTGTGTATAAACTGACAACCACAAACCAACAGGTGCATAAAACCCTTCCTTCGCCACCGAAAAGGTAGAGCTAACAGAAGTAAAATAAATCTCCCACGATGGAAGCTTAACAGTAGCAAGCCGAGACTCACACTCACGCAATAACAGGGTGGAGAGTGATACTGCAAAGAATCCCCTAGACTTTTGACAAACTGATGACCGCCATCAACAAACTATCAACACTCTCACAAAGAAGAAAAGGAGCTCGAAGGTCTGGAGCAGCATGCAAGCTGCTACTTCTNAATACCCTAGACTTTTGACAAACTGATGACCGCCATCAACAAACTATCAACACTCTCACAAAGAAGAAAAGGAGCTCGAAGGTCTGGAGCAGCATGCAAGCTGCTACTTCTCAATGCAACAGCAAGGACGGGACCAGGAGGGTTCACAGAGTGTCCAAGCCCGAAGGCGAGGGAGACAATGATAACAATTAGGGTTAAGTGTTTTATACTGCCAGTGCTTGGTCGAGGTGCGACCATGTCAGTATTTTAATATTGCATGAAAGTGGGTCGAAATCCTTTAGTTCTTTTACGAAGGCTGCCAATTGATTGGTTTCCAATCATATAGTAGCGTGAAGATCCCTTGGTTTGGTCGCTATGCCATAGTTTGACCTGCCTTGTATTTTCACAACCGCATAGTTAGAACTTTGCAAATAAATACTATGCGTTATAACATTAAACTATGCCTTGCAATGTTAAAAACAAAACTTGCATTACAATTATCATTCTAGAATTAGATCATGAGGTATTTTAGGCATCGAAGTTGATGTTGTTTATATAATTTAAGGACATGGGTTTATTGGTAAAATTATAGTTATTCATTTAACTTACCACTAGATTATTATTTACCTAGTAGCAAATGGAAATGAAAGATGTATCATTTCCTTAAAGTCTTTAAATAAGTAGAGTGGTGTTAGGCATAATGGTTTACAATGCTACTTCTATATTGCTATTTGCTATAGTTTAGTATATTTGGGAAATATTGTCATTTTGCTTTTTATGACTTTGATTGGTAAAACTCAAACAATAAAACCTACAGATGTGGAGTAAGTTTACTCTAGTCTTCTTTTACTTGTTATTGTCAATATAGTAACAATCTCTTAATAGCCTTAGATTCTTAAGGTAACAGTTAAGCTTTTGTTATCTTTTATATTAAAAGATTTATAAGGTTGATAAGTGGAGTTATGACTAGTAGATTATATAGAATCTCATAACCGTTCTTGTGATAGAATAGTTTAGAAATTCATAAATAAGTTTGATCAGGATATTTTAGGACTAAGTCTAAAGTTGCTCCTAGTTTTAATAAACTGTCATCATGGAAATAGGAGTAGTTTCCAATCAATGCAAATTCTTAGATGTTAAGAGAAGATAGATACCTAGCAGTCAGTTCTGTAATTGCTGGTAGTAAGGAAAGTATATATATTGAATTTATCTAACTTCAGATCCTTATAATGATAATTGCATATCAAAACATATCATGAGTATTAAGCTTGGCATGATGTAGTAACATCAGAAAGTAAAATAGGACTGAACATGATAACCAGATTTTAATTACCGTGTTAGATAATAGATATTATGAATGCATTACAGTAAACCAAATAGTGATCCAGTATTCCATGGGGATACTTAATTCTGCCATTATAAAGGAAAATAGCTATATTATTCTCTAGTAATTCTAACTTTCTATCAGTGAAACCTTAAAGAGAAGTATAAGAAAAGATTTACCTGTAAAAGCTTGATAAAACTGGCTAGCATACATTTATACTTATAATGAATGATTTGGTACAACATATTTTGTGTTATCTAATACTTAAAAGATCTGTTAGCAGCAACCCGGACTTTACCTGCATATCTGTAAGAGAAAGAGAAACTACTGCATTAGCTTAGAAGCTAAGTAAGCCTAGTCTGTCACAGCAAATCCCCTTGCGGTTACAAAACAGAAAACAATCAGTAACTGACAGGAAACTTATCATATAAGTTAAGCACAAGTAAGAACCATCAGTTACAATTCTAGTAGCTTTAACTAATCAATCAGTTAATGTCTGTATTTAATGTGATTATATGCTATTTTAAAAAGTTTTAAATTTTTTCAAAAATTTTGGGGTTTGACATGTGGTATGAGAGCATGGTTCAAACACTAGGCCTTGATGTGGCCCAATTACTTTCCGCAGCACAATAAAAATAATATACTAACCTGTATTTTGTTTATATGAAAGGCAGAAAATTATTTTTTCTGAATCTAACAGGCAGGTGTGGAGAACTTAGGAGAATATGCGAAGAAGCCATGCGGAAAGCTAATTTCTGTTTTGAACAGAACAAAAAGAAGGAAGGAATAGCCAATTGGAAGGCTAAAAAGAATGGTAATCAGCCTGAATTCAAGGAAAAGGAGTATGTACCCCAGAAAAATTTCAGGAACAACAAGAATAGAAACCATTCTAATGGTAAGAACTTTCAGGGAAGCAAAAATGGTGCTTCAAATAACTCCAATAACTTCAAGGGAAGTAAGGAGGTTTCTAACAATCATGGAAATTTCACTAAGAATTTCGAAAGGAAGGAACCTGTTAAGTGTTGGGAGTGCAATGGCCCACACTATGCTTTAGTTTGCCCAAACCAGAAGAAGCCAAACAGCAACATTCATACAATACAAGATGAAATGACTGTTGGAGACTTTGCAAGGACTATGCCCCGGATCAATGCAGCATTGGAAAATCTCCAAGCTGAGTACCAAACTTCCATGGTGGAAGTAGAAGGTATGGTTAACAAAACTCCTGTAACTATTTTGATAGATCCAGGTGCTAGCCTAAGTTATATTTCACCGCAGATAGTAGAAAAGTGTAATCTAACTGTTGAAAAGTTTGATAACTCTTGGCTAGTTCAACTAGCCACAGGGGCAAAAAGGAAGGTAAATTGTTATGTTAAGGAATGTGAATGATTTTAAAACTTTTGTTAAATTAAATGTTCTGCCACTTGGCTCGTATGACATACTTATAGGTATGGACTGATTAGAACAACACAGGGTAGTTTTAAACTGTTTTGATAAAATGTTTACATGTGTAAATAATAATGAACAGCTTGTAATAGTTAAAGGTATTCCTAGGAAGACTGTGGTTAGGCAGATCTTTGCCTTGTAGCTCAAAAGAGCAGTTAGGAAAGGGTGTAAATCCTATGCTGTAACTATCACAGAGGAGGCAAAGAAAGTTGAAAAAGATAAAATAAAAATAGAGGATATTCCTGTGTTAAATGAATTTATTGATGTTTTTCCGGAGGAAATTCCAGGATTACCTCCTAGGAGGGAACTGGATATAGATGATCTGTTTGATCAGCTACATGGAGCTACGGTGTTCTCTAAGATAGACCTGAGATCAGGCTATCACCAGGTGAGGATTAAAGAAGAGGACATTTTTAAGACAGCTTTCAGAACTAGATATGGACATTACAAAATTGTCGTAATGCCATTCGGGCTTACTAATGCCCCAGCCGTATTTATGTGTCTAATGAATAACATAATGCATAAATATTTAGATAAGTTCGTCATTGTATTCATCGATGACATCTTAATCTATTATAAAAATGAAGAGGAACATAAGGAACATTTACGGATAGTCTTACAAGAACTACGAGAGCAACAGCTCTTTGCGAAGTTCAGTAAGTGTGATTTCTTCAGGGATGAAATCCAGTACTTAGGTCACGTGGTGACTAAGGAAGGGATTTCAGTGGATCCTGAGAAGATCTGGGCAATCGAAGATTGGCAAGTACCAAAAGACGTAACAGATGTTAGGTCTTTCATGGGAATCACCGGTTACTACCGGAGATTCATAGAAGGTTTTTCAAAGATAGCTAACCCAATCACTTCTTTGCAAAAGAAAGGAAAGAAGTTTGATTGGAACTTAAAATGCAAAGAAAGCTTTAAGAAACTAAAAAATTTATTAACAACTGCGCCAATTCTAAGAATAGAGGATCCCAATAAGGATTTCATGGTTTGTACCGATGCTTGTAATGATGTTCTAGGTGGAGTGCTGACTCAGGATGGGCATGTCATTGCCTATGAGTCCAGGAAGCTAAAGATCCATGAAAAGATATATGCCACTTATGATTTAGAGATGGCTGTTGTTATTCATGCCTTAAAAATGTGGCGACACCACTTAATAGGCAGAAAGTTTACTTTAATGACTGATAATAAGGGTTTAAAATACCTTTTAGATCAGCCTAACTTAAATGCAAGGCAAGCCAGATGGCTAGCCTTCCTAAGTGAATACGATTTCGAAATCCAACACATAAAAGGAAAAGAAAATAAAGTAGCTGATGCTTTGAGCAGAAATGTAAAATTGAATTTTACAACAACAATCAGTACTTATAATTCTGATTTAAGTGAACAGCTAACTGAAGGGATAAAATTGGATGAAATTTACCAAAAATTACAAGCTATAGCTAAAGAAGAACCCACAGAAAGTTTAATTAAGGGTTATAGTCTAAATAAAGATGGATTTTTATTGTTTAAGGACAAACTGTATGTGCCAAATGTGTATAAAATTAAATTGCTGATTCTGGATGAAGTGCATAAAACCCCTTATTCAGGGCATCCAGGCTACCAGAAAACTGTCACCATGTTGAGAAAAGATTATTTCTGGCCCAATATGAAATCTGAAGTAGCTGAGTATATAGCTAGATGTTTGGACTGTCAACAAGTAAAGACAGAACATCAACATCCAGCTGGGTTATTGCAACCTTTGCCTATTCCTAGTTGAAAGTGGGAAATAATCAGCTTAGATTTCATTACTGGAATACCCAGAAATCAAAATCAGAATGATTCAATTATGGTGGTAGTAGATAAATTAAATAAAGCATCACATTTTATTCCTATTAAAACCACTTACAAGGCTGCAAATATAGTAGACATTTTCTTAAAACAGATTTTTCAGCTACATGGTGTACCGAAAGTTATTATTTCAGACAGGGATCCTAAATTCACAGAGAATTTTTGGAAATCCTTGTTTAAAGGATTAAACACAACCCTGAATTTCAGCACCTCCTTCCATCCTCAGACGGATGGACAGACTAAAAGAGTTAATCAGGTGTTGGAGGATCTATTAAGAATGTACGTCAAGGATCAGCTAGGTAAGTGGGAGGATTACTTGCATTTAGCAGAATTTGCATACAATAACAGCTATCAATCATCAGCTAAGTTCAATCCTTTTGAAATTCTATATGGGCATAAATGCAACACTCCTATCTCCTGGAATAATCCAGTAGATAGATTAGTGTTGGGACCCGAATTACTAAAAGAAATGGAACAGATTGTAAAACAAGTGCAGGAGAACTTGAAGGTTGCCCAGGATTGGCAAAAGAGCCAAGTAGATTTGAAAAGAACTCCTAAATAGTTCCAGGTGGGTGAGCATGTGTTCATAAAGGTAAGACCAAAGAAGAGCTCCCTAAGACTAGGGAGTTGTGCAAAATTAGCGCCACGTTACTGTGGTCCGTTTGAAATTTTATCTAGAGTTGGTCAAGTTGCATATCAGTTAGCGTTACCACCTAATTTAAAAGTGCACAATGTTTTTCATATTTCTGTTCTGAAAAAGTATGTTCATGATGCTACTCATGTAATTGATTGGAATGTTGTACAGGTAGAACCAGAAGGGGAAGTTCTGGTGGAACCGGACTGTATCCTCGGGAGGAGGGAAATTACTCTGCGGAACCGCACAATTGGACAGCTGAAGGTGCAATGGAAGCACCTTAGTCCTGAAGAAGCTACTTGGGAACTGGAAAGTAAGATGCGGGAAGCATACTTGAAACTGCTCCAGGAGGTTCTCGAGGAAGAAGAATAAGTAACATCGAGGACGATGTTACATTTTAAGGGGGTGTGTATGTCACATACCCCAATTTTGTAAAATTATGTAATTTGTTTTATTATATTTCTGAGACATTATGTTAAACTTAATCCTAAGTAGGGATTGATGACTCAGTAGAGTCAATAGTTATGGAGTGTAATTTAGAATATTTTATTAATAATAAATAAATTATGGAGACAACAGCATGGGAGAGCTGTTAAAAGAGGTTACTGGTCAAACTGGTGGATGGAACTAGGTGGAAAGGCAAAAGACAAGTGACAGCATCCTCAAACACTTCCTAAGTTGCAGGTGGCAACTTCCCTATATTTGGGGTCATGATTCCCCAAGAAAGTGGAATCAGAGAAGGTGGCTCATTAAATGACAGTTAACCCAACAAAGACCTAGGCAATCTTTAAAAGTACTCAATGAAGAGAGCTGAGGCTGCTCAGATTTTATTCCTGAGAGAATCCATTCAGGTGAATGTTATTCAGGAATTTCATTGAGGAAAGAGGGAAAAACAGTAAGGAAGTGTTTTGAGTGGATTACTGCAGTAACTTTATTTTTATTATAGCTATTTGGGCTGAGAGAACTGACTGATAGTTCCTAATCTTTAAAAGTACTCAATGAAGAGAGCTGAGGCTGCTCAGATTTTATTCCAGAGAGAATCCATTCAGGTGAATGTTATTCAGGAATTTCATTGAGGAAAGAGGGAAAAACAGTAAGGAAGTGTTTTGAGTGGATTACTGCAGTAACTTTATTTTT
>LPNX010650472.1:339876-375489 GCA_001517045.1 Pseudotsuga menziesii
ATAGTTCCTAGTTAATACTGAGTTGAAGACTGGTATCTGATTTGCTGCACCTAGTTCCAGCCAGGGAGACCAGAGCAAGCTCAGGGGTCCTGAGAAGTCGCTGTTTGAGCGCTCTCCAGGAGTTGGTAGGGAGGAACGGCCTCCCATTGCTGTTGTTGTCCACAACTTAAACAGGTTCTTCCATTTATTTCTCTTTGTTTACTGAGTATAAATGGATGCATGTTATGATTATTTTATATGCCTGAGGAGTAGTTAGTTTCAGTAAAGTTAGTATCTCAGAATATCAGAAGTTAAATCTGTTATTAGTACTGTGTTTTTCCTCATCTGGTATCACCAGACCGTAGTCCAGCACAGTATCTCGGGTTGAGAAGTAGTATTCTTCTGAACCGAGTTTCCTAATTTACTTGCAGTTATTACCAGTGTTTTTACAAGTTCATAGGTTATTTTCTACATTCTTAAAAAAACTATTTAGTACTGTATCCTTGCTTTCTGAAAATATTAGCTGTAAAAATGAAAAGATAGACTAAGTATCTCTGCAGTTTAAGTTATGATTGTTATCTTCTTATTTAAAAAGGATTGAACCATTTTATAGTTAAAAATAAAAATAGTACTGACAATAGGATATAATTATTTATCTGTTATTTATCTGATTGATATTACGGTTAAAACCTATTGGTATTAGTTTGCAAATAGTTAAAAACGCATTTATTTATTTACTGTATACTCTTTTATTTTCAGCTAAAGCTTAGGCATATTGCAAATTGTTACTCTAATTTCATATATGGTAAATAGATGTATTTGCATAAGCAGGAATATATCTATCTATATATATATATACATGAGATAAAGTTTTAAATATTATATGAGTATTAGTGATTATACATAGTCTTTAGAACTAGATAGACAGATTAAAGCAGACAGTGAATAACACTATAAACCATAAGAACACTAGTAATCACAAAGGAAGAAGTAGTATTATCGTAAAAATAATAATATACTTATAAAACAGATAATAGAAAGGCATTACTAAAGTAATATTTAAATTAATACTATATTATCACTAATGTAATCATAAACTGATTATACTCTATTCATAAGTTAAAGGAGGTTTATAAACAATAACTGGTTATACTCTGTATCTTTTTCAAATAATTAAATAATAATCACAGATAAGAGTATACTATAACAATAATAGAACAAACTTGCTTAATTTTTAAAGAAAGGAAAAGAGTATGTTCTTGCATCACAGTTCTAGTAATTAGAAGTCAAGCATAAAGCTTGAACTGAAGCCTTGACATTACATTTATGTACACATAAGACAAAGAGTCTTTTAACCACAGATTTTCTTATAAAATTATAAATTACAATCTTATAATATGACGAAGAATAATGCAGGAAAACCACATCATAAGCTATGATTTGGTGTGAGGGTATAGGCCCTGTACATTTATTGTATTTAAGAAAGTTTTTAATAACAAATAAATTAAATATAACCCTCGCAGCATTTTATTAAAAGAAATTACTGACAGAGTTATATTTTGAAGACAGATAAAGTAACTGGATAATCTAACTGTAAATTTAGGGTCGAACCCTACAAGACCAGTTAATACAAATATAATAAATATTGTGTGAAAGGACAATGTTTTACCCACAAACCCACAGAGTAAGTGGTTATAATCTTATAAATTATTTATTTCTATATAGAGCAGAGAAATAAAGAGAATACATGCTATAGACAAAGCCAAGTTACAGGAAAGCTTTATTTTAAACCATATTCAAAACTCGGGTAAAAACCCTGGTCGATTCTTTAAGATTTCAATAAAGTAAACAGGGTGAAGAGGGCGTAACCTCTTATATAGGCAGGATCACAGCCATTTCCTTTCTACTTAGATACAAATTTTCTTTTATAGAAACCCTTAAACGCAGAAGAAGGACAAGTATTTACATTCTCGACCGAAGTCACAATACCCATGCGATAACATAGGGTCGACTTTGTTAAATGCACTTTTAACTTACAGTTTCAAAGTTAAAACAGAGTTGAGGTAACTACCGAGTACATCACTCTAAGTTGAACCTTAACCACCCTAACAAAACATCAAGGAGGAAACGCCATGGTGAAAACCAGGATTACCAAGTAAAATCCTCTTGCCAAAGCTTGGTGCCTTTCACGCCTTAAAAAGGGCCAAAACCTACAGCAAGAAAATAGTATATTAAAACCTTATTTTCTTATGTGGCTAAACTAATGCTGAACTGGAAAGATAAAAGGGTAACTGTAACTTACCGGCGATTGAAGGAAAGGAATTCACTGTGTATAAACTGACATCCACGAACCAACAGGTGCATAAAACCCTTCCTTCGCCACTGAAAAGGTAGAGCTGACAGAAGTAAAAGAAATTTCCCATGATGGAAGCTTAACAGTAGCAAGCCGAGACTCACACTCACGCAATGACAGGGTGGAGAGTGATACTACAAAGAATACCCTAGACTTTTGACAAACTGATGACTGCCATCAACAAACTATCAACACTCTCAGAAAGCAGAAAAGGAGCTCGAAGGTCTGGAGCAGCATGCAAGCTGCTACTTCTCAATGCAGCAGCAAGGACGGGACCAGGAGGGTTCACAGAGTGTCCAAGCCCGAAGGCAAGGGAGACAATGATAACAATTAGGGTTAAGTCAATGGTTTATACTGCCAGTGCTTGGTCGAGGTGCGACCACGTTAGTATTTTAATATTGCATGCAAGTGGGTCGAAATCCTTTAGTTCTTTTACGAAGGCTGCCAATTGATTGGTTTCCAATCATATAGTAGCATGAAGGTCCCTTGTTTTGGTCGCTATGCCATAGTTTGACCTACCTTGTATTTTCACAACCGCATAGTTAGAACTTTGCAAATAAATACTATGCGTTATAACATTAAACTATGCCTTGCAATGTTAAAAACAAAACTTGCATTACAATTATCATTCTAGAATTAGATCATGAGGTATTTTAGGCATCGAAGTTGATGTTGTTTATATAATTTAAGGACATGGGTTTATTGGTAAAATTATATTTATTCATTTAACTTACCACTAGATTGTTATTTACCTAGTAGCAAATGGAAACGAAAGATTTATCATTTCCTTAAAGTCTTTAAATAAGTAGAGTGGTGTTAGGCATAATGGTTTACAATGCTACTTCTATATTGCTATTTTCTATAGTTTAGTATATTTGGAAAAGATTGTCATTTTGCTTTTTATGACTTTGATTGGTAAAACTCAAACAATAAAACCTACAGATGTGGAGTAAGTTTAATCTAGTCTTCTTTTACTTGTTATTGTCAATATAGTAACAATCTCTTAATAGCCTTAGATTCTTAAGGTAACAGTTAAGCTTTTGTTATCTTTTATATTAAAATATTTATAAGGTTGATAAGTGGAGTTATGACTAGTATATTATATAGAATCTCATAACCGTTCTTGTGATAGAATAGTTTAGAAATTCATAAATAAGTTTGATCAGGATATTTTAGGACTAAGTCTAAAGATGCTCCTAGTTTTAATAAAATGTCATCATGGAAATAGGAGTAGTTTCCAATCAATGCAAATTCTTAGATGTTAAGAGAATATAGATACCTAGCAGTCAGTTCTGTAATTGCTGGTAGTAAGGAAAGTATATATATTGAATTTATCTAACTTCAGATCCTTATAATGATAATTGCATATCAAAACATATCCTGAGTATTAAGCTTGGCATGATGTAGTAACATCAGAAAGTAAAATAGGACTGAACATGATAACCAGATTTTAATTACTGTGTTAGATAATAGATATTATGAATGCATTACAGTAAACCAAATAGTGATCCAGTATTCCATGGGGATACTTAATTTTGCCATTATAAAGGAAAATAGCTATATTATTCTCTAGTAATTCTAACTTTCTATTAGTGAAACCTTAAAGAGAAGTATAAGAAAAGATTTACCTATAAAAGCTTGATAAAACTGGCTAGCATACATTTATACTTATAATGAATGATTTGGTACAACATATTTTGTGTTATCTAATACTTAAAAGATCTGTTAGCAGCAACCCGAACTTTACCTGCATATCTGTAAGAGAAAGAGAAACTGCTGCATTAGCTTAGAAGCTAAGTAAGCCCAGTCTGTCACAGCAAATCCCCTTGTGGTTACAAAACAGAAAACAATCAGTAACTGACAGGAAACTTATCATATAATGTAAGCACAAGAACCATCAGTTACAATTCTAGTAGCTATAACTAATCAATCAGTTAATGTCTGTATTTAATGTGGTTATATGCTATTTTAAAAAGTTTTAAATTTTTTCAAAAATTTTGGGGTTTGACATATGGCATCGAACATGAAGCTATTGAGTGATGCTTCATCAAAGACGATTGATGCCATGATGTATCGTCAGATGATTTGTTCCTTGATATATCTGACGAATACGAGACCAGATATTTGCTTTGTTGTGAACACTTTGAGACATGTTCACCTGTTGGTTGCAAAGCATGCAGTATGGTACCTAAAGGGTACAATTGATTATGGGCTCAAGTATGAGGAAAATCAAAAGGTTATGTTGATTCAGATTGAGCAGGCAGTGCCATCGATAGGAAGAGCACTTCAGGATGCTACTTTAGTTTTGGATCAGGTGTGATCTATTAGTTTAGCAGGAAGCAATCATGTGTGGCACTGAGTACAGCTGAAGCAGAGTATGTTGTAGCTTGTTCAGCTAGTTGTGAGGCAATATGGTTGAGGAAGCTACTATTTGATTTATTTGATCTCTAGTTGGATGCTACTTATATACATTGTGACAACCATAGTTGCATAAAGTTGTCAGAGAATATAGTGTTTCATGACAAGTCAAAGCATATCGAGATCAAGTATGACTATATCAGGGATATGGTGCAGAGGGGAGTAGTGAAGCTCCAGTATGTTGTGATGGATGATCAGATAGCTGATGTGTTGATGAATCCATTGGCTAGGGTGAAGTTTGAGTACTTCAGGGATAAGCTTGGTGTTCTCCAGATCGAGGTTCCCTCCAAAGGGAAGTGATGAGTCCATGAGCCATTCTGACATGGGAGAGGATTAAGTTCCTTCCATGGTCAGATGTAAGGGCTAAGCCATTTTATCATGATGAGAGGACTTGGGTTCCTTCAATATTAGATATGAATACTAATCCATTCTGATGTGACTGTAGGATTGATTCCTACATGATCAGATATAAGGGATTTTTCCATTTTGGGAATGGAGGTGCCTGGTCAGTTACTAGGAAAACTCAGTCTAGGGCTGAGAACATTTTTTGATGTGATAGAGGGATGTGTTCCCACGTGATCAGATGTAAGGGCTGAACCATTCTGTCATGGTTAAAGGATTAGGTTCCTCGCATGTCATATGTGAGTGTTGGCCATTTTGACGAGTAGGTGAGATGTAAGGGAAACTGCCATTCTCTAGGAGAATGGAGGTGCCTAGTCAGTTACCAGGTAGCTCAATTTGGGACTGGGGTCCATTCTGATAGGACTATAGGATTGGTTCCTACATGATCAGATGTAAGTGCATGCCCTTCTGATGTGGTGCTTTCAAGCATGGTCGGATGTAAGTGCAGAGCCCTTCCAATGTGGTGCTTTCGAGCATGGTTGGATGTAAATGCTGATCCTTTTCGATGCGGTGCTTTCGAGCATGGTCAATTGTAAGGGATGAGCCTTGTCGATGCAGTTCTTTTGAGCATGGTCGACTATAAGTGCTGAGCCTTTTTTATGTGGTGTCTTCAGACATGGTTGAATGTAAGTGCAGAGCCCTTCCAATGCTATGTGCTTGCACATGGTTGGATATAAGTGCTAAGCCATTCTGGCTCGATGTGTTTACACATGGTCAGATGTGAGTGCTGGGCCTTTCTGACAAGATGAGGTCAGATGTGAGTGTTGGGTGTGCCTTTCTGACAAGATGAGGTTAGATGTAAGAGCCGGGTGGGCCATTCTGACTTAAGTGTTAGATATAAGAAGCTGATGAAGACCTACATGAAGGGTAGGCCTACAGGACTGACTTTGTAGAACTTCCTGTGATGAGAAGAATGAAGAAGATAACACCATTTGATTGAGATAGCAGAAGCAGTAATGATGATGATGATTCAGTGATGATACAGCTTCGATGATGATCTAGATCAAGTGATGATCCAGACTTGATGATGATCCAGTAGTGATGATCTCGATCAAGTGATGATCCAGACTTGATGATGATCTAGTAGTGACGATCCCGATACAGTGATGATATAGACTTGATGATGATCCAACAGTGACGATCTAGATCAAGTGATGATCCAGACTTGATGATCCAGTAGTGATGTTCTAGATCCAGTGATGATGATCTAGATCAAGTGATGATCCAGACTTGATGATCCAGCAGTGATGTTCTAGATCCAGTGATGATGATCCAGATCAAGTGATGATCCAGATCTAGATGAAGATGACTTGAAGATGAAGATGACCTAAAGATGAATATGACTTGAAGATGACAAGAACTTGATGATGATCCAGAAGATATAGAGAAGAAGACTTGTGCTGATAAATTGTGTCGAGAGAATACCTTCCTAGTTAAGAGGGAGTGTTGATGTATTTGTAACTTCGAAATGTATTCATTCGTATATCTTATGTATTCTACCCCAATGTTTATTTCGAGATGTGTATATAATGTAATTGAGTCATGTCATTCCCTGATGTTCTAATCGGGAAGTTTATATAATGTGAAATTCATGTCAAGTCATTGTGGGTAACCATCCTATTCCTCAAGGGTTAAAGTCCCCGTAGTTGTGGGGCCCTAGGGTTATTAGACTATCCTAGTGAAGTCAACCCTAGTTCAGTCATTGTAAGTCAGGGCAATAGTCCCCACCATCTAAGTCAAGGTTAACCCTCCTTGTTGAACAAAGGGCAAAGTCCCCACAAGTTGTGGGGCACTAGGGTTATTAGACACTCCTAGAGATGTTGGCTCTAGTAAGTAATTGTTAAGTGAGGCCAACATGTTGGAGTGGGTTTCAAGTGAATGGAAGAATATAAATAGAGAGTGAGCCTCTCTATTTATCAGACACACACTCACTCATTGGGGTGCATGCATGAGAGAGGAGAAGCTCTCTCAGTGTGACAGAGAGAGACAGAAACTGTGGAGATCATCTTTATGTTTTCGGGTTTTACTGATGCCATTGGTGCTCATTCTATCTCTGAGGAAGTTGTGGGGTTTTCTACTTTATGGTTTCCTCGAGGAAAATTCTTTGTGTCTCTTGTCTCTTGTGTTTTATTGCTGTTCATGTTATTCTCTCTATTAAAGATCCTAAGATCATAATGCTAGCTTAGAATGATAAAAATCTAACAAGTGTAAGATATTCACCCTCAACCACCATCGATCCAATAGGAAATTCATTTCCTTCATCCTCAATCAATGATTTGTTTAGTATTTTCTTACCTCAAATGCATCATGCCAACCAATAATCTATGCCCCATTCATTGTCTTTCAGGGAAACAACTGCATATATGTGTCCTGGCTGTACAATATCTGAGATATGGTCGTAGTCTATCGAAATTGTTGACTGACCCTCCTCCAAGTGGGTTATTTCTATTAATATATTTAGACACTTAGGAGTTAGTTAAGATCAACTTGTGTAATATATTCGTTAGGTAAAGTGTGTTTCTTTAGTATGCATTAGTATGCATTTGTAAATATTCTAATCCGATGGTCACGATATGCTCTAGACATAAAGTGATCCGATGGTTCAACTTCTCTTAGATTATACCTTCCATTGATCTGTGGATTAACACCTGATTGGTCTATGATCTCTATTTAAAGAGCATGGAGGGTCCTTGGCTAGTTGATCGATTATCAGAAGGTCATATGTAACTTTCTTTCTTTTGCATAATAAATTTATCCAAGTAGCCATTTGGCGGAGGCCGTGGACTGTTTCCCTCTCGAGGGTTTTAACCACATGACAAACATTGGTGTATTGATTTGTGATATGTTTGTGTGAAGTGGTTTCTCTAGGTGTTCGATCTTTTGGGAGTACCCTGTGTAGCCGAACATGGTATCAGAGCATTTATGAAGAGACGCTTTTGGTTTTGATCAAGATCTGGAATTAAAAGGGTTTATATTTCAAGATTTTATGTGCATTTGTGGGCTATGGAAGCTATTCCATTGCATCTGAAGCGTTGTTTCTATTGGGAAATAGTTTTCATTTCATTGAAAACCTTTTCCGTTTGAGCCAGAAACACCCATTTCAACAAATCTGAAGGTATAATGTTATAGTGACGGATTTGTTTTATTTTTTTTAAATCTTTCATATTTTATCAGTTTTATTATTAGATCTTTACTGTTTTAGTCTCAAACTGTTGTCTTCCCTGGCTGCGTATGCTCTTTGCCATGCACCTTGCACGATCGCGGCGAATCAGAAACAGTAAGGGAAAGCTTTTTTTTTGTCTTCTCGGCTACGTATGCTCTTTGCTGTGCACCTTGTGCGATCGCAGCAAATCAGAAATAGCGAGAAAACTTGAAAATGTAGACTTTTCGGGTAAGCTAACCAAGATCTAACCACATTGTGTGGATATTTTTTTGTTTATCATTTTTTTTGTGACTTGCAGGAAAAAAAAGGCAAGCATGAAGGCCAAGAGAGAAGACCAAAAAAAAAAAAAAACCTTCCTCTTTCCCTTCTTTTATGCACCTTTTAAACTTAGCTCACTTGGTTCAAAGTTGCTTTATTCCTTAATAGGTCTTGATTTTAAGTCTTATTAAGTTACTTTTTAATGCATGCAATTTCTATTTTCAAGTTACTTATTGTAAAAGTGCATCTCACTTAAATAAAATAAAATAAAAGGTGAGTCACTTAAGCCTTTTCATTTATTTCCACACTATTTAAAAGTAACATTATTGTAAAAGTGAACATCACTTATTTTACAAAAGTGATTCACTTAAAAAGCAACTTTATTGTAAGTGATTGTCAAAGGTCCATCTTGGGAAGAAAGGGGTTCTTAGTTGGTCAAGTTAATATCCGCCACGTCACTATTGGGGACATCTTCAACATTTTCTTTGATCAAGCATAACTTCATCATACAGAATTAGTTTTCAGAGCTGTTTTTTATAAACAGCCTAATTTTTCGAGCTCTTTGCATCTAGACAGTTATTTTATGTTCTTTTAGCCATTATTTTATAGTATGGCCGCCCCTTGTGATATTATACTTACAAGTTCTAACTATTTCTCATGGAAATCTCATATGGAGGATGTTCTACGAAGTAGGGGACTTCTTAGAATTACCTCAAGGAAAGAAAAGAAACCCATAGATGATGATAATAAAATTAAATGAGAAAATATATGTGATGAATCTCATGGATTGATTGGGATGTCAATCTCTACTGATTTGTGATTCCACATATCTGGAATTGATGAACCTAATAAAGCTTGGGAAAAGTTGGAATCTGTGTTTGGTAAACACAATGAAATTCGAGGTCATCAACTTGAGAATGAGTTGATTTCTTTGAATCCAAGTGATTTTTCATGCATCCAAGACTATTTATCTAAGTATAAAACTCTTAGACTCTTATGTGAAGAATGTGTTGAGGCTTGGAAATTCACAGGCGACAACAAAAAGGGATTCTCCCCAGTCAACATTCCCAACTAGCCCGCTGACTGTTTGGTATAGGGAATCCATCCGGTTTACGGTCCGGCTACCATAGGCAAAGTAACAAAACAAGGGTTTTACCGGCTACGACCCGGCCCATCGAATTTTTTGTATTTCTTGACTTAATGTATGCAATGAAAATGCCTAACTAACAATGAAAGGTGATAAAGATGCCAGGAACTACACAATGTGATGCGCAGGTTCTTACCTCTCATCTTAGGCTCACAAACATCTAAATCACAGGCGCAAGTATGAAATAACTAACTATCCATCTAACTACCTATCTATCTATCCCCGGGGAGCGAACTAGAATTTATAATGAGTAATGTGCAGCGCGCATACAACATAAAGAGAAACTATAGTTAGCTAATGTTTCTTCCCATATTGCATGAACCATTTAAAGATATTTCACAACCAGATAGCTAATTGTTTATTAACAACATCCATTACTCATGGTAGAAATCTTCACAAAATAAACTGGAAAGCATTCAAGTAAGAACATAGGTTCAATAAGTTAGAACGGTCTCACAGTTAATGGATGCAAAACTGAAAACAAAGTAGTTCATCTTCAACAAATCCATGATACAACATCTGAATAATCTACCAGGATTTCTCCAATCAGGCAAACTGTAATTTTTTATTGCAAAAGGAAATAGTTCTTCTTACAATAATTATTCACCAGTCCTACTCGAAAAAAAAGTCCTCCTCTCCTCTTAGTCTATTACATTTATACCAAAAGAGTGAAATGGTTGGGCTGCCCAAAGTAGCCTTTGGGCTTCCTAGCTTTTCATTTTCCCAATGTTTTGCTTTTTCAAACGTCTTTACAAAATATTACAAAATACAAAGGTGACTCATCCCTTAAGAAGAGGGCCCCGCTTGGATTTCTAGGAACTTCCTCCACGCTGCATCTTCACTAGCGATGCCTTCAAAAGTGCTAGGCTCCAAAAACTGAATATTTATCTCAAATTTCTCGACTTGATTCTTGATAGCCTCGACCCTTGCTAGGATCAAACGAAGCTGATCTTCCAAAAATTGCATACTAATGGTTGGGTGGTCCACTTCATTTTTCAAAACTAGGTCATCAATGGCCTTGATCTGTTGCATTCTGGCCTCTACATCCTGGTATCTACTCTGCAATATTTCCATAAAGGTTTTATGGTCTGGGAACTCCTCAAGCCTATGTTTAGCCTCTGTCTGACACCAATTGTATGTGTTAAGGAGCCTTCTGAAGTATTCTACGCATGCTCCCTGCATCCTTTTGACTGCCTTCTTGAAGTCTTCAGTGGTGCTGACAGTGAACTCTACCAGGTCATGATCTCTTTTGAGGGCTTGCTGGTCTTTTGCCGGTAGTTCTGTTGGGTTCTCTGCATTGCTTTCCAACCTTTTCATTCTGGCATTCAGGACTTCAAGAACATCCTAGGATCTGTCCACGAAGTAGGAGGCAATTTCCATAATTTCCTCTAACCGGCTATCGATCTGAAGGACTTTACACCTCTCCTCCTCTAGAGCAGTTTGCAGCCGAAGCATTTTAGTTTTCTGAGCCAAGATATGTTCTTTAAATGGCTAGAGATTTACTTGCTGTTCCCTTTCTTCCTCCAGAGTGGTGGTCAGAGCGGTGATCTATTCTTGATGCTTCTTGTTCTGCTCTTCGGAGTGCATATCATTGGCCTGCATAAGGATCTTCAGTTGCTCTTCTAGGTCCTCCACCTTTTGCAGTAGCTGTGTCTTCTCCTTCTTCAACTCCTAATCTTCTGCTTGCAATTGCTCAAGGGCCTCCTGTGCTATTTCCTTGGCTTGCATTTCTACTTGGAGGGCATGTGCTTCACCCTTTGAGGATTCCAGTTCCCTTTGCATGTATTCATATTTCCTCTTGAGTCTGTTACCCTCTTCTCTCTCCTTTCTCAGTGTATTTTTCAGCTGAGCGGAGGTTTTCTTAGATGACTCCAGCTCAGTCATCACCCTATTTATGTTATCTTCTGAGGCATCGATCATTGCAGCCCCGGCTCTTAGCGTGAACCTAGGATCCAAGTCTGTCCCTAACATGACAGCTGTACTGTTACCATCTTTCCAGGTAGATCTTTTGCTTCAACCTTCTTTTCTATCCTCCTCATTATTCTCTTCGTGGCCCTATCATAATAGACAGTATTGAAGTCAGGGACTTCTTCTCCATTTTTCTGGATGAAAGGCACTAGCTGGAGCATAGGGGCCACAGGGGTGCTGGCAGCGGGTACTTGAGAGGTCTGTACCTCGAGGTTTTCCTCCTCCTGGGTCTGCCCCATTGTTGTTTCAGAAACTGACTACTGTGTCAACTTTATTCTTTCAGCTTCTTGCGTTTGGAGCTCCTCATCGAGCTTTCTCTTTGCTTTCTCAGCTGCTTGTGTAGCTATTTCTTCTGTTTCTTTGGCTGTATCTTTTGCTTTCTCAGCTGCTTCTTGGGTAGCTTTTCTTTTCTCTTCTTCTTGCATATGCTGCCATTCTGCAGCCTCTTTTTCCAACCTTTGGGCCTCTTCATTTCTCCTTTTGGCTCCTTCTTCAGCCTTTGCTTGTTCGTCCCCTTTTCCACCTTTGGTGGCAATCTTTTTCTTGAATCTTCTCATTAGCATTATCATGTTAGGGGTTTTATGGAAGACAGACTCTTCCTTATCAAAGTGGTAAGCGTATTCAAAGTGAACCTTGTGTTCTTTACAATGCTCCGCTACTTTCCCGTGAGTATCATTTCTTCGGAAAGGCATCTCACCAAAATGGAACTTCTCCAATTCTTCTATGAATTCAGCAGCTTGTTTCACCTTTGTGAATTTGTAGCTTCCCAGCTTAAATGGCAAAGGAGGGTATGCAGTCTTCTTGTACTCGAACAGGAAATTACCTATTCCATCAATGAACACCTGCCTGACTGCCTCTTTGTGGATAATATAATCCGTTTCATATTTGGGCAGCAGTAAGGGGCATTTCGTTCCTCCAAACATTCTGAAATACATGCCATTGTTAGTCAAGTAATAGTTTGCATATTCTTCTATTACTTGCATAGCCCCTTTTGACATATAGTCACATTCCTTCCGGAAAATGAGTCTGTAGAGTGGCATAATGAAGTGCTCACAGACCTCTCTGTAATGGCTATGGTACTGGTGAGCCCACAATGGTCTATAAATGGCATAAACAGGCATTCTCTCCCTATCCCAGATGCACCTAAGACCGGGGAAAGGCTGGTTGCACAGTATGTAGTCTATCAATATTGAACTCATATAGAATTCGGATCTTTTCTGGGCTTCTCCTCCCAAAGCTGCGGCCAAGCAAGAAGAAAGACTGCTTGATACAAGGCTAGCCCAATTGAAAACTGTTCCTTGGGATGCCACATGAAAAATAATGGGTATCCATTCTAGCTTGAAGAGCCTGCCATGAGCTCTCCCAAAGATCCTATTAAGCATCAGAGCTATAAATCTGTAGGGAGACCTCAAGCTGGCTGTATCATACTCACATGCTAGTATGTATCGGTAAAGCTTTCCCTGCAAGAGAATTTTCTTCAAAGTTTCCACTAGGTCCATTTTGATGCTGTCCAGCCAATCATCAGATAAGAAAACTTGGGCTTCTGGTAGGTGATAAGACAACACCACATATCCAGGGCTAAATGTAGCATAGCCCTGTCCTTCAACATTTCCTATGATCATTGTGGTTGTATTTGCCCGGGGCAGAATCCAGCCAATTACCTCAGAGCATGGGAACAACTCTGGTCTGGTAGCAACTTTCATGATAGCAGATTTCTCTATGTTAGCATAGATGGGTTCTTCTTCGAGACCCATCTCGAGAACCTCCCTATGGGAAATTAATCTATATATTTCACCCCATTTGTACTCGAGTTCTACACCAGAAACACATTGAGTATCTTCATATATATATATTTGGTCTTCGTGACAACCTCTACCTCTGGCCCTTCTTCGACCACAGGGGCCTTCTTCTTCTGCCTTTTGGACATTGTGAATTCTTCCTGCCATGTATAACATTGTGACATTAAGCAATACACCATGCAGCAGTTTATTCTTTCTTAAGTGTATCATGACAGTAACCAGTCGATGGAGCTAAGATATAAGCCCTTTGGGCTGAATAATCAAGCTAGTATGCATTACTGTGCAATGTGTCATTTCTCCTATGTCTAATATGATAATGATCAATGCACCAAATGCATACATTGTACAGCCCTAAAATGCCCTGAAACTAGTGTGCAGTATTCTATGACCTGATCTATATGAAGCAAACTCAGTCTTGTGCAATAAAGTGAGCAATCTACTACTGCTGCATGACACTAAATTATCAACCACACTTGAGCCAGCATTAAATCTACATCACTATGCAATATGCCATTTCTCCCATGATAGCAATCTGTGAAGCAAATACATGTATATCATATGCAAGGTGCAGCATTCAGCTATTTGTTCTAATTGCATAGAAAACAAAGAGGAGGGTTAAATGCATCAAGCTTGTGCTAGTCGCCTATGCTTTTCAACATCAAACATTCTAACAATAAATCCTAGCAGACACAAAACTGATGAAGACTCCTGCGGTTTGCGGTAGAAAAGTTACAATAACTTGAATACCCATGCGACTCTCTACGGGTACTACTTCCATCCTACTGCAATTAACTCTCCTATCAAAACCACAACCCATGCGAACTCAAAAAACAGCATATCCCCTCTAACTGGCTAGGGTTTCAAACGACCGAGCCCAAATGGACTGCGCGGAACGGCGTGGGCACACAGGCTGGGGTTTTGAGCAGCGCAGGAAAAGAATGATTGTAACCATGAGACTTTCAACGGTGCCACGCCTCCAAAATAAAAGACATATCCCCTAAGGAAAACCACGGATTCGACATTAAGCTCGCTGAGGACGTGCAAAACCGCAAAGGCGAACACGACTAGGGATTCAACATGGGTAACACACCAGGGATTAACAGCCTTAAAACTCCTACAGCAAGCCCACCTCAAACCTATCATAACTGTGCAGGGCGGTTTGGCGCAGACGGCGTAACGGTTGCCTGCACCGAAACCCTTCACTCCCTATGCGCAGGGTAAACGGTGGAAGAAAAAATAAAAAACCGCTCATATGATTACACTATCCTCCCAAGGTCAAAAAGAATGAAAACTCCACTTATATAGGCGTATAACCTAACGGGATGAGGAAAACAGCTAGGGCTTCAAAACCACCGTAAAAAAAAAACACTAACAGCTCAAAAGAATGGGAAAACGACGAAGAGCCTACCTGCCAAACGCAACGCAATGAACGGGGAGATGAGTGGGTCAATGATGGTCCAGCTCCCAAAAATGCCACCTGGATGCAGGTACGCTGACAGTGAGGTATTTCACGGGCTCAAGAAAACGACAACTCGATGGCGACAGCACTTGGCAGCGAAAAAAAACAATATAAAAACCCAATGTCATCCTCGCATATATATATATACGCTCACACGTGCGAGGAGAAAAAGAAATCGAGCATCGAAAGGCTTTCGCATCGGAAGCCGAAAGTGATCTCCCTTCTGCAATGGCGGACGGTCCAAACATAGACCCAGCCGTGGAGACAAGCATGGTAAAAAAAAAGTATGATCGGACGTCGGAAGGTTCTCAAGTCAGGAGACGAAAGCGAACGTTCCTCCGCTATGGCGGATGATCAAAGCGCCCAGGATTCCGTTCCAATTATACACATCAGACATCGGAAGGTTTTCAAATCGGAGGATGAAAGTCCAAATCCTTCCGCAACAGGGAAATTAACATGAAAAAAAGTTCCGACTCAAAACTCGAAAATAGTCAAAAATCACTCAAATCAGAATAAAACCGAAAGTCACAATAAAAAAACCATCCACAACGGTGGAACAAAAGATCATAAGAGCGTCCGTTGCCCAAACAAAAAGCGCCCGTCGTGAAAAAACCAACTGGTCAGAAGTCGGAAGGTTTCTTTTTCCGCGAAGAAAAATTCGTCCGCAACTGCGGAAGGCCAAAGCTAAGATCCACCCGCAACAGTGGAAAATCAAAACAAATCAACTTCTGATTCTAGCAAGTTTTCAAATGCGTTCAAAGGCAACAATCCAGCAGGCAGCAATTAAATCAAGTAGTAGAGCAACACAGGCATTAAAAACAAACGTTCTGAGAAATCATTATATCAAAATAGGGAAGAAAATCAAGCTAATCCAAAACAAAGGAGGGTCCTAAAATTTTTAGAATTTTGGGAAATTGTTGCAGCTGCAACAGAATGCAAGATTAAGAAATAAGACAAGCAATGTATTTATCATATTCTTTCCAAACTTGGACCTGCATATTCTGTTTTTGTATCTACATTCTACTCCGTGAAAGAATCATTGAATGTAGCTAGCTATCAAGAGCCTAGTCTTAAATCCTTTTGTGATTCCTTAATTAGAGAGCAAGATAAGCTCATTCATCTTCGAATAATTAACAATGCATATACATCTGGGAAAGCCTTATTGTCCCAACAGAAAGAAAAGTCTTAGCCTCCCAAGAAACTGAATTTTCGCAATAATAAGCCAAACAACAAGGGTCCCGAACGCTCTCAGTCAGCTCCTTCTTTAAAAAATGGCAAAGGATCCAAGACAAAAGGAAAGAAGACTGAGCATCATTGCAAGCTTTGTGGGAAAGATAATCATGATGAATCTAAGTGTTTCAACAAGATGGAAACCTTGGAAGTAGCAATGAAGAAGCACCACATCAGCCTAGATTCGTCTTCAGAATCTACCTCTCATGGACATGCACTTTGTGCTTCTGGTTACTCTTATACTGCATCTTCTTCTTCTACTTCAAATGAGTGGCTCATTGAATCTAGAGCATCTTATCATATGGCTAAGGATCAAGCCATCTTTTCTACTATGCATGAATGTAACACCAAGAAAATATTTGTTGGTGATGATAGATCTCTAAGTGTTGTAGGATCTAGTATAGTTCCAGTAGAAAATGGTCATTTCAGTGATGTACTATGTGCTCCAAAAACTTCCTGCAATTTGTTATCAGTCTATCAAATTAATCATTCAGGTGAAGGTAAAACTGTGACGTTTACCCCTCACCAAGTTGTAATCCAGGATTTTAAAAATCCTCAAAATGTCCTTGCTACTAGACCTATTGATGATATTACCAGGTTGTACAAATTTAACAACTTTGGGTCGTCACCTTTTCCTTCAGTTTTTGTTGCTCATAGTGATAACTTGAGCAAAATTTGGCATGAGCGATTTGGTCACTTAAATTATCACTCATTGTAACAACTATGTAAAGACAATATGGTGACTAGTCTTCCAATGGTATCTTGCAAGGATGGTGTTTTTTTCGGTTGTGTACTCAAAAAACATTATCGGGACAATTTTGACAAACGTACCTCTTGGCACACCTCGGTTCCCTTGGAGCTTGTGCATAGTGACTTGTGTGGTCCTCTTCCATCTGCTTCCTTTTCTGGTTTCAAATATTTCTTAACTTTCATTGATGACTACTCCAGACCCACTTGGGTTTACTTCCTAAAACTTAAGAGCAAAGTATTTAACATGTTCTTGGCCTACAAGGCCCTTGTTGAAAAACAATCTGGTCATCAAATTATTAAGTTAAGATCTGACAATGGAGGAGAATATGTTAACAACAAGTTCACTACTTTCTGGATTGAACAAGGAATCCAACAACAACACACTATTCCATATACACCACAACAAAATGGTGTAGTTGAACGGAAGAACCCCACTTTAAAAGAAATGGATAATTGTATGATCCAATCTAAGGGACTAAGTCTTCAATATTGGGCCGAGGACATAAATTGTGCAAATTACAAAGTTAATCGCACACCCACTAAATTTTTACAAGGTATAACACTGGAAGAAGCATGGAGTAAAATTAAACCAGATGTAAGTCACTTCTGTGTGTTTGATTGTGAAGCATGGGCTCACATTTCGGATGAAAAATGGAAAGCATTGCAGCCTAAAAGTGAAAAGTGCATATTTGTTGGATATTCTGAATATGTAAAAGGTTATATACTTCTTCAGATGATATAATCATTAGAAGAGATGCTAAATTTGATGAAAATATCTTGGCTTGTGATCCTAACTTGGTGGGTGTGCCATCTTGGCCTGCGAGCCTGATTCAGCGATTGTGCCGTCTTCTTCTTCTTCCAACTTCCTTGATAGGTTTCCAACTCCAGTTTCTGATGATGACAGTGAGGATGAAAATCCACCTCCGCCTACTCACACTCCAATTGCACCAGCACCAACACTTCCTCTATGGGTTCATTCAACATGTGAAGGAGCTGGTGATCTTGCCAATGATCCTAGAGATCAACGTCGAACGTGTTCTCAGTTTCAGCGAGCCTCTTCTCTTTTTTCTCAAGTTTCTGAGAATCATGATCCAGAAACTTTTGCAGAAGCTTCAGGAAATCCAGATTGGGATGTAGCTATGGATGAAGAATATCGTTCCTTAATGGTGAACGATACTTGGGATCTTGTTTCTCTTCCAAAAGGAATAAAACTTGTCAAACGTAAATGGGTCTACAGAACTAAGTATGCATCAGATGGAAGTGTTGAAAGACTTAAGGCAAGGTTGGTTTCCAAAGTATTTTCTCAAGTTGAAGGGATTGACTACAATGAAACCTTTACTCCTGTCGCAAAAATGAATTCCATTCGCCTTGTTCTTTCCCTTGCAACCTTACATAACTGGTAAGTCCATCAAATGGATATCAAGTCTACCTTTTTACATGGTGATTTACAGGAGGAAATTTACATGGAACAACCTCTTGGATATGTTCATGATAACTCTATCCTTGTCTGTCTCCTTAAAAAATCCTTATATGGCCTTAAGCAAGCTCCTAGAGCTTGGTATGCCAAAATGGATAGCTTTATCCTTGACACTGGTTTTTCTAGATGCCATTCTGACCCCAATGTCTATATCTCATCATACTTGTTCTTTATGTTGATGATCTTATCCTTACTGGTAGTGACCCTAAAATTTTAACCCATGTGAAATCCAGTCTTAAGTAAAATTTTGAAATGTCAAACTTAGGACATCTGCATTATTTTCTTGGTCTCCAAACCTTGCAAACCAAAGAAGCAATCTTTCTTTCCCAGTCTAAGTATGCTTGTGACCTTATTTGTTTCTTTCACATGGAAGACTGTAAACCAACCCCTTCTTGCTTCTAGTATGGAGTCAAACTTTCTACCACTTGTACTTCCCCTGAAGTAGATTCCACCCTGTATCGTCAGCTTGTTGGTAGTCTCTTATACTTGACTCATTCCTATCCTGACCTTTCCTTTGTCATTGGTCGTGTTTCCCATTTCATGCAAACACCTCATGAAAGCCACTGGAAAGCAGCAAAAAAAATACTTCGATATATTCGAGGTACAATTCAGGGGGGAAACCTTTGTTGGTTGGTTTCACTAATTCAGTTTGGGTCGATGATCCTAATGATTGAAAGTCTACTGTAGGTTATGTTTTAAGTCTGGGATCTGGACCTATCACTTGGGCTTGTAAGAAACAACAAGCTATTTCTCTTTCTTTAGCAGAAGCAGAATATCAAGCCGCAATTAATGCTAGCCAGGAAGCTTTATGGCTTTGATAGATCCTATCAGAGTTTGGATTCGAGCAACAGAAGCCTACTCCACTTTGGTGAGACAATCAAAGTGCCATCAATCTTGCCAAAGATCCAGTTCTACATCGATGCAGCAAACATATTGAGCTACACATGCACTTCATCAGAAATCTTATTCATGATCGTGTTCTTGAAATGTTCTATTGCCCTATAGATGATCAAGTTGCAGACATCTTCACCAAGTCTCTTACAGAAGTGAAGTTTTCTAAACTTCAATCTATGTTAGGAGTTCATGAATGTGTCCTTAAGGGGGGCTAGGCTCTAATGCCTCCTTCCTTCTCCTAATAGTGTCACTTTTGTAAATCCTTCAATCATATCCCAAGTTGTTCTTAAGTGGGGATCTTAGGATATTTAGACACTTAAGAGTTAGTTAAGATCAACTTGTGTAATATATCCGCTAGGTAAAGTGTTTTTTTTTTAGTATGCATTAGTATTCATTTGTAAATATTCTAGTCTGATGGTCATGATATGCTCTAGACATAAAGTGATTCGACGATTCAAATTCTCTTAGAGCATACCTACCATTGATCCGTGGCTTAACACCCGATTGGTCTATGATCTCTATTTAAAGAGAATGGAGGGTCCTTGGCTAGTTGATTGATTATGAGAAGCTCATATGTAACTTTCATTCTTTTGCATAATAAATTGCTCCAAGTAGCTATTTGGCTTGGGACGTGGACTATTTCCCTCTCAAGGGTTTTAACCACATGACAAACATTGGTGTATTGATCTGTGATCTGTTTGTGTGAAGTGGTTTCTCTAGGTGTTCAGTATTTTGGGAGTACCCCGTGTACCCGAATAGTTTCAACAACTACACATGGGTCTACTGCAAGTGACACATGATCCCAATCATCAACCCAATCCATGCATTCACATTCATCCCATTCACCACTGCTACAAGGGTTACAAAAGAAAGTAAGTTTTTGTGTCCATATTTCAAATAGGGGATTGTTTGAGCTTCAAACCGAATGAAATCCACGTGTTCCTTGTAGTGTGCCACAACTATAGGAATGAGATCAATCTATGCCAACCACTTGCCAAAAATTCCTGACTACCCTTCTTTCCCTTGTTGATGTATGTTTCACATTAGTTCGGTCTGAAATTGTTGTAGAGCACTATTGAACTATGGATTATGCATCTTTGATATGGGGGTTTCTGGTAAACCTCATCTCCTCCATTTGTAGTGTGGTCTTGATGCATGCACCGACCCCTTCATTCTCAACTTTTCAGTTCTTGGTATCAAATTAGTTCCATATATGCGGCACATTGTAAGTCTTATGCAACATACTCATCCATTGGAAGATTCGGGCATTTTTAAACTGGCCTGCACAACCATCTAACCATATTCAATGTTGATCCATCTCTATATATCCCTCCTTTAGGTGATCATAGAAAATTTGAAAACACTGTTGCACATAATGCATATCATGGCATATGTCATCAATCATGTAAAAATTTATCTCCTTTTGTATTATCCTGTTGTTAATGTTGCTCTTAGGTCCATGTCTATATGTAATATGTACCATGATGCTGACTTGGTCAGAATGGTAGTATTTCATTTTGTCGGCTAAGGGTGTATTTTTATGCAAAATACACAATTGAAAATATGGTCCCAATGGGAAAGTTGTCCCTACATTTTCTGTACTACTCATCCTGCCATCACGCTACATGCACATGTTGAACATACTGCTCGGTTTTCTTGTAGAACTCCATCAAAAAATCACATACATGTACCTGTTTCCATGAAAACAAGGGTCATATTAGAATGTGACCTTTAAAGAATGTATATGCAGAAACTAAACATGTAAGAAGAAAAACATGTAATAATCATTTGCACCCGTGACTTCACAAATGCAATATTTTTACTTTCCTTTGCACTATCTGATTTATAGGTTACGTACTTGAAGCTCTGCATCTCCATGATCATACTTACAAATTTATGTTCATAACATCCATGAATGAAACGATTCAAAAGAGAAAACCCACTACACCTGGAACAATTCCCATATAGACATGATTTTCCATAGTATTTTTCTCCTTCATGCCTTGGAGACATGACGATGTCGATAAAATATCTCAATGCATTCGGTGGTATTACGGATTGATTGTATCCCTTCTCAATGTTAGTATGCGAATCGCAAAATATATGTTTGTACGTGTCGTAAAAATATTCATATTCTACATGGTATCTACAATAGCATGTGTTCCAATCAATGCATAAATGAACATACCATGGTTTACATTTCTCAAAGGACCTTTGGTCCAGGTTTAATTGTGTGTGCTAGTTCCTGAATATCTCATAGATTTCAGTCTGTGTCATGTCAAGCAAGTGTTTGACGTGGGTTTCATGATCAGTAGAACCTTTTGTCAGCTTTAGCACATCTCTTTGGTTATATGAAGGTAGGATATGATCATGCCATAAATTTTGTACTAAGTCCTTAACATCATCAATTAGCTTCATATCTCGACGAGGCAACCTACTGATAAAATCCCAACAATATCTTCCACCTGGAGTCTGAATAATTTCTCTTATAACATAGTACTTCTTAACAATTTTTCTATTTAATTTAATTATGTGATAAGTGTGTGACAGGAGGCAAAATTTCCGTGTGGAATTTCTTACAACTGATTCTGATAACACACGGTGAGCCGCACAAAGATATTTAGTACGAGATGTCTTCCCAATCACATTAAAAGAAGATGGGAGATTTCTAACAATATGATTGTTAGCCTCTCAACTTCTAACCATCTTTATGCCCATAATTATCCTAACAACAAATAAAAAATTTGACTTTAACAAACATAGTAATAATTGACATTTACCCGCATCGCCTTTGGATTCAAAATATTCCTTCATTAATTTGATACATTGCCAATCGATAGTGCATTTGGGAAACTTACCTTCAAGTCCTCCAGACTAAACTTTCATCCACATGGATACATCTAGGATTCCTTTTTCTTGCACTATACAGTCGAGTAAGGGAAGGTGGACATGAGCTACAAATCCCAGAGCTTATTTGTTGTGGTGCTTCATTCACATGTTGGTCCATATTGGGAGTGTGCTCAACATGGTTGTTGTATTCTTGGAGAGATTGAAAATTAATCATTACTCCTACGTCCAATGCTTGATACTCAATGTCTCTCAATATATCTATGTCTCCAAGAGCTTTAGCATGGCTCATATATGGATTATTGGTTGGAGACTGTGTTGATGTTGGAATTTGAGTTGGGTCCATTGGACACAACCGCTTCACCCATGGTTATGAACTAGAGGGTGTTCTGTCATCAATTGTGTTACGATTGGTCACACTATTCATGTAAATTTCTAGACCATGTCTCACTCTGTCCATTGCCAACCTATCCTTTTCTCTTACCTCATTTTCTTTTCAATGGGAATATTCCTTCTAGTTTTTCTTACTGTATTATGTGATTTTCCCATCTCCAAAAGTTTCTTTATCAAAACTATGATGTCTACCCCTGCATAAGAAGCAACAAATAAGGTATTAGTTCTATTACACAAGAAACATGATGCTTTGCAACATAATTAACTAAATTATAGATATGTTAGTATGGTAATTATTGGCATTGATACATAAACGTTGATTAAAGGTTTCTCTTTATGTTCGAACTAAAGTTTCATTTCTATACTCTATTTGAGTCAAGTAAAGAGAGTCAAGTTTGCAGGTATTATAGCTATAGGATTATGACTTCCTTTGTGTTCAAAAAGTAGTGGAAGTCATAAGAATATGAGTGAAATATTCTTCATTTCCAACACCTTCAGACAAGATTACATTACACGTAATATGCCACATTAGTTGTGAGGGAAGACACAAGTTGGTGTTTGGATGTCTTGGGAATAAATTGAATAAATTACACTCATTAAATTACACTAACTAAAGAGAAAAAATTGACTAATTACACAATGAGGAGGTTGCAAATCCCTTGAAGGAAGGATAAACCATTGAGGTAGAGGCATCCTTGTCAAGCTCAAAGGCATGTTATGATAAATGTAGCATGTAGAGGAGAGCATGGACAAGTTGGTGAACTATTAAATATGGACCCTCTCCTGTGATTGCTTCCAAGGTTTTTATACAAATTGAAGAGTCTTAAGAGAGAACCTCATTTATTCCATCCTTGTGGGAAATCAAAATATATTCATGTGCAAATCATTATTGGTATACATTTCATACTTCATCTTGTATAGAGAATATGGACAACTTGGTGAACTATTCAATATAGACCCTCTCCCATGATTGCTTCAAAGGTTTTATTTCAAATTGAACAATATCAAGAGATAACTTCATCTATGCCATCATTGTGTGAAATCAAAATATATTCATGTGCAAATAATTATTAGTTAACATTACATACTTCATCTTGTATGAGAATATGAGACTTGTTTAGATGTGAAGTTGGGAATTCTTCTTGTGAAATTAATTGTTGTCTATGAGAGAGATATTGTTGTAGTCATATGATAAAACATAAATCAATGAAATGATCTCAAAGCTTGTGACTGAAAACAATTATTTACAATTCACAATACCTATTCAAAATGATATCTCCTTGCAATGAAAACTTGTAGTTTGAATGTATTCACTAACTTCCAAGACCGCGGAAGATGTTTGTTAGATTCCAAGAGTGATATTCTATCCATTAGATCAAAGAGTGTCTAATTGATGATTGAGTGTGAGCCAAATTGCAAAGTTCAGGAGCACAAAATGAACGAACAGTGGTAGAAAACCCATGAAAATTTGTAGCAAACCCGAGAAAGAATATCTCTATTTTTTTAACTAGAAATAGGAGTGTACACACATGTCTAGGAGTGCGCACACATGCATAGGAGTGCACACGTGCATAAACATGCATGCACACTGATGCCTAACATTTAGAACATTAACTCACTAACATTTATACCATTTAATGATTAATGTTCTTCAACAATGTCTTGGTATTCTCACATGTAGGAGTATTTTTACAATATATTCTTCACCACTACTTTATTCTTATGCCCATGGGTGCCATTATGAGGTCTTATGCTTCTTACCTATGGCTAGTGGAGGGTAAGTGAGGCCTCCAAAAGTGATGAAGGATGGGTGTCAAGGTTTAACAAAGGTTTAGTGGCGACCATGGTCAATAACACATGGCCTCAATCCCATGGTCATCATCATCATATTTTTCATCGTCATCATCGTTATCATCATCCTCATCATCATCATCATAGTCATCATCCTCATCATCATCATTGTCATCCTCCTCCTCCTCCTCCCCCTCCTCCTCCTCCTCCTCATCATCATTATCATCATCGTTCATCATCATTGTCAATCATCATCATCACCATCATCATTATTATAGTCATCATCATCCTCATCATCATAAACATCATCATCATCATAATCATTGTCATCATAGTCATAGTCATAGTCATCATGATCATCATCATTGTCATCGTCGTCATCATCCTCATCGTCATCGTCATCATTATCCTCCTCCTCCTCCTCCTCCTCATCATCACCATCATCATCATTTTTCATCATCATCGTCATCGTCATCTTCGTCATCATCATCATCATCATCATCATCATCATCACTCTCATCATTATGATCATCATAGTCATCATCCTCGTCATCATCAACGTCATCATTCTCATCATCATCATCATCATCAGTATTCATCATCATTGTCATGGTCATCATCATCATCATTGTCATCATCACCGTCGTCATCGTCATCATCATCATCGTCATTATCATCATCATCATCATCATCATCATCATCATCATCATCATCATCATCATCATCATCATTATCATCATCATCATCATTGTTCATCGTCATCATTGTCATCGTCATCATCATCATTGTCATCATCATCATCATCATCTTCATAGTCATCATCCTCATCATCATCATCGTCATCATCCTCATCATCCTCATCATCATCATCATCATCATCATCCTCGTCATCATTTCTCATCATCATCCTCATCATCCTCATCATCATGGCCATCATCATCATCATCGTCATCATCATCATCATCGTCATTTTCATTGTCATCATCATCATCGTCATCATCATCATCAACAATATCATCATCTTCGTCATTGTCATCATCATCATTGTTCATAATCATCGTTGTCATCATCATCATCATCATTGTCGTCATCGTCGTCATCATCATCATCATCATCATCACCGCCGTCATCATCATCATCATCGTCGTCATCATGACCATCATCATCGTCATCATCCTCATGATCATGATCATCGTCATCATCATCATCATCATTATCATTGTCTTAATTTCATATAGGGTATGATTTAATCAACCTATGATTGGAGAATCAACTTCCATCATCATCGTCGTCGTCGTCGTCGTCATCATCTTCATCGTCGTCGTCGTCATCGTCGTCATTGTTCATCATCATCGTCATCATTTATCATCAACATCGTCATCATCATTATCATCATCCTCGTCATCATCATCATCAGCATCGTCGTCATCATCATGACCATCATCATCATCATCATTTATCATCAACATCGTCATCATCATTATCATCATCATTGTCATCATCATCATCATCTTCGTCGTCATCATCATGACCATCATCATCGTCATCATCATCATCATCCTCGTGATCATCGTCATCGTCATCATCATGACCATCATCATCATCATCATCATCATCATCATCATCCTTGTGATCATCATCAACATCATCATCATCACCCTAATCATCATCAACATCATTGTCATCATCATCATCATTATCATCATGGTCATCATCATGGTCATTATCATCAACATCATCATCATGGTCATCATCATCATCATCATGGTCATCATAATCATCCTCATCCTCATCATCATCACCATTGCCATCATCATCGTCAACATCAGTTTTCATCATCAACGTTGTCATCATCATCATCATCATTGTCTTAATTTCAGGTAGGGTGACGTGTTGTGTGTGTGTGTCAGTGATAGAGAGAGAGAGGTAGGGTGACATGGTATGTGTGTGTGTGTGTGTGACACAAAGAGAGAGAGAGAGAGAGAGAGAGAGAGAGAGAGAGAGAGAGAAATTGTGTGAATGAGAGAGACTGTGTGTGACAGACAGAGATACTACAGGGTTAGATGGGGAGAGAGAGAGAGAGCGAGAGATAGGGATGGAGGGTTAGGGAGAGACATGGATAAAGGGGAAGAGGGTTAGGAAAATGGGGGAGGAGGAGGGTTGCAATTAGGGAGAGGGGGGGTCAAGATGCTTGAAAATGAAAACAAGAAAAGTTTCAAATACTAAATAGATGAGTTCACACGTGTTTAACGCATACACACTCAGAAGTGTGATCGTGCTTTGTGTGCAACAATAGAACACAATATCATACATTAAAAAACACCATGGACAACGAAATTTTTACCTTGGAAACCCAAATGGGAAAACCAACATTCATTTAGGGCTTTTTATTGATTTAAAATCCAAATACATAGGGGTGAGCTAAGCACCGAGATTGTGCCTTGTTACTCACTAACCAAACAAAAATTTCAATAACCATGGCTCTAAGACACCTTTGTTATTTGTGGACAACCCGTTCTTGACTCTTTCATCCATCAATATTTAGGAAAGCTTCCCTATTCAAGATCTCATTTATGCTTCTAAACTCTATTGCGGTTCTTTCTTTCCCCTCTCTTGCCCCCAAAAAATATCTTTGTTCTTCTCTCTCTCAACCCTCAATTTCAATAGGTTGTTCTTGGAAGATGAACCATTACAATGGTTTGTTTCCCCTTCCAAGGGAAACTTAGTATTCACGTTTTCCATATAATTATATTGATAAATTTAATTTTTTTACAAGAGATTTATTTTATGGAGATCCAATTTATATTAGTGGTTGAAAATTTATGGCATACAACCTCCATTTTCTTGGAAAAGTGTTTGCTCATTTGTATGGTCATCAATTAATCAAATTGTTGATTAACTAGGTATGGCAATAGTTGACAACAATTGTTGAAAATTAATGGTGTATGGCCTCCATTTTTCTTGTAACCTCTTGTTTAGTGGGTAAAATGAATTTGTGCTTTCTTTTGGTGACCAAAATGAATTTCTAATCCTTTTTGTTGGGAATGTGGGGTATCTTTGTTGCTTATGAATTTTTTAAGGAGTTTTAGATGGTTGTCTAACTTCATTGAAAGTCATCTTACCATAGGTAGTTTTTGCTTTTTGTATCTCAACCTTTTCATTGTAAGTCTCCTATGGACACAACCTAGTGTGTAACAATTATGTATATAATTTTCTAACTTAAGTGAAATCCATCTTACCATAGGTAGTTTTTCCTTGTCATCTTAACATTTTACTTTGAAGGGTCTTATGGACACAACTCACTTTGTAACTATTACAATGATAAATACTTTTATGAATGTAACCAGGTTTTTTGTGCATTTAACTATGAAAATTTTCATAGATTTTGTGTAATTTAAAAATATTTTGTCCAAACAATGTTGAAAGGGAAAGTTTTATTAATAATTTTTTTTGGAAGAAACCTTATACGGTGTAGAGTCTATGCTAAATATAATACCAAACAAGATTAGGATCTCTAAAACATGGTTGAGCATCCATTCAAACAATTGATGGTCAACATATTTTCTCTTTTGTGGTTGTGCGTATTATAATTTTATCCACATCCATTCAAACCATTGATGGTGGACATATTTTTGTATTTTGAAGTTAAGTCAATTCTAATTATGTCCATGTTTCGTCTTTGTTATTGAATCCAACTAAAACCAAACATATAAAATCCCTTGAGGCATTTCATTCCCCATTTTAAAGCATCAAGAACTATATATGTGTTAGATTTTTAACATTTAAGCTATATGATCTTAGGATCTTATCTGAGAGAATAAGAAGCACAACAATAAATCACAAGAGACAATAAAAAGAAATATTTTCCTCGGGGAAACCATAAGGATAAAACCCCGAAATTTCCTCAAAGATAGAATCAACACCAAAAGTAAAACCCAAAGATAGTAAGATGATCTCCCAACAGTAGTAGTCTCTCTCTCTCTCTCTTGTCCCAACTTCTTCTCTCTCTCTCAGTTATGTGCTACAACTGAGTGTGAGTGAATGTGTATGAATGTGTATTAAATATAGAGGCTCCCTCTCCATTTATACTAATTCCTAACTTGAAAATAACTCACTAGGTCCGACTTCTCTAGGAGAGTCTAATAACCCTAGGGCCCCACAACTGCGAGGACTTTAACCCTTGATCAATAAGGAGGGTTATACTCTATGACTTTACATGACTTGTTTACATTATTGAATATCCCGATTTGAACATTGGGGCATGACATGACTCAATTACATTACAGATACTTCCTGGAATAAACATCGGGGTATAATACATAAGATATACAAGTGAATACATTCTAAAGTTATAAATTCATCAACACTCCCTCTTAACTAGGAAGGTATACTCTCAACACAATTTATCAGCACAAGTCTTCTTCTTTGTATCATCTGGATAATAATCAATTCATTTTCATCTTCAATTCATATTCATCATCAAGTAATCTTCATTGTCAAGTCATCTTCATCGTCAAGTAATCTTCATTGTCAAGTCATCTTCATCAAGTCTGGATCATCACTGGATCATCATCAAGTCTGGATCGTCACTTGAGCTAGAGCATCATTGGATCATCATCAAGTCTAGATCATCACATGATATGGAGCATCACTGGATCATCATTGGATCATCATCAAGTCTGGATCATCACTTGATATGGATCATCACTGCTGGATCATCACTAGGTCATCATCATTGGGGCTATCTCAATTCTACTCACCATGGGAATTTTTACAGAGACAGTCCTTTGTCATGCTAGTTGTAGTCCTAGACTTCATGTAGGTCTTCATCATCTTCAACACTTATATATGACCATGGAATGAACCATGTCATAAAGGCCCACCCAGAACTTACATCTAACCATGGGAGGAGCACATCCAAGAACCATGTCAGAAAGGCACACCCAACACTCACATCTGACCATGGAAGAAATACATCCAAAACCCATGTCAGAAAGTTCCAACACTCACATCTGACCTCATCTTGTCAAAAAGGTTCTACACTTACATCCAATAGCATCATGTCAGAAAGGATCTACACTTACATCTGACCTCATCATGTCAAAAAGGATTTGCACTTACATCTAACCTCATCATGTCATAAAGGTGCTGCACTTACATCCGACCTCATCATGTCAAAAAGGATCTGCACTTACATCTGACCTCATCATGTTAGAAAGGCTCCACACTTACATCCTACCTCATCATGTTAGAATGGCATTGCACTTACATCCGATCATGTGGGAAAACATCCCTCAATCACATTAGAATGGCTCTGCACTAATCATGTGAGAACACATCCCACAATCACATCAGAATATATCTGAACTAATCATGTGATAACATAACCCACAATCACATCAGAGCATCTCTACACTTATATCTGACCATGTGAAGCTCATCCTTCCACCATGTCAGACAGGCCAACGAACATATCAATTCCCTTTGGAGGGAACCTCGATCTGGAGAACACCAAGCTTCTCCCTGAAGTACTCAAGCTTTACTCTAGCTAATGGTTTCATTAGTACATCGGCTATCTACTCGTCTGTCGCAACATACTGGAGCTTCACTGCTCCTCTTTGCACCATATCCCTAATATAGTGATACTTGATATCGATATGCTTTGACTTGTCATGGAACTCTGGGTTCTCTGAGAACTTCACACAACTCTGGTTGTCACAATATATACAAGTAGCATCCATCTGAAGATCAAATAAATTAGACAATAGATTTCTCAACCACACTACCTCACAACTAGCCAAAAAAGCTGCAACATACTCTGCTTCGGTTGTACTCAGTGCCACACAGGATTTCTTCCTTCTAAACAAGGAGATCACACCTAATCCCATACTGAAGCAACACCCTGAAGTACTCTTTCTATCAATGGCATTGCCTGCCCAATATGAATCCACATAACCTTTTAGGCCAGTCTTCCGATTCACCTCATACTTGAGCCCATAATCAACTGTACCCTTCAGGTAACTCAGAATATGCTTTGCAGCAATTAAGTGAACATGTCTTGGATCCATCAAGAACTGGCTCAATGTGTTCACATCAAAGCAAATATCTAGTCTTGTATTCATTAGGTACATCAAGGAACCAATCATTTGACAATACATCATAGCATCAACTAATTTTGATGAAGCATCAGTAAATAGATTTAGGTTCGATGCCATAGGCGTGGTCATGGCCTTGCAATCCATCATCCCGAACCTCTTTAGGATCTCTACTACATACTTCCCTTGTCCCAGGGAAATTCCATTTGCATTCTGCCACACCTCCATGCCTAGAAAATAGTGCATCATACCCAATCCTTCATCTTGAACTCAGCATCAAGCTTCCTCTTTGTATCAACAATCAACCCATCCTCACCTGTTAAAAATAGATCATCTATATACAGTACGAGTATCACTGGGTTCCCTTCTTCAACCTTGTATTAAAGGTTGGAATCTGCGTTACTCTTAATAAATCCCAAACTGGATAGGAAGTTCTCAATTCTACCGTACCATGTCCTAAGTGCCTGTTTCAAACTGTACAGGGCTTTCTTTAACTTACACACATGAGTCTCTTTGTCATGTGTCTCAAAACCAAGTGGCTGCTCCACATATACTTCCTCTTATACTACACCATTCAAGAAAATTGTCTTGACATCCATCTGCTGTACTTTCCACTTCATTACTACATCCAAAGAAAATACTGATATGATGAAAGTATATCTGGATACAAGAGCAAAGGTTTCTTCATAATTTATTCCTTATTTTTGGGAGAAACCACGAGCCACAAATCTTGCTTTATATTTCTCTATGCTACCATTTGCAACATGCTTGATCTTATAGGTCCATTTGGAAGTCACAACATACTTCCCCTCTGGTCTTGGGACAACATCCCAAACATCATTCTTCATGATCGATTGATACTCTTCGATCATAGCATCCTTCCATTCTTTCTTTTATGTCGCTTATTCATAGTTGGAAGGTTCTTTATCAATGAAGTCACAAAATAGGGCTACATAACAAGAGCATGACCTGGTTCTTTTCCTTTCTATGTGTATCTCTTCTGGAGCCCCATATCTTTTTGCACCTTGGATAGTTTCTCATACCCAAGAAGGTTTCCTCTTGTGAGGATTCTTCTCCTGAGGTGGATCTACAGGTTCTTGAGGTTCTTCTATTTCTCGATCTTCTTTTGGAATTGCTTCGTTCATGGTTGTGTCATGAATTCTGGGTACTTCTGTTTCTACAGGTCTCTTCCTGGATTTGTTGTAAGCTTAGTCTTTCTCAAATGTTATGTCCCTGTTGATGTCGATCTTCTTAAATCCTAGGAAGTATATTCTATAAGCCTTTGAGCTTTCAGAGTATCCCACAAATATACCCTTCCTTCCTGAAGGATCTAGCTTTGTCCTCTTTTATTTTGGAATGTGTATGTACACTGGACAACCAAATATTCTAAGATGATTGACTTCTGGTTTCTTGCTGAAAAATACTTCTTCAAGTGTCTTATTCTCGAGTACTCTATGTGGAGTACAGTTCTGTACATACACAGTTGTTCTAGTCGCTTCTTCCCATAGATGCATGGGAATATCTTGATCATGAAGCGTTTCCCTTGCATCTTCCATGATCGTTCTATTATTTATTTCTATAATCCCATTCTGTTGTGGATTATATGGAGTGGTCAACTCCCTCTTAATCCCTAAGTCTTTGCATAATTCCTTGAATTCATTTGATGTGAATTCTCTGCCATTGTCTGATCGAAAAATCTTGATATTCTTCTCAATGTAGTTTTCTATCAAGGCTTTGAATTCCTTGAACTTTCTGAATACTTTGTCTTTGTTCTTCATGAAGTATATCCATGTATTCCTAGAAAAATCATCAATGAAAGAAACATAGTATAGATACCCACTTAATGAACTGGATGACATTGGACCACATACATCAGAATGAATGATTTCCAAGATTCCTTTAGCCTTGCTTTCACTACTTGGAAATGTCTTCTTTGTGTTCTTACCTTCAACAACTTTTATTGCAAGTGGTAGTGCCCTATAGTGTCCATGTGCAAGCCTTCTATGCCAAAGTTCATTTGGTTCTACTAATTCATGAACCAAAGCTGGTTCTGGTTGGCCCTTTAATCTGTATAGTCCTCCCTCTTGTTCTCCAATTACTATTGCATCATCAATAGTCTTTCCTTTTGGTCACATGATAACTTGTCCATCTATAAATTCAACTCTTATACCTTTTGCATCTAATGCAGATATGGAGAGAAGGTTCTTCTTTAGTCTTGGTACAAATAGGACATCCTTAATTTTCATAGACTTTCCAGAGTCTAATTTGTAGGAGGATTCTCCACTACCTTTTATTGGATACTGGTAGTCATCCCTAAGTTTCATCTTGTGGGGTGATTCATATTCTGATAGTTTCAAAAATGATTCTTTGAATCCCATCATGTGTTTGGAAGCCCCACTATCTATAAGCCAATCATTGCTTCCTGTTGGGCACATGGGCAGACCCGGGTTAACGCTTTATACGTCGCACCAACAAAAGACCCACTGTGTTGGCCCTTTCGGCAACAACCTGCGCGTAGGTTGCAGTCTCACCCGAAACAGCAATGGGGGGCCGCAGAATCAGGTTTCTGCATGCAGAGAGGGGTATTACTGTACCTTATCCTTTCTAAATAATTACTAATCAACTTCTTGTTAACTTATCATTCATTCACATATAACTTCACAGCATAATAAACAAACCAAACTTGCATAACCCACTACCGGGAATTCACAGCGAAGCTTAGTATTAGCAGAGATCTTATATTATCAGATATATTCGGTTTAATGCATGAAAATGACAGAAACAGGAACAACACAACAAAACCACAACACCAAATATAACGTGGTTCACCCCCAGTGTAGGGGCTACGTCCACAAACTGCGTTTTATTCCTCTTTCCTCAAACCATAGTTTATCTGCGCACTCAGCTGCAGATTCCTTCAGCTTTTGACAGCCGCGCACACAGCAGCAGGCTTCTGCGCACACAGCTGCAGACCTTTCTTACTTTCTTACAAAAAAAACCCTCTGCGCACACAGCTGCAGAGGTCGTCCACGCACACAGCTGGGACTTGTCCTTTCCTTGCCAAAAACCAACCTTACTTCACCTTATCTTTCTTTCATCAAAAGCCTAACCTATCCATTTTCCATAAGCGCTTATTTATACTGCGCATCTTTACAAAAACCATGGTCTTAAACCATGGGCACCCACAAAACCCTAAACCCTGGATTTAAACCATGGGCTTATTACAAAAAGAGAGGGTTTTGACTTACCCTGACACCCCTAAGACAAGGGTCCCAGCGTGTGAACAAATCTATGTACCCACTCAGCCTAAGGGACATACTTCCATGCCTCGTAGCAGTTGCTGAGATGGTCCTGGGGGCAAGTTTTTCCATCAAACTTACTTCGTACTGTGGTCAACTGATCTGAGAACCGTAGGTGAAGGAGCGTCTGACATACGTCCCAGGTGGGGATCTGCTTCTTGTGGCTCGTCCACCATCTGACTGCGGTAGCTCTGAATGCTGACTCGAGGACGTCCATGATTTGTAGGGCAGGGATCTGAGCCGAGATGTGTGCGATAAACGATGCCGGATCTTTCGAACCATCATACACAGGTATATGTCGGGTCTGTGAGTCGACCCATCTGATAGACTTGGTTAAGCAGGCATTGCTGTCCCGATGGAGCTCAGACAGTCGGTGTTGCCAATTTTCGAGTTCCCCTTCAGGGTCCGTCATACAGGAGCTACCACACTCCCATCCCGCGGCCGGGGACTCCGCGGTACCTTCGTCCTGCGCCATGATAGGAGATACAGGTTTCACATCAGCCTGATCGTTATGGTAGATTGGCTCAGTATACCGTTCCCCTTGTGAAGGATCCAGGGGCAAGATGACCCTGAAGTCTTTCCCTTCGAAGACCATTTGTCTCTTTTTGAGGTTGATTACTGCGGCATTTGCCATTGCCCATTCAATTCCTAATAGGGCCGGGTAAGGGTTGCTGTCGTCAATGATCTCAATTACTTCGAAGTCCGCAAAGGTACTAACTCCGTCAATATCTATTTGGAGATGTAGGAATCTTCCTAAGGGTACAATCTTTTGCTGGTTGGCCAGCCTCAACTGTATAGGAGACCAGGCAAGGGTAGGTTTCCCCATTTGTTCCCAGGTTTGTTTGGTTAGAACATTAACATCGGATCCCAAGTCCAGGATAACATCGGTCATATCATATGCCCCGATCTGAGCATTCAATCGCATTTCCCTGCCGGTCCGGCTGACTCGATGAACGGTTTTGTCCTGGACATCAGTTTGCAAATATTCACAGGTAGTAAGGATGTTCTGCAGCTCATTCAGAGAAGATTGATTCCTTAAAAGTTTAAGGCAGCTGTGCAGAAAGGTAGATAGTACACTTTCTTTATCCATCGATGTGTCGTAGGGTGGTGAATGAAGCTGCGCAGGGACACTGGGTAGACTAGGGCTAGAAAAATCTTTCTTGGCCGCCATGAATGTCTCTTTTTCTCTGAGGATGTCAAATGCAGGACTTTTTTCAGGGGCCTTGCGAATTAGAGCTTCGACAGGGTGGTTTGGTGGTTCCTGGATATGGGTCGTGAGTCCACTTCAAGTAACGACATTAATGGTCGCCACAGGGCAGGGCTCTACAGAAATCATCTGAAGGTTCGGAGTAGGGATAGTCTGTCGTGCCTGAATTTTAGCGATCAGCTGAGGGCACTGTTCGATCACATGATCGATGGCGCGGCAATACCGACACGTCGTAGTTGGGTTCCGACAGTCGCGAGCCAAATGCCCGGCTTGGTTACAATTATAACACACGATTTGGTTTCGGCCTCGCCCAGCCATGCCGCCACGCCCTCCAGAGGGACCTCGGCCAGAGGCACCCCCCTGGTAGCCATAACTGTCGTTAGGTGGGCCTTCCGTGTGCACCCTGTAGGCATCATAGGTGCGGCACTCCTCTTCATTATGACCGATAGATTTGCAAAATTTACAGTAGGGGTTCGCAGGTCCCTGCGCATACTTTTGTAGTAGATAATAGTGCTCAGGTCGATGTTGTCCTGTCATTCTGCAAAGCTCACAATAAAGAACCTGTGGCGGAAAGGGGTTCGGCGTACCGGTCTGCAGGTACTTGGCTATTAGAGGGCACCGTTCCCTGTCATGTCCTTCAGTCCGACATTGCGTACACCACCCTGCTTCGCCGTCAGACTTTCC
>LPNX010650472.1:376843-391945 GCA_001517045.1 Pseudotsuga menziesii
TCCTTACAAAAAAAACCCTCTGCGCACACAGCTGCAGAGGTCGTCCACGCACACAGCTGGGACTTGTCCTTTCCTTGCCAAAAACCAACCTTACTTCACCTTATCTTTCTTTCATCAAAAGCCTAACCTATCCATTTTCCATAAGCGCTTATTTATACTGCGCATATTTACAAAAACCATGGTATTAAACCATGGGCACCCACAAAACCCTAAACCCTGGATTTAAACCATGGGCTTATTACAAAAAGAGAGGGTTTTGACTTACCCTGACACCCCTAAGACTATTTTGACCCAAAGCTCCGCTTACAAATTAACCGCGGAGTTACCCCCTATGGAGTATGCGCCCCAACACTTCCATGTGTGAAGTTTCCTGTGAGAGCAGAAATCAAAACATATTCTTCATTACTTGAAGAATCATCATTGTCATGTTTGATTCTCTTCTTGGAAGGTGTTGCAGCTGCAACAATTTCCCAAAATTCTAAAAATTTTGGGACCCTCCTTTTTATCTTGTTTTTCTCAGCTTGTTTAGGTTTGCTTAATTTTGCTGATGTTTGTTCAAGGAATATCTTTATGCCAATTTTGTTAATGCTATTCTATGGATTACATTGAGTTCTTACCTCACCGTCAGAAGTTGTTGAGACTATGAATCGGAAATGCAGTCAACTGCGCACCCACCGTTGCAGGGATGCAGTTGAAAGACGGTCCGATCCAAGGTATACTTGCCTTTGATGCGCTTTATTTTTATTTTTTCTCATTATTGACGGCCTTATTGGAATACCATCGAACCTTTGTCTCTATAGTTTCCGCCGTTGCGGATGATGTATTGCGAGCCCCTCAATGGTTGTGTTGATTTTTTTCGATCCTCACCCATTTGACTCGCGAGACCACAGTCTTGAAGCTTTCACCATTGCGGCTCTAGAAGGAACTATTCTTCCGATTTAGTTTGACTATGTTTGCCACTTGGCTGATCTTTTTTGCTTAAGTCATGTTTGTTTTACCTCTGATTTTGACTGGTCTGCAAAACTCGGTATCTTTACGGTTTCCACTGTTGCAGCGCTTCAACCAACTATTGGTCCGATGTCTTAGTCTTGTAAGCTCCGATGCAAAGCATTTATTTGCTTCTCTTGTCGATGTTCCATTTGATACTACATATCTCGTAGTCATTTCATCATCCGCCTTTGTGAAGAAGTAGCTGACATGATCGCCAATCCCATAGTCATTTTGCCACCCAATGGTCATGTTTTCCCTCCGATTGTTTGTTTTACCGGGATGTATATATTTGGGGGATTGGGGTTTATTTTTCTATTATTTTTTCTGTGAATTGCCCACGCTATCGTTGTCATGTCGAATAGGACATTGTACTCACTATCGGTACCTCGTTCCTAGGTGGCGCCACCATGGAGGTTTGTGGATTCTTCTCACTAGTTGCATAGTGCCTTGCCAGGTAGGCCATTATTCTCGTTCCTACCTCTTCCTTTTGAATTGTTGAACTAGGGTTGTCTCCCTTGGTTAGTTCCCACCTATGTGGTTAATGAATACCTAGGTTTATGTTTTACAATCACTTATATTGTTCGTGTAGATGGCATGGTTGTCTAGTGTGGGGATTTTTGTTTGCAGAATGATTAAATTTGCTACCGTTATGAGCTTGCAAACCACACCCGACTGTTTGGGAAACCGGTGCAGATGAGCATTATGCTGTCTGCACCAGTTTCCCCCAGTCTGTGTATGGCCATCTAGGGAGGGTAGTTCCCTATTAGTTTGCAGAGGAAGGCATTTTCTTGTTTATTTCGAAGTACCGAGGTTTTGGCTTCCCAGTCTTTGGGTCGCTCGTGTTTCTTGTGAACTAGGGTCGTGGTTTTGAATTGCACCTCATTTTGGACGAGATTGGGAATAGGATGATTTATTTCATAGTGCCGAGGGTGTAGCTGAGACTGTTTTCCTTGACGGGGGGGGGGGGGGGGGGGATTTTCTTCATTTTAGGAAGGCCATGATGTTATCAGTCAATTACGCAATTTTTTTTAGTCATGGACAAGTTTTATCTCTTTTTACAAATTCGTTTTTGTGCAGGAACACTTGGTAGTTAAATGTTGTTTGTTTATTTTTCATAGCTTCAACCATGACTAGCCTAAATGAGGTAAATTATCATGTATTTTGTATCCATTCTTTAAATATTATTTAGAAATGGCTCAACAGGACCTAAAGGATTTTGTGTATGACAAGGAAATCCTTCTGAATATGAGATGTCTAAAAGGCAGAAGAAGAAAGCCCCTATAGTGGAGGAGGAACCTGATGTTGAAATTGTCACCAAGGTTGAATACACTTACGCAGACACCAAATGCATAGTGGGTGTGGAACCTAGATATAAATGGGGGAAATCTATAGACACAGGTACCGGACATAGGTTTTGAGGAAGAAACTATATATGCAAATATAGAGAGATCTGCTTTGATGAGGGTTGCTACTAGACCTGAGCTTTTCCCGTGCTGAGAGGTGATTGGATGGATTCTGCCCAGGGCAGATGTAACTACCATGATTTTGGACAATGTTTACAAATAGGGTTATGCTGCTTATAGCCCTAGTTACGTATCACTAGCCTACCACTTACCGAAGGCCTAGGTATACTTGACTGAAGATTGGCTAAAGAAAAGTAATCTGGACCTAGTCGAGACATTGAAAAGAATGTTGGTACCTAGAAAGAGTTTCAGAACTAGGCCATCAGGGGAATATGAAACTGCCACCTTAAGGACCCCTTATAGGTTCATTGCCCTGATGCTGAACAGGATTTTCGGGAGAGCCCACGGTAAAAGTTTTAAGTTGGGTTGGGTCCCTATCATATTCTATGTTGCAACCCAAGGGACCGTGTTCAACTGGGCGAACATTGTATCAAACAACCTTTCGGCCTGCATCGCTTCAGCCTTCGGAGGGGTGTCCCAGAAAAAATTAGAGTTATACATGAGCTCCATACTGATTTATTGCATACCATGCAATCAATCCTTCCCAAACCTGAGGTGTATTTGGTATCGAGAGAGAACACCAATCTACTTAGCCTACAAGTCACTGTGGGCACATAAGTACCACAGCCACTATAGAGAAGTGTGTGAACACTTCATTATGCCATTATATTCATTGATTTTCTTAAAATAATGCAATTGCATGTTGGAAGAAGCATTGCAAGTTATTGAAGAATATGTGGATTACTACTTAACAGAGGATGGACTGTATATCAGAATGTATGGATGCTCCAAAGCACCTTCACTACTTCCAAAGTATGCCATTGATTATTTGGTACATAAGGAGGTAGTCAGGTAGGTCTTCTTGGATGGCATAGGGAGTTTTTTATTTGAACATAAGAAGACAACTTATCCTCCCTTACCATTCAGGTTGGGAAGCTATAAGTTCACAAGAGTTAAGAAAGCCAATGAATTTGTAGAAGAATTGGGGAAATAAATCTCCATAGGAATGATTCCCAGAATAAAGTGGTAGAGCACTGCAGGGAAGAAAATGTACATTTTGAGTATACAAGCCACTGGTATAAAGACAAATCAATTTTCCAAAATGCAAAAAACATAACTGCATTAAAAAGAAGATTTAAAAAGAAAATCACTACTAAAGGCGGGAAAGGACAAGATGAGCAGAAAAAAGTAGAGGAAGAGGAGGCTAGGAAAAGAGATGAAGATGCTAGGAGACTAGCACAGGAGGCCGAAAGCTGGCTTAAAAGTGAGGAGGAAGAAAAGAGAAAAGCTAAACAAGAAGTAGCTAGAAATGCAGAAGAAACTGCCAGTATTGAAGAAGAAAGGAAAAGGAAAATGGATGAGGAACTTAGGAAGCAGGAAGCAGAAAGATTAAAACTAACAGAGTCCATGATAGAGCAATAAGCTTCTGATCCTATAGACATTCAGGTTTAGGATGTGGGTAATCCTGATTTTCAAGATCCTGAGGCAGCTACTAGCAGTACATTAGGATAGGTTGTTGCTCCTACCCTAAGATTGATCCCTTTTGAACAGAAGAAAGGGGAAGAGGTGCTGGACTTCAACACTATTTTTTACGATAGGGAAACAAAAAGAATTGTGAGGAGGACCGAGAGGAAGGTCGAGACTGGGGGGCAGTTGGGGAAAATGATAAATGATACAATCATGGTGTATGGGATATATAAGGACCCAAGATTCACTATTAGAGTTGGAGTAGCATTGATCCATGCTTCTAATGACAATGTGGATCAGATAATGACTGATCTTGAACAATCAAAGTAATCTGCTACCCAACTAAAAGATAGCCTAAGAAAGGAGAGAGAGGAAAGTAGTAAATTGAAAAGGAAGTTTGAAGACATGCAACATGAAATAAATTCTTCAAAAGAAGAGCTCTAGTTCCTCCAAGTAGAGAAGAGATCTCTAGAGGTTGCCCAGGAAAGTATAGAAAAACTACAGCAGGAATGTCAGGGGATAGGGACTGAAAAGAATGGGTTGAAAACAATATGTTAAAGCCTTCATACAGAAAAGGATCAGCTGCTAAGTAAGATAGGGGAGCTGGAGTTACATAAAGCTGCCTTGGAGGAGTCAGAGAGGCAATCTCAGGTGTAGACAGAAGAGCTTAAAGAACAAGTTACTTAATTAGTAGCAGCTCTAGGAGAAGCCAGGGAACAACAATCTAACCTTTAGCCTTTCAAGGAGCATGTTCTAGCACAAAGGAGAAAGATGCACCAGCTGCAAGTATCCATAGAAGAAGAGAGGTGGAAGATCTTGCAGGTAGACAATAGACTGGAAGAAATTTTGGAAACTTCTTCATACTTTGTGGACAAATCGCAAGACATTTTAGAAGTCCGGACAGGAAGAATGGTGAGATTAGAGGCCAATGAGGAAATCCCTATAGACCTGCTAGAAAAACATCAACAAGACCTGAGATAAGACAATGATTTATTGGAGTTTTCCATAAACACGGCCGAAGAATTTAAGAAGGCTGTAAAGAAGACAAAGGGAGCTTATACAAAGTTCTGCAGGAGACTTTTGATTACTTACAATCATTGCTAGGTTGTTGCTGAATAGAGAATGGACACCTTTCTAGACCACAACCTATTTTTGGAGATGTTGCAAAGTAGATATTAGGAAGATGAACAAAGGATTCAGCACATTAAATCCCTAGAAGAGCAGACCTTGAGAAATGAGGTATCTCATTCAGTGCTCAGTGTACAGTTGTTAGAGGATCAACTACGCCTCAGCTTAGCCAGGATCGAAGTAATAAGAAATCAGGCTGCTAAATTTGAAATCAATATTCATTTTTTAGAACCTTCTGAGTTTGAAAACATTGCCTCAGAAGATTCAGCATGGAAGATGTTCTTGAACGGTCAACCAGGGCCCTCCTAATAAGTGCTTTATTTGTTTGTTTTTATTGTAATATATTGTAAATTCTATAAGCACTTAATGTAAGAAAAGTGTGGGAGGTGAAGTGTTGGGGAAGCCCAACAGTCATTTATGGGAAGCCCAACAGTTTTTCTTTGGTATAAATATAGAAGAATTAGATAGGGGAGGGGCTTTTTCCCAGAGAGACTTTTGAACTACTTGTTATAAGAGAAACTACTTCGTTTTGCAATAATAGAATTATAATTTTGCTTGTTGGAGAAAGTGCTATGTGGAATGTTCAAATGTGATGAAATGAACAATGTTGAAGGGGAACTATTTCGTTTTCAGCTATGTTCCATTAACTGTGAGATCGTTCTAACTTTCTGAACCTATGTTCTTATATGAATGTTCTCTTGTTTAGTCCGTGATAATTCCCACTATGAGTAGTGAATGTTTTAATAGATGACGAGCTATCTTGTTGTGTATACCTTTATTCATGTTTATGTGTTTTGATTCTAAGAATAGCTATCTGCGATTTATCTTAACATATGAACAGTATTACTTTACTCATGAATTGATAATCTTGCTCCCTAGGGATAGCTTAGTTAATATTGTTTTTTTTTCTAGTTGTGTGTGATTTAGATGCGAGAGAGTCTAAGATGAGAGGTAAGAACCAGTGCATCACATTGTGATCCCTCCTCGCATTCTTCATCAATTTGAATCTTAGATAGGTACTTCCATATCATACTTAAAGTCAAAATACAAAAATATACACGGTGGACTAGGCCACAATTGGTAAAACCATTTGTTTTTGTTACTTGACCTATGGTAGCCGGACTGCAAACTAGATGGATTCCCTACACCAAACAGTCATAGGCTAGTTGGGAATGTTGACTGGGGAGAATCCCTTGTTGTTGTTGCCTGCGAATATCTAGGCCTCAACAGAAGGCTCATCATCTTCTGCAGCATGACCACGATGTCTTTTCTTGTTTCCCTTCCTCTTGTGAGATCTATCTATTTTCTAGGACAATCTCTTGCAAAGTGTCCTCTTTCATGACATGTATAGCAAATGTACTTAGACAAATATTTGTTAGAATTTCTTGTGAGATTTCTTACCTTTGTGATGGTCTGTTCTGCTTTTCTTGGATTGTACTGTGAGAGCTTGATTTTCACTTCGCATCTTTTCTTCTCGAGCTGATATTCGAGCTTCTTCTTGGGAGCATTCCTCCCACAATCTGCTAAACTTGAATAGCTTCTCTCTGGCACAGATCCCTTGAATGAAAGAGTCACATGCCCTAGGGAGACCATTCAAGGTGGTCATCACAATTTTTGCACTCTACTTCTTCATCCACCTTTCTAGATATTCCTTGATCTAAGAGACCCTTGTAAAGTAAGACTGGATGGTCTCTGCATTCTGGATCTTTACATTCTTTAATTGGTTTCTCAGAGTCATATTTCAGTTTATGTTCTTCCCTTCAAATAACTTGGTTAGGGCATCAAACATCTCTTTAGGTGTCTTTAGAGAGGACACATGTGGTATGAGGTGATCCTTGATTGAATCAACAATAATCCTCTTAGCCATGACCAATTTCTTATTGTGTAAGGCCTTAGCCTCATCTCCCTTTGGAACTGGAACCTCTTCATTGATGTAAGACTCCAACTCATTTTCTTCCATGACCAGGGAGATCCTATACTTCCAAGCTCGAAAGTTATCATCTCCCTCAAGCTTTTCATCAATATTGGTATGATGAGACATATTAACAAAGAACCTCAAATGGAAATGAAAAATATTTAGATCTTACCGGGTTAAGATGTCAGAACTGAATCTGGAGCTAAATTTCTAAAGAGCTAGTTTTCTAGTTCAGGAGCAAATTACAGTTTCACTTTCCCGAAGTTCTACCCAACCAAAAACTTTGATCTTAATCTCTAAACTTCAATTTTGGGGAGGATATCAATACGGGCCTAGTATCACTCAAAAATTCCACTTATGTGAAAAGCCCTAATTTTCGGCAGTAGTGTCGGGTCAAAAACTGAAAATGCTTATAATCATATTCTGCTTCGACAAAAAGATGCGCCCTAGAGAGGAGAGTCGGTCCAACCTCCTTTTTCTGAAAATCTGTGGAGAGAGATCCAAAAAGTAGGAATCCCTATCTTCAGCAGTTGCACAATGTCTTCTTCTCAGGTTAGCTCTGATACCATGTTAGATTTTTAACATTTAAGCTATATGATATTAGGATCTTATATGAGAGAATAAAAAGCACAATAATCAATCACAAGAGACAATGAACACAAATATTTTCCCTGAGGAAACCATAAAGGAGAAAACCCCACAACTTCCTCAGAGATACAATCATCACCAAAATTAAAACCCAAAGATAGTAAGATGATCTCCCAACAACAATAGTCTCTCTTTTTCTTTTCCCAGCTTCTTCTCTCTCTCTCTCAGTTATGTGCTAAAACTGAGTGTGAGTGAAAGTGTATCAATGTGTGTTAAATATAGAGGCTCCCTCTCTATTTATACTAATTCTTGACTTAACAATAACTCACTAGGGTCGAATTCTCTAGGAGAATCTAATAACCCTAGGGCCCCACAACTGCGATGACTTTAACCCTTGATCAATAAGGAGGGTTATACTCTATGATTTTATAGCACTTGTTTACATTATTGAATCTCTCAATCAGAACATCGGGGCATGACATGACTCAATTACATTGCATATACTTCCCGGAATAAACATCAGGGTACAATACATAAGATATACAAGTGAATACATTCAGAAGTTACAAATACATCAACAGAATGTCCCCCCACAAAACCCTCAAAATGTCTCCATTTGAGATGGGTTTACAAAGCCTAACTTTTGCATAACCAAGTCTATTTGTCTATACTTCCATCTTGATATAGTGCCAACTTTATGTAATTTTGTGGAATATTCTTCTTTTTCAAAATCATGAAAATGCGTAAAGTCTTTTATTACATAATCTTGTAATTGTGTAAAGTTTTGAGTAGAATGCTATCATTTTAATATTTTGAATTAATTTTTTGGGTTTCTATAAAAATTTTATTGATAAATATTAATTTTACATGAGAGTACCAAGTAATTCTCAATAATGGAAAACATATAAATGGATAAGATTCAACTACTAGAATGCTATCATGTTGAGACTAAAAAATGTCATCTTTTCATCCACTTTACCTTTCGATATTCCTCACATTTCATCATCCCATTAACCTTTCATCGTACAATTTCCATACATATATTTGGGTTTTATTAATTCTTGCACATGATCTAGGAACTAGGAATCAAAATCATCAAAGAATTATTAACAAATACTCATGAATTGGAAATAATTGGAATACCAAATAGGTTTCCTCTCTGTATATTATATAAACAATAAAGGATTACAATTTCCATGCATAGAAATAGCTTAACTCCATGAAGAATTCGAATACCTAAGGGACAATTCGAATTCAGTGAGTGAGTCTAGCTTAACTGACTCTTTGCCATGCAATCTCACTCAGTTAACCGCTTGACCAAAATCCTAATTGACTCACCAAACCCTAACTGAAGTTGGAGTGCAATAAATGACTGAATCTCAACTGAAGGAGATCAAACACATGTCATAGCAATCCAATCATCAAGTGCTAGTACTGCATGACTCCAATAAACCCTGATGAGGTTAATTGAAGCTGAACTGACCATCAGAAGTTGGTGAAGGTGCCTTGTTCACTCCAGTTCATTAAAACAATAATAAATAATCATTAAATAATATATTTAATTAATGGAGGTGCCTTAACTGACTGTAACTGATTGGTTGAACTGAAAGTAACCACCAGTTAGCAATTAGGTGCATGAATGTCACACAGATCACCCCTGGAGTGCTCCAGTTAGCCTCCTTGATTGTAGGAGAAGGCTAATTTAGCCTCCTTGACTATAGGTAGGCGTGGGAGTGACTGGGATGATAATAATTAATGCTCCACTGATGTCAATTAAACTTAGGATAGTGGTTTAACTAGGCCAATTTGACTGAAGGAGTGAATATGAAGGTAAATGTCTCCAACAGGTTTCACCTTATTAGTTTCCACTTTATTCATTTTAGTATTATAAGTGAATTTATGATTAAATATTAGAAATTAACATGTTTTTCACTAATATCTCAAATATGGATGAGCTTTGTAATGTGTAGGAATATGTGAAGGATTAATTCAAATAAAAGACTTCTCGAATATCTCCTCCACCATTTCAAGGAGATAGTTATTCAGAGAATATTCCAAGGAGAAGATCATGGAGATTTGGTTGGAATATATTATCTAGGATTTATGAGAGACATGTGGAGAATTTGTGAGAGGCATGTGGAGGATTTGAAGGGATCATATCTTGTAATAATAGGAAAGTAGTTGAGAGTGGTTGAGAGAATAGTGGATCTGTCATTATGAGATGGTTATCTTCTTCTCAAATAAATTCATGTATAAAAGAGAGTGCTCTCTCTTCATTTGTTATCTTAAGTTATCTTATAGTATCTTAGGATATGGTAGATTAGGAGAACAGATAGTAGATTGTAGAAGTTAGTATTGAGTTTATAATATGGAGAAGGGAATTCTTAGCTTTTGTTCATAATCTTAGTTTTGATGCTTTCATGAATTGCCATTGATTCTTGTGATGTAAATTAATATTTCTTTATTGTTAATGTGAGTTCACATGTGTTGTCTCGTTGATATTCATATGTTGTATTTCTTTTATGCAATTTACTTTCAGTCGTGTGTTTCAGCTTCCAACATTACATTAGTAGTTCTGTGTTTTAGCTTAAGGGGGGATTAGATTAGCAATTAGAAACTAGCAAGGGGTGGTTAAATTAGATTAATTTCACTTCAGTCCTGCATATACTTTGCATGTGCTTCATAATCCTACAAACCTTGGATTGACAAATTAAATGGTTGGGCAAATACTACAATGGAATCAAACGACATTAATTTCACCCAAAATTTTGGCGTCGTTGTCGGGGAAGCATGGTGGATTGAAGTTTAGTTTGATTAACTTTCTGCAAGCGTACACTAGAGAGTGAATTTCAATTTTTGCAATGAGTGTTTCAATTTTGCAAGTGTGAATTTCAATTTCATCAAGTGTGTTTTTCGCAACTGTGAAGAGTAATTGTTTTCTGTACAGAGTGCTTTTTTTAATTTGTTTCAGCAACAGTGTTTATTTAATTTTTTCATTTAGATCTAGGTGTTGTAAGAATCCATTTTTCAAAATGATTTAACAATGAGTTTAAGATTGGAATAGCTCACTCAAATCCTTGCAAAAGTAGGGATGTCCACTTCTCACGAAAAGGAGATCCTGATAGCAGCCGAGAGCTTAATTACTCCTATAGAAACAGATGAAGAATCCTGCACATTTGATGGAGAACAATCATGTGAATAGGACATCGAGGAGGACCATGAGGATTTGAAGCATGATCTGAGGAGTGAAAAATATGCCTACGAAATCCCTATCGAACGATGGCTTCAAGCCAGTACGAGGTTAGAACAATTTAGTTTTTCTTTTTTTCTAGTTAATGCACAGTCACAACAACTAATTTCACACATTTTTGTTTATCCTCGTCTTCTATTTACAAAATTAAAACTGAACATATTTTTATTGTTGTTACGTGAATGGCTACATTGGATATTTAACTACACGTAATTGTTTTCAAAAACCCAATTAGCATAGAGTAGGTAGGATTTTATTTTCAATTTTTTCTTTCACTAAGAATATGAATGCTCTCCTCAGCACTTAGTGGGAACACAACGATCAGAAAGTAGGATGTTTTCTAAATTTTTCAGTAATGAATAATTAATGTTTTACAACATGCTTAATTGATTTCATATTTAATTTGTAATTCATTTTCTCCATTTGCTAAAACTCTTTTTTTTTTTAATTTGTAAAATAAAACTGGACTTCAATTTCATGTGGCAAACTCATTTTAAACTAAAATAGTTGCTGAAATTTTAATAGCTGAAACAACGCAACTCCGATTTGAAACAATAGCTGAAGCAATGTCACACCTATAAGCTTCTCCTCGGTTGGAGTCACATCCATCTCTTTGCATTCATCCTTTATCATGTAGTTCAATAAGTCTACGAGAAAAATTTTCAAAATTCTTTTATTTGATTTCCTGAAAAACATAAAACACATATGGTCTACAGTTTAATACAAGTTGAGAGTGAATCGAGTTTTTTCACACTGGAAATTGCAAAAATATACCACAAATGCAAGGTAGAGTTGTGTTTTTCCAAGCTGAAACAATGCTGAAACAACACTTGAAACAATATCACACATGCGATATTCTCATTTTTTTTACTTTCAGTTTGATTCAGTTTGCGTGCATAGAATTTCATGTCTGTTAACTTTTTCTGATTGTTTCAGCCACTCGAACTCTATTTCAATTTGGTTTATTTTTGGTTGGAGTTGCCATGACTTTCCCTTATCATTCAAACCTCAATTTAAACATAACAGTGTATTTATCCTTCGGTTTGTTATAGCTCCTCATTTTTATCCTTTGACCTGTAAATAAAACCAATAAAACATTAGGTGAATGAAACAAAACCAATTTTTTTTCCATGCTAAAACAATTTCCAAAACTATACCAACATGCTGAAATAGTGAAATTTTTACATGCTCATACAATGAAAATTTACAAGCTGATACAGCGAATATTTACGTGCTGATACAGTGACATTTTTCCATGCTAAAACAATGATGTTTTTGCTGCAATAGTGGTTAATGGTGTTAGTATTATGCGTCTCTTTATCTCTTAATTTTCACTTTTGGTTCATTTCTGGTCTTAGTGGCAACAATGCTACCCTTCACCTGCATCCTATGAGTCTAGCTTGTAATTTATTGACCTGCGTTTTCTTGTTTTAAAATTTTGGTCTAGTTTCTTTCTAGTTTCGAGTTGCATCAATGCCATATTTTGTCTTCATCCTACAGCTTTGAAACAAAACCTACAGTAATAAATAAAATAAATGACTAATCCTATATTTCTAACACATAAGCATTCGAGCGTGACAACTTAAAAGACAATCCTTATCTCTTTGCAGAATTCGACAACTAGGATTTGCTTCCATGATTCTAGTGTTCAATTTGGGCTTCAAATTGATAATTTTAGCTTGTTGACTAAGAAATATGAGCCACATCCTAACTGGGTAACTATTCTTGATTTTCTTTTAATATTATTATGATAAATTTAAATTTTATTAGGAATAAATTTGCTCAGCAAGCCTGTCATCAAATCTAAATTCTAATTGCTGTTGAGATATGTTTCCAGCCTTATTGTTGGATATGCATCAAAATTTATTTATCAAGGTAACGGATGCTCAGGTTTCGCTTAATTCAATCGACTAAATAGTTGGATCATAGATTTGTGAGCTCGAGGTGTCTGGATCACAGATTGGTGAGCTATTTATACTTAACCCATAAGCTAAAAATGGATAGTTCAGTAAGTTTGAATCATATATAGTATTCTTCTCACACTTGGCAATGAATTATAACTCAGGCTATGAAACAACAGTTTCCAATGTTGTGATTTTAACATGATTTTTCATGTCTTGGACCATACCCAACTCACAAATGCAATGAGAAATTTGAAATTCAAAATTTTTCGTCAATATATGTCTATTTGCGGACTGTCAACTTCAGTTGTATTGGTCATGGAAATACCAGCGATAAAACCCATGGGCAATGAATCTGGTGGAAATTCTCTATAATTAGTTGTATTGGTCATGGAAATACCAGCGATAAAACCCATGGGCAATGAATCTGGTGGCAATTCTCTATAATCATCCTTAATCAACCAAACGAACGGTCCTCATGTAGCAACATATTCGATATACAATTTGAAATGAATGCATGGGAGTTGGAACTATTTGCGATAATAAAGAAGCCTGCATAATTTATTTCTTGTTGTATGACCTGACCATCCATATCTGTCTCACTTACTTGAACTTAAAACATTTTATGAACTGGGCTTTGAAACCAGCTTGCTTTATGAATGTTGCTTAGTGGGGACTTCTATTTCAATTTTTTGGGTTGGGACTCGGAAGAATCCTAGCCAAATACTCTTTATTATTAATTCAGATCCCTAGATAATCTAACGTTAGCAGTTGCAACACATCACCGTCATTAGCATTCTTTTAATACATTTCCGAGCAATACTGAAGGAATCCAAGCTTAATTTTGTGTGTTGCTAGTAGGGAAGGTCGTGGGGACAACACAAAATCTCCTTCCTTTACCTAAAAATCATAATAGAACCATGAAAATAAGAAATCACCTTGGGAGGAAAAGCTGAGGTTTTGTTCTCCACCGCACAACTAAACAATGTTTTGGTTCCTGTCAAATGCAAATCCCAACAATATTGCATATGTATTATCTGAATATGCTCCTTTGAGTGTTCGACTTGTTCAACATGCTCTCAAGGGATGGATGGTGCTCAATTGATGAGACTATTATAATGACCTCTATGCAAGCTATGTTTTTAATACGAGCTAAAGCCTCCTTGAGTTATAATCATTTCTTAACATGGAATGCACAGAGCACGCAGTGTTGACTAAGATATCTCAATCTCACTCTGGTAGTTGATTATATTAATTGAAATTTTGGGTGGCTCTTGTCTCATTTGTGATGTTCTTCAGTCAATCTTTCAGATGCCTTGACAATACATGTTGATACACGTTAACCCATACACATGGAGAATTACAAGATAAGAGTCTCAAAGAGAAGCTGAATAATGAGGCAGCCAGTACCAAGGAGAAAATTAACAAAGCCATGGCATCTCCACATAACAAGAGAATTTAAACACTGTAAAACTAAAAAAATTGCAAATGAACTTTCTTACATTCTTGAAAATAATACAAATGTGTGATTTTTTTAGGCTTCATGATAATTTGTTTTATTCAAGTCACTTTCATAGCAATCAACCAGAAAAATAGCACACAAAAGCTAGAGGTAAAAACACACTTTATTTTTGAAATTCAATTTGCTCGCCTTCGTATTAATTCCTACATTTTACAATAATCTCACAAGTTTGATTGTAGGTTTAGCACTAACATTTTTCAGGTTCGAAGATCGTCAAGTTTGCTGTTGAAGTGAATTTTCATGAATCACAAATAAAAAAAAAACATGCTTTGTTGACTATGTCCTAGGATATTTGATTCTAAAATCCATAAAAGTGCACAATGAACCAATTATATGTTTTCTCACAGTGCCGAGATTTTCTTGTGACAGGAAAGGCTGCATGCACAACGATGAAAAATAAAGAGGATAACTCAGAACTGTGGGCAAGAGCATATCGATACTTATGGGGTAGGTATGCATGCATTTTATGTTAACGACAATTTATGCAGGATCTAATGGGTGTTGCTGGCTGTTACAATCGATTGTTGCAACTGTCTGTTATAGTCAGTTGTTGCAGCTGGTTGTCGTAGTTATGTGGTGTCGCAGCTATCTGCTACAGCCGAGTGTTGTAGCTAGTTGTCACAGTTGGCTTGTCGTAGCTAGGTGTTATTGCAGCTGGCTGTAGAAGTTGGTTGTTACAGCTATTAAAATTCTTAAATTTTGTTGAATTCCCAACAGATAGAATAATTTTAATTTTGAGTGTTTTTTCCTTTTTGCATTTTTATTTGTGTGTTGTAAAAATAAAACAAAACAATAGAAAAATTATATATTCTAAAAATTATTTCTTTTGTTTTATAAAAAGAAATCAATATATATATATATATATATATATATATATA
>LPNX010650472.1:401111-470664 GCA_001517045.1 Pseudotsuga menziesii
TTGGATACTACACTGTGACAACCAGAGTTGCGTAAAGTTGTCAGAGAATCCAGTGTTCCATGACAGGTCGAAGCATATCGAGATCAAATATCACTATATCAGGGATATGGTGCAGAGAGGAGCAGTGAAGCTCCTGTATGTTGCGACGGAGGAACAGATAGCTGATGTACTGACGAAGCCATTGGCTAGGCTGAAGTTTGAGTACTTCAGAGAGAGACTTGGTGTTCTCCAAATTGAGGCTTCCTCCCAGAGAGAGTGATGAGATCCAGAGCCATTCTGACATGGTGAGAGGATTGGTTCCTTCCATGGTCAGATGTAAGGGCTGAGATATTTCGTCATGGTGAGAGGATTGGTTCCTTCCATGACTGATATGAGTACTGAGATCCATAGCCATTCTGACGAGTAGGTCAGATGTAAGGGCTATGCCATTCTGTTCATGGCTAAAGGATTTAGTTCCTTCCATGTCAGATGTAAATGTAGAAATCTCTCTTCATTATGGTTGAGAGTCTTCCATCCTTGGATGGGATTATGCCATTCTGACGAGCAGGTCAGATGTAAGGGCAGAGCCATTCTGTTCATGGCTAAAGGATTTAGTTCCTTCCATGTCAGATGTAAGTGCAGAAATCTCTCTTCATTATGGTTGAGAGTCTTCCATCCTTGGATGGGATTGTGCCATTCTGACGAGTAGGTCAGATGTAAGGGCAGAGCCATTCTGTTCATGGCTAAAGGATTTAGTTCCTTCCATGTCAGATATAAGTGCAGAAATCTCTCTTCTTTGTGGTTGAGAGTCTTCCATCATTGGATGGGATTGAGCCATTCTGACGAGTAGGTCAGATGTAAGGGCTGAGCCATTCTGGTCATGGCTAAAGGATTAAGTTCCTCCCCTGACAGATATGAGTGCTAGCCATTCTATCGAGTAGGACAGATGTAAGGGAAATTGCCACTCTCCTGGAGAGTGGAGGCGCATGCTCAGTTACCATGTAGCTCAGTCAGGGACTGGGGGCCATTCTGACGAGGGTGTAGGATTCAGTTCCTACCAGGTCAGATGTGAGTGCACAAATCTTTCATCATTGTGAGCGGATATGGTTCCTGCCTGGATGAGAGTCTCCCATCATTGTGAGCGGATTTGGTTCCAGCCTGGATGGGATTGTGCCTTTCTGACGAGTAGGTCAGATATAAGTCCAGGAAATCTTTCATCATTGTGAGCGGATGTGGATCCAGCCTGTATGAGAGTCTCCCATCATTGTGAGCAGATGTGGTTCCAGCCTGGATGGGATTGTGCCTTTCTGACGAGTAGGTCAGATATAAGTGCAGAGCCATTTCACAGATGTTAGTGATGTGATGTCCTATCATGCTGGTGAATGTGAGTGCTGGGCCTTTCTGATGTGATTGTAGTTTACTACATGATCAGATGTGAGTGCTAGGTGTGCCTTTCTAATGAGTAGGTTAGATGTAAGTGCTGGGCGTGCCTTTCTGATGAGAAGGTTAGATGTAAGTGCTGAGCGAAGACCTACCTGGTGGCTAGGCCTACAACTAGCATGAAAAAAGGATGGCTCTGTAGAAATTCCTATGACGAGATAGTACACACATGATGATGACCATAGATTATCTAGATCGAGCTATGATCCATATCCAGTTATGATGACTCTGAGTGATCCAGATCGAGTGATGATCCAGATCCAGCAGTGATGATCCAGATCTAGTCTAGTGATGATGATCCAGATCCAGTGATGATGTTCTATGATGATCCAGATCGAGACATGACCCATATTCGATAATGAAGATGACTTGAAGACAAAGATGATCCAGTTGATACAGAGAAGAAGACCAGTGCTGAAAATTGTGTCGAAAGAATACCTTCCTAGTTAAGAGGGAGTGTTGATGTATATGTAACTTCGGAATGTATTCTTGTAGATATTTCATATATTGTAACCCGATGTTTATTCCAGGATGTTTCTATTATGTATTTGAGTCATGTGGTCATGCCCCGATGTTCCGATCGGGAGGATTAATAATGTAAACAAGTTATATCAAGTCATTAGGTAAGTCCCCACAGTTTAGGGGCACTTGAGTTATTATACACTAATTAAGGTGTAGGGTCGAGTAGTAATTATTAGGTTGAGTGCACTTCAAGTCAACAGAAGAATATAAATAGAGAGTGAGAGTCTCTCTATTTATCACTTGTGACTTAGCTCTCTTGCTCTCTCAAGTGTGGCGCACTTTTGGAGAAGGAAATCTTTGGCTTGAAAGAAGACAGAAGGCTGCTATTGTGTTGGGAGGTCATCTTACTATTTTGGGATCACATCTTGTGGTGATACTATCTTAGAGGAAGTTGAGGGGTTTTCTCCATTTATGGTTTCCCCTCCTAAAAGCTTTGTGTCTCTTGTCTCTTGTGATGTGATTATGTGATTGCTGTGGTTGTTATTCTCTTAGTGAAAAGATCTTATGATAATGCTAGCTTAAATGTTGAAAAACTAACAAAGGCAAAATCAATGGTGACAAAATCCCAAGCCTGGAATGACCCATCAGTTACCAAGCGGATCCCGCTCTGTTGAGTACTCTAAAATGTAACACATGAAGTCAACCATGAGTACTCATAGAAAAGACAAAATGGGGATATTAGATGGTTTTGAGGAGCCCAAAGGTCACATAGATGGGGCAGCCCAAGTGGTTAGCTGATTTGGTTTAAATATAGGAAAGTTAGAATTTACAGGGGCTTTTTCCCTCGAAAAACTTGTGAACTATTGTTTGTAAGAGGAACTACTTCATTTTACAATAAGAAATTACATATTTTGCCTGTTGGAGAAGGTGCTATGTGGAATGTTTCAATGCAATAAATGAACAATGTTGAAGGGGAACTATTTCGTTTTCAACTGTGTTTCATTAACTATGAGAGCGTTCTAACTTTTTGAACCTATGTTCTTACTTGAATGTTCTCTAGTATATTCTGTGATGTTTTCCACTATGAGTAATGGAAGTTTTAACTGTTGATGAGTTGTCTTGTCATGTATACTTTTATTCATGTTTGTATGTTTGGTTCTAGGAACAGTTATCTGTGATTTGTCGTAACATCTGAACAGTATTGCATTACGCATGAATTAATATCTAGCTCTCTAGAGATAGCCTAGTTAGTATTTATTTTCTAATGGTGTGTGATTTAGATGTGAGGAAGTTTAAGACAAGAGGTAAGAACCTGTGCATCACATTGTGAACGCTCCTTGCATTCTTAATCAATTTGCATGTTAGGTAGGCATCTGCATATCATACTTTAAGTCAAAAAATACAAAAATATGTACAGTGGATCAGGCCGCAACTGGTAAACCCTTTTATTTTTTTTTACTTGACCTACGGTAGCTGGACTGCAAACCGGACGGATTCCCCACACCAAACAGTCACGGGCTAGTTGGGAACGTTGACTAGGGAGAATCCCTTGCTGTTGCTTCCTGCGAATTTCCAGGACTCAATAGTTTCTGGCGCTAGAAGGAGGGCCGCCAGTGCATGGCTGGCCGAGGAAACCCATTTTCCCTAGACTTTTACACCGGTAACAGTTCAGAAAGCAGTGTGTTTCATAATCCAATTCCTGAAAAGGGGTGTAGAGGACATTTGTATTCTGTTGACAACGAAGTTGTTAATGATCTGAGAAGACACACTAGGGCATACGTAAAGAATATTGGAGGATTGCTGATTATCCCTGAATTGCCCAGAAGAGAATATAAAAGGAAGGAGCTTCCTATATTGGAAGACTTAGTGTTGGTTGAAGATTGGGAAGAACTCGTAGAAACAACCTTATAGGAAGTCGTACAACCTTTGAATCAAGCAGGCCCAAATACTCCTTACGGTTCCCTTGTGTATACCCTTATTCAATCACCACCTCATTCTCCACCCAGATTCATGGTAGGCATAAACACAAATCAACCACCCAACCCACTGAATCCTCCACCTGCCTGGAAAGCCAGATCACCTTTAAACCTAACACCTCCTTTGCATTATTTACCTCAATCTTTTGAAAAGATGCTGCCCAAATTTGACCCAAATGAGAAGATACTAGTAGACGACCACTTGTAAAGTTTCTATTTGGCAATATAAGGGTTAAGGGATGGGGAATATGAGGATGTAGTTTGCAGACTTAACCCACACACCCTTAAAGGAGCTGCAACATCGTGGTACTTTGGTTTTCCTGCAAATTCTATCCTTGATTGGGATACCTTTGAGAAGATTTTTAGAAGTAAGTATGCAACCCAAAACACTCATGCAGCTCTCATGAAAGGACTATGCGCCTTAAAGAAAGAAAGAAAGAAAGGAGAAGGTGCATAGTTTCACCCAAAGGTTTGCAGCCTATCTTAAGAATTTTTCTGAAGCTGACAAACCTTCGGATAAAGTCCTGATTGAATATTATACCTCAGCTCTAGGACCTGAGTTGGCCATGTTTGCCAAAATGAAGGCCAATCCTACTCTAGTAGAGACCTATGAGGAGGCATAGAAAGTAGAGGCTGAAAGGGAAATTATCGAAGATTATCTTGAACGGTCAGGAGAGAAAAATGTGGGAAGGAAAGCTTTGTTGTTTACCAAGTCTAAGGAGGAGCAGTCACCAGATTTTGAAGGAATGGAAAAAATGACGCAGCAGCTTTCTAACAGAATCATAGACTTGGAAAAGGAAAAGGAAGCCCAAAAGTTCTACAAGCCCTATTACAAGAAATGGGAAGATAACAATCAATCCCAACCCCCTCCGCACAATTCAACATCTATGAATTTAACAGAGGTAGGAATGGACAATTTTTGCACTTTCCACCGACAACCCCACTCTAAAAAGAATTTTCCTCAATGGATAAACTCAATGATGTTGGTTATGAATCAGCTGTTGGATTCTAAATTAATAGAAGATGAAGATGAAGAGAGGAAAGACAGTAATACATCAACAAAAGAACAAGAGGATGAGACCATGGTTCTATGGGACTGTGTTTCGTTGTTTGACACCGAGGAAGACAAATTTTTGGGATACGAGGACATCATGGAAACAAATGTAACAACAAGAAGCTAAGGGTTGGCTAAAGAAAATAGTCTCATGCTCCCAAAGATTAAAAGACTTCAAAGGAATGTTAATAAATTTCATAATAACTCCTCAGCTAATGAAATTCCGGAATTTACCATCACCTGTCAAGATCCTAGACAAACTAATGTGTTCACCAAGCCCAATGAAGGAGAAATAAATAATGGTAAACCAAATCCCACCAAAGCTAAGATGGAATATGACATTGTGGAAGATATAAAGAAGGTAAGGGTGAACATCTCGTTATTTGAAATGTGCAAGGTGTCGCAGCAGAAAGAAAAGCTTTTGAAAGCACTTGAAGCATTAGAGGAGGGGATTCCCACCAACAATCAACCCAAGGAAGAAGAAGAAATTGGGGAAGCAAGTGTAGTAGGTAATCCTAAGAGAAAGAATCCACCATTTCTCCTCACTTTTGAAATTTTCACGGGGGCTTCACTTTTTGACCAATATCCTATCACGTTAGTTCATATTGTGGGTTTTAAAATTACTAAAAATTGAACCAATATATTGCAGGTATTGGGGGGATAAGGGGTTTAAGGTGGGGGTGGGTAGGGTGGTTTATAAGGATTGAGGTATGAAAAGGGGTGGGGAGGAGGTTTTGAGTATTGGGAAGGGGTTTCAACAAAAAGAGTTTGGGTCAATATCTCTCGAAATTAAGGGTATTCTTTAATATCCCATGATCGCACGTGCTATGTGAGATGTTCACTAAGTGAATTCCCCGTGGAAATTTTTAACCACAACGTACATAATTTCTTGGTAGACTCAGGGGCATCAGTTAATGTTATGCCACTATCAGTCTGCAAAAGGATAAATGGGCAGCCTAAACCATCCACCTGGAGGGTTGTTCAATTGGATAGAATGAATGTGAAGGTAATTGGGGAAATGGAGGGTGTTTTGGTCTGCTTATCTTTGAATGATAAGGTGTGTCAAGTTATTGATATTGTGGTGGCTGACATACCAGAAGCTTATGGGCTTGTTCTAAGTAGGGACTGGTCAGCAAAGCTAAACGGATATTTTGCCTCTGACTAGTCACATCTGTGGCTGCCATATAAAGGAAGCCCAAATCAAATTAAAATTTTGAGGGAGCCCCATATGAAACACAACGTTACTCAGTTTGAAGAAAAAAATGAACCAGTGGATTTTGTTTTGGGAAATTACTTTATTGAGTTAGAACTAGGAAATTACCAAGCAGAAGAAGCCAGCAACACATCATACGCTCAGCCTGATCTCCTTCAGTTTTCATAGGCTGATGAAATCGATTGTAAAATAGTAGACTTAGCAGTAGAAGTAGATGTAAATTCCCACATAGTAGTTAGCGATTTTTGGACACTTTTTTTTGATGGATCTAAAATGTTAGAAGGGTCAGGAGCCAGCTGTGTCCTGATTGACCCCAAGAAGAACAAACATTTTCTTTCATGTAGTTTAGAGTTTGAATTTACAAATAACACAGCTGAATATGAAGCATTGGTTCAAGGTTTAAGGAAGGCAATTGAATTAAAGGCAAATAATCTGAAAGTGTTTGGAGATTTTGAAATAATTGTAAAACAAATTCGGAATCAAATACATTGCATTTCTACTCACTTAAAATCTTATCAAAATGAGGTATGGGATTTACTCAAATGTTTTAACGCATTTAATATTGTATCGATTCCAAGACTTAAGAATGCAGCAGCTGACTTGTTGGCCACATCAGCTGCTAGGCTCGTGCCCTCTAATAATCGGTGCTATGTTGAATTGCTTTTCAGGCCCTCGGTTCCGGATATGATTACCAACCTACAAGTGTTCGATGACGATCAGCAGATTATAGAATGCTTAATGAATGACGAGGCATATAAAGGGGCGATTATTGATGATGAATAACATTAAGCCGAGTTGAAATTTGATAATTTCATCCCTAAAGGAGTTAGAACTTTAGAACGAATGTTTGATTTAAATGAAAAATTTAGAAGACCAACAAATGTGAAGACTCATAGCTCATCTCTATAGTTCGAATTGATTAATTTGGGGACTGAGATGAAGCCTAAATATGTGAATCTTGGAAAATGTTGTTCACCAGCTGAAAGAAATAAGTTCATCATTCTTTTTAATCAATATAAAGATGTTTTTTCCTGGACATATGAAGATTTGAAGACATATGATACCAGTATTATCCAGCATGTTATCCCCATTAAATCTAGAGTCAAACCTTATCAGCAGCCTTTAAGGAAAATGCATCCAAAATTAGAATCTCTAATCTAGAGAGAAGTTAAGAAATTATTGGATGCTAGAATCATTTTTAAGGTTAGACACTCGGAATGGGTTTTAAATTTGGTACCAGTGAGGAAGAAATCTAGAGAAATCAGGTTATGTGTGGATTTCAGAAACTTAAATCACGCTTCAGATAAAGACAATTATCCTGTTCCACCCATGGAGCAACTACTGCAAATGGTTTCAGGTTCTGAACTATTCTCTTTATTAGACAGATTCTCAAGCTACAATTGGGTGTTAGTAGCCAAAGAAGACTGATTGAAAACGACATTCAGGACCAGGTGGGGAACTTTCACTTATAGAAGAATTCCCTTTGGACTTATAAACAATGGAGCTACGTTCCAGAGGGCTATGGACATATCTTTCCATGGTTTGATTGGACGGAGTGTTGTAGTATACCTCGATGAAATCACGATGTTCTCAAAGAAGAGAGAAGGACACGTGTTTCACCTAAAGCATATTTTTGAACGCTGCGGAAAATATGGTATCTCACTAAACCCCAGGAAGTGCGTGTTCGTTGTTACAGAAGGTAAGTTGATGGGTCATGTGGTTTCAAAGAAGGGGATATCCATAGACCTAGATAGGATCAAAGCCATTGAATAGATTCCCTTGCCCCATAATAAAAAGGGCATGCAATCATTTATGGGGATAATAAACTTTGTGCGAAGGTTTGTGCCAGATTTCGCTCAAATTGTTAAACCTTTGCAGTAAATGGTGAAGCCAAGTGTACAATTCAAGTGGACTGATGTTGAGAAGAACACATTCGGTAAAATGAAAACCGTTGTTGCGCATGCACCCTCCCTCAAAAGCCCAGATTTTGATAAGGATTTTATTCTGTACACTTTCGCATCTGATGATTCGCTAGCAGTTGTGCTTACTCAGAAGGAAGATGGGGGAGATGAATTCCCCATATCATTTATGAGCACTGGTCTGCAAGGGGCCGAATTTAATTACCCGGCTATAGATAAAAAAGCTTACGCAGTTTTAAAGTGGTGAAACAATTTAGGCCCTACATACTAAAGAACCAGACCAAGGTAATCGTCCCACACCCAGGTGTGAGGTCTCTTTTGGTATAGAAGGAGTTAGGAGAAAGAGGGGGAAATTGGGTAACAGCTCTTCAGGAATATGACCTCAAATTCAAGCTAGCTTCTATATTTAAACAACAAGGGTTGTGCAGGCTAATGACTGAAAATAGAAACAATGAAGAACATGCCTAGGAAGACGAAGCTGAATTACATTTGATGGATGTATGTCCTCTTTTCACAGCCCCGGAATCTTGGTATTGAGACCTTGTGCATTACCTTCAGATAGGATCATTACCAGAACATTGGAATTCTAAGCAAAGAAGAGCATTGCATCTTAAATCAGCCTCATATCAAATTATTGAAGGAATATTATTTAGAAAACATTACGATGGAGTTCTTCTTCGATGAATAGAGAAAGAAGATGCGAAGAAGGTAATGACAGATTTGCATGATGGGCCTGCTGGGGGACATTTTTATGGAGATACTACAGCTCATAAAATTCTCAAAGCCTCATATTATTGGCCCATGCTTTTCAAAGATGCACATGCCCATGTCAGAAAGTGTGACATTTGTCAAAGGTGTAGTGGAAGACAAGCTAAAGCAGCAGGACCATTGAAGCCTGTGATGATAACAGAGCCTTTTGAGCAATGGGAGTTAGATATCATTGGGGAGATAAAGCCAAATTCTTCCCTACAACACAAGTATATTTTGATGGCAACTGACTACTTCACTCGCTGGGTTGAATCCATCCCGTTGTGCAAAATAAATGAGGATGCGGTCATAGACTTCTTGCAAGACCATATTATGACCAGGTTTGGAGTTCCAATTTCTTTAGTTTTTGATAATGCTACTTACTTTTCCTCAATAAGATTAACTGCTTTTTCTCATGAGAAAGGGATTAAGTTGCATTACTCTACTAATTACTATCCACAGGGAAATGGCTTAGTGAATCTACAAACAAGAACCTAATTAGGATTTTAAAAAAGACGGTGATAGAAAATTAGAGGAGTTGGCACTCAACGTTACCAAACACCCTTTGGGATGATAGAGTCACCCCCAAGTATTTGATAGGAGTGTCTCCGTATACCCTTGTGTATGGTAAAGAGGACATTCTACCCCCCAATATCATGCTACCCTCTTCCATAATAGCTCAGGAATCTATAGGATCAGATAATGAAGTCTTGCAAATAAGGATATATAATATCCTGAAGGCAGAAGAGTCTCGATCTAAAGCCAGAGAATGATTTAAACAACAACAAGAGATAGTAAAGAGATGGTTTGATAAACAAAAGGCTGGAACAAAATATTTTGAGGTGGGAGATTTGGTTCTCAAGTGGGACCACCCCCATGATGAGAAAGGAAAACACATGAATTTTTAGCTGTTGTGGGTAGGTCCTTTCCAGATTGCGGCAAAGCTTGGCCCGTCAACTTATAAATTGCAAGATTTACAAGGGTGGGAAGAGAAATTACCAGTAAATGGTTTATTTCTCAAACCTTATTTTTTCTGAGTTTTGTTTGTGTCTTCTATCTTGTATATAAATAACTTGACTTGGCCGTTTACTTTGAGTTATGTAGTTCTGTCTTGTTTTAGTCTAAATTTTATTGATTTCAATAAAGGAGGAAAACCTGCGATTGCATGGAGAACATCAAAATTTTGTAATGATTAAAGTTCTTGGATATAAGACTGTGTATTATTGTTCATCTAAAAGAATTTCTCTATTTTAGCAGTTTTCTCGAGTGGCTATGAACACATTGAAGTCCTGCTTAACCCTTGTAAAATAAACTAGAATCAAAAGGTCTGGAATACTATTTTGAGGCTCCATCCATATCACATTTAAAATGTCCTAGGGAGTGACAGCAAAGGGCCCATGGAAAGAAAGCAGGGTAAACATTATATTATATATAAATGATCCCATGCCAAGAATTGAATGCCAAAAGGCAGATAAGAGTCAAAAACTCCTATGAAAGCACTATGTATCAAAACAAATATTGAACCATATAAGTACTAAATCGCCAAAAGTTCCTCTCCGTCTATGAGCTGAGAATTGAATACATCTCTCATGCAAAAGGACACTAGGGATGGAGGAGCCTGAATCAAAATTAAGAAAGAAAGGCATGTAGGAGGACTCATATGAAAAGACAAAAGCTCAAAAGCACAAAAGGTGCAAAATGGCATGGAAATGAGGAACAAATGAATATTTCTATTTACCATATGCTACAATCCTATTGTGTCCAAGCTGACAACTACCTGAAGACAAAGGTAACAAATAAAATTCATCTTATTGGCCTCAAAAGAGTTATCTTGACCTGAAAATCCTGGTTTCCACTCTCCTAAATTGGAATATCATCAATGATTAAAAGTGCATATATCTGCCATTTGAGAAATCCAGATATCTAGAAGAATTCAACAGGTTCGTTGTTATTAAACAGTCTATTACTCAAGAAATAATCGTCTAGAGATCTAGGTCCACTAGGTAGTCTCCAATTGTTGCAGCTGCAACTGTTTCCCCAAATTTTCAAATTTTGGACCCCTTTGTTAATTTTAGCATTGCCTAGAATCGTTTGGATCTATGAACTCTTTTTTTCTTTCTTTAATTTTGGACTATTTTGAGGATTACTCTCTTCTTGCATTTTGGAAAGTTGCTTATGTTTGAAACTGCTATGGGTTGCGGAACTTAGAGTCTGGTTTGCTGCCCTTTGAGCTGCGTTTTCTTTTCGGAAGCCTATTTCTCATGCTAACCACTGTTTCAGAGGTCATTTGAACAACTTATCAGAACCATGTTTCCTTAGGGAGCCTCCATTGCAAAAATTAAATGATGATTATTCTGCAGGACGATCTTGACTTCTTTGTTGTCTCGTCGTATCGTTTGACTTGTTTATATTATCGAAGGTTGGTCGAAGTTGAGTCGGGGTATTTGGTCTTTGTGAAGCCGTTCTTTTGGAAGTGAAATAGTTTTTTTGGACTCCTGCGAGACCTTAAGTTGTTACGAACACTTAGCATTTTACGTTGATCTTGTGCCATAGCAAAAGTTATGTTGGATCGGAGGCTGTAGTCTGTTTATCTTCCGCCAAACGAACTAGGTATCTGCCATATAACTGCTCCACCCGCCAATGCTTTATCGGGTCTTTGTCGCTTTGATTTTGGATCGGAGGTTGTAGTCTTTCCTCCTCCGCCATTGCAGCTGTGTAACGTACTAAGTGTCCGACGTTGATGTTTTTCCACTCGTCGACTGAGAACTCTTCCGCCTAGAATTTAGGTTTAGCTCTTTCGACTCCGATCAACTTAACGGTCTCATAGATCCCATTTCTTGTTTTATATCTGCTGATGCGGCTATGAGTGAGACTACTCAGCTGATGTTTTAGTGTTTTAAGTCGCCGATAATTTTTTTTCTTCCCGTCATTTTTGTGAGTTTTAAACCCCTGTATGGGCAACAGTGATTTTGGTGCTTATTAAGATTTTCATGACGAGAGTGCATTGCATGGCCTCTTTTTTAATGACTAGTCGGTTTGTTGATGTAGTTTGATTGAAAAGATGCAATCCTAACTAATGATAAATGTTGTTTAATTGTAGACAGAATCAAGAGACTTTTTCAGATTACCACTGCATGAAGGCGTAGCTGGGAGACAAGCAACAGAAAGGGAGCTAAGCAGTGTTAGGTAGAGTTCATACCGAAACTAATGGGGTCTCAAGGAGGACAAACGAAAGATAAGGCAGAATCAATGGTGACAAAATCCCAGGCCTGGAAAGACCCGTCAATTACCAAGTAGATCCCGCTCTATTGAGTACTCTAAAACATAACGCATGAAGTGAATCATGAGTACTCATAGAAAAGACAAAATGGGGATATTAGACAGTTTTGAGGAGCCCAAAGGTCACACGGTTGGGGCAGCCCAAGTGGTTAACTGATTTGGTTTAAATATAGGAAAGTTAGAATTTACAGGGGCTTTTTCCCTAGAAAAACTTGTGAACTATTGTTTGTAAGAGGAACTACTTCATTTTACAATAAGAAATTAAAAAATTTTCCTGTTGGAGAAGGTGCTATGTGGAATGTTTCAATGCAAGAAATGAACAATATTGAAGGGGAACTATTTCATTTTCAACTGTATTTCATTAACTGTGAGAGCGTTTTAACTTTCTGAACCTATGTTCTTACTTGAATGTTCTCTAGTATATTCTGTGATGTTTTCCACTATGAGTAATGGAAGTTTTAACTGTTCATGAGCTGTCTTGTCATGTATACTTTTATTCATGTTTGTACGTTTGGTTCTAGGAACAGCTATCTGTTATTTGCCGTAACATATGAACAGTATTGCATTACTCATGAATTAATATCTAGCTCTCTAGAGATAGCCTAGTTAGTATTTATTTTCTAATGATGTGTGATTTAGATGTGAGGAAGTTTAAGACGAGAGGGAAGAACCTGCACATCACATTGTGAACTCTCCTTGCATTCTTAATCAAATTGCATGTTAGGTAGGCACGTGCATATCATACTTTAAGTCAAAAATACAAAAATATATACCATGGATCGGGCCGCAACTGGTAAACCCTTTTATTTTTTGTTACTTGACCTACGGTAGCCAGACCGCAAACCAGATAGATTCCCCACACCAAACAGTCATGGGCTAGTTGGGAACGTTGACTGGGGAGAATCCCTTGCTGTTGCTGCCTGTGAATTTCCAGGCCTCAACACATAGCTATAGCATTTTAATCAAGTCCACTCAAAAGTTTGTAACATACTTCTTATTAGTCCCTTCCTGGGCTAGCAGGGACTCTAGGAAAGGCCTTCCTATCGTTTCAATTTATTAGCACGCAAATCAAAAAGAATTTCAAAATTTTATCCTAAGTTGAACTTGGCATTTACGAACAATGCTTTTGATAAGCAAATATGAACTTGGCATTTACAATCAATTCTTTAGATAAGCAAATACCAATAATGTTTTTATAAGCTCTGTTATTTCAACCAATCAACATAATCTTCTTCTTATTTGGCCTCATATCGAGGCATACTGTTCATTTTTCCTACAAAATATTATGATATAGTTGAGCTTTCTTCAATCAGTTTTGTAAAACCAAGTAATGCTATATAACTTCTAGCATTACTTCTAACATTTACTATTACACTGCTATGTAGAAAAAGCACACTGTAGGCTAAGCACCTACCACCCATCATGGAAACTATTGGTTTTCCATGACACATGTTGTACCTCTTCAGTCCCTTCAGTTTGAGCTTGGATAACATGTTTTGATTCTCACTGTCTTGTATGCATCCAAGTGTTTTATTCATTCCTTCCACCTTGATAATGCATGCAACTGCCTTTGCATGTTGCATTAAAAGAGTCATTCGATTATGTGTTTGCAACTTCTTCATCTAGAATCCCACCTTCAAGACATCATTAGCAAATATCCTCTTTTTTTGCTGCTCATAAAAGAAGGGCCAACAAAACATGGGAACATGCAAAGAAGGATTGATTTCTGGCCTCCAAACCCCATGCAAATTCTATCAATTCCTCATCACCAAACAAGATTTGGATGGTAAATTCATCGAATTCTCAATTTTAAACTCTCCCTAAAAACCTAGAAATATAGATAGCCATTTATTTGATATTATTATTTGCATACTAAATGTAACAAGTTCCATTCCCACTTAATAAAAATATGTGTGTCATTGACATGAGCAACAATAAATTTGATAATATAGTTTGCAGATGCAATGTCATGTGCTCATTTTCCATTGCACAACCTGATTCAACTTATAATAATTCCGTATATATATTGGCAATCTTTAGGCTTGAAATATTTGTGGCTTATGGTGGTAATGGAATTTTACTGTTCAATATCTATTTGCAGCTACTTTCTGCTTTGAAATTCTACTCAAGAGTGAATAGGGTTTTCTATTGAAAAAAATATTAAAACTTCATACCTTTATTACATTTCATCTTATTATCTCCCAATCTCTTCTTTTTATTGATCAAGCGTAGAGATTATTCTTCCACCTCTGTCGAAGTTCCTAAAATCTGCAATAACAAAAACATAGTTTCGCAGCATAACTCTCAACATCCAAAATGATCAAAATTCCACAACGAAGAATTGAGCTTATCATCTACAGCACATAGATACAGGATATGCATCACGATATGTGGCATGCTCACTGATTTTGTGGTTGAGATGGTATTGGTGGTCAAAAATAGAAGTCATCTATCTGCTGCATAAAAGAGAAGATATCATCTGGAACAATGAAATAAATGGGAGGAACATTAATCATGGAATGTTGGACATTTTCAACAATTCTTTCCATGTTGCAAGTGTTAAAAAAAGGAATTACTCACAGATTCGTATTTGATCTCAGCCGACTTTGTCAGAGACAGTATCAGTCCAGATCTTGTTTGTCAGTCTGAGAAGAGTGAAGAGTCTACGATTTGGAAATATAAACCAGTTGAATTAATTTATGAAGCTAAGTTGTTAGGTAGATGGTTATTACAGTCTTTAATGGTGATTCAGTTGATTCACGTAGAAGCAATTTCAGGTTTCCTATAAATAGTAGAAGAAGATTGTAAATTTAGTTAGATAGAGGAACTCTGGGTGAGAAGAAGAGAGAAAGAGAGAACTCTGAGAAGAGAGTGAAGTTGAAGCTCAATATTCTGTGTGTATGATTCTGTTGAAGATCCAAAGCTCTGTAAAAGGATCAGTCGGTGAGACGACAAGTTTGGATCAATTGGAGAGCTGACAAGTTTGTAATACCTCCATTGTTTCCGCACAAGTTATATATAAGAAATAGTTTATGGTTGAATGCATGTTTATTTAGCTGCACAATATTTCTAGATTTACTTATGTAAATTTTTTACAATTACAGTTGAGTAAAAGAAAAAGAACCCATAAATTTCTCACTCTGTGAAAGTTCCAGGTTTTTTTGTAACTTCTCTAGAATTGTTAATGTGTCGGTTTTTACCTCATCTTACTCACAAGTGAAAAACATTTGTAATTTCTTAAGTCTTTTATACTAATAAATATACTTTGTAAATTCTGACTAAAACCAAACCAAGGCAAGTGAGTCTAAGTAAAATGATCGAGTAAAACCAACAAGTTGTTGAGTGAAACTGACTAGTGGTCGAAGTGGTCAAGTCAACTAGTGGTCGAAGTGGTCAAGTGGACTAGTGGTCGAAGAAGTTACCAACAAGTGGTCGAAGTAAAAATTATCAATATAACTGACAAGTAAGAACTTGTCGAGGTAAATTGGTCGGGTCTAAAAGGCCAACCAAATTTTATAAACTTTTCTAGTCAGGAGTTAGACAAGGTTCACCCGACAAGAAAAAGGAAAAAGGTCGTCATGGAATTTTTAATAATTGAGCGGTAAACTCAAGTTTAGTCAGCTCCGCTTTGGTTAACTAGTATCATGAGATAAAGGTTTAGGAAATAAATATTTTCTTAAAAGGTGGAAAGGTAATTTTCTAAGGAAATTTAATTAAAAATTAAAAATGGATTTCACTTCTGGTTCATTGCAAACTCCAATATTTATAGGAAAGAATTATGAATATTGATCTCTAACAATGAAGGCCTTGTACAGAGGACAATATTTCTGGGAGATAGTCCAGCATGGTTATGCAGAACCAACAGATATGATAGCATATAACATGTTAGTATTATTAATCCTCCCTTGTCCAATTTGGTCATATGTCTAAATCGGGAGTCCATCCAGTCTATTTTTAGTCACTAGCACCATTGGGTCCATTTGGCCTAATTGGGGCACATGTTTCAGTTACTAAAGTGTGGGGAACACTAATTTAGGCCTAATTCCACTGATTTCACTTGCATGGATTAGTTTAGGAGCCTCCTAGATCAATCCCTACAATTTAGGAACCACTAGGAGTGTCGATACCAGCCAAGGTCAGTTGAGTTGAGTTGGTGACTAGTCAAGCTAAGTTAGGAGTGAGTTACATTCTGTTCTAGTCCTGTACATTCAGCTAGCCCTAGGTTTGCATGGCTACATGCAGAAGAGGCGCATTCCTCACTTACCGCAATCAGTTAGCCTCAGTTAACACTATATTGGACACTTGAGTTGTGTTTTAGAACTCCGATAATGATTTAGACAAGGTCTTAGTTACCTGCAGTCAAGTAGAGTCTAATCAATTCAAATTTCCTCATGTGGATTCGAATTGCATGTGGTTATTTATCCATTGTATTACATTGTAATTCATCATACAATTATGTTTTGATTAATGAAAGAATTCATAGTTGCAATCCATTTTTGCACTATTTCATTCTTCAATTGTTGAGTAAATTGTGTGAGCTATCTTGTGAGTTGTGTGTTTGTCCACAGATCTATGTGCTCAATTTAACATGGTATCAGAGCCTCGGAAGAAAAGGTGCTTCTCCTAGTCATATCTCCAGCTAAATCATTTTTTTTGAGCAATTTCCTCCATTCCTACTCTGCACCAGAAGTAGAATTTTTACCACTTAATACCCCAACTTAAGGAATTCTTGATCAAGCTTGCTTGATCAATTATGATGGGTGTGATGAAAACCTAAAATGTGCAGGTAGTTGACCTTATTTTGTACGTTTGATTGTGTGATTTACATGTTATCATCTCTTCTCACTGCATTCGCTACAAGCAGCTCTTTCTCCTCACTACATTCGCTATAGAAGCTCGGTCCTCTTTTCTGCATTCAAAATGGCCCATCTAGTAGAGTTTCTCACCTCCTTCAACTACCCTCAGTGGAAGGAGGACATGGAGAGACTTCTTCGCACCAAGAAGCTCTTCAAAATCATAGAAGGGACAGAGGCAAAGCCAATTCTTAATCATGACAAAGAAAAGTACTTTAACAGGCTTGATGAAGCTTTTGGATACTTATCCCTCTCAATCTCTCGAGATCTTCACTTCCACATCAAAGGATTGAAGACTCCCAAGGAGAGTTTGGACAAGCTTGCTTCCTTATTTGATAAGCAGGATGAGATGAGGGTCCATCAGCTAGAAAATGATTCGATCTCTCTTAATCCATCCAAGTTCAAAACAATGAATGAATTTTTCACAAAATTCAAGAACCTAATATACCAGTTGAAGCAATGCAAGTGGAGAAGGAGGATGATCAGCTCATCCTTGCCATTCTCTCAGAACGTAGTGCAGACTACTCAGTCTTTGTATCAACCTTTCTAACAGTGAATCTCACCACTCCAAATTGGAAGATTCCGACTCTTGATTCCTTCATCCAATATCTCACTTATGAGAATGACAAGTTGATCCAAATGGGAATCATTCAACCTCCCAAAGATCAAGAACTAGTTGCAAGAGGAGGTAAGGTAGCGAATGACAAAAGGAAGCAAAGAGATGAGTCTCCCATCAAGAAAGAGCAGTCAAATGAGCCTTCAATTTCAAAGAGAAACAAGAAGAATGGAAAAGGGAAGACTCTTTGTTCCTACTGTGGAAGGGGCTTTCATCCAGCTAGTTCCCGCATGAGAAGACAAATTGATGAAATGACTCTTCTTCTGAAGAAACATAAAATTTCTTCACCTGCTAGTGCAAGGAAGGCTGACCAAACAGAAGACACTGAATATTTCTTCGAAATAGGTCATGCACTGAAGGCCAGCTTCTCAACAACACATTTCTTCCTCATTGATTCTGGAGCTTCCAATCATATGGTTGCATTCAAAGAATCATTCTCTTCTTTACAGTATTTTGATGGTCCTAGTATTCAACTAGGAAATAATAGTAAACTTCAAACCAAAGGGAAGGCCTCTATCAAGCTTGAACATGGAAGGTTCAAGTATGTTCTCTATGTTCCCTCCCTAGCTTCAAACATGCTATCTATATACCATATGATTCATACTGGCTCTCCAAAGCAATTAATATTTGGTCTTGACTCAGTAGATATCACAGCTATCTCTACTGGGAACTTCATAGCGAAGGGTGTTGCAAATCATGTCTCCAATGCATATGAGTTCTCAAACTTCATGGCTTTTTCAGAACTAGTGCACCCTCAAAGGGAAGGTAAAACATTCCATATCCTTCTCTTGTAGTTTCCACTAGTATTGCAGAACCAATTGTATTAGTTCATAATATTAATATTCATTCATATTTAGATTCAGTCCCTACTTCCAAGCAGGAAGCTAGGAAGATGACTGGAAATCCATCTAACATTCAGAAGACAAAGAAGCTTGTGATATGCCATGCAATCTTACCTCCTTCAGAGAGATGCAACAAACTGCCTGTAATATGTCACATGGAAAGGTTTGATTAGTTACACTGCCTTCAAGAGAATAGAGTGGATCATACACCTCTTCAGCTAGAAAGAGGCAAAGGTTACATTCCTCCTTCCTTCCATCAACATTTTGGGACAATAAGGAGAAGTCTACATGCTAGGCCCCAGAACACCTGTGCATAGACATCGTTTATGCTGCTTCGCTACATCACAGAAATGAAGGTTGCAGCAACATATTTCCAAGTTTTTCAAACTTGAATCCAGGTTCTATCTGCTTAGATAGAGGGGGGATTTTTTCCCATGTGGTTTTTCCCCCAGCTCCTTGTATTGAGCAGTTACTTTACCTTACTTGATGTAATGGGTGACCTATGGTCTTAGTTACCAGGGTCCACATATTGTCCAAGTTAGCATTCATGGGAGGTGTTAGGATTATTAATCCTCCCTTATCCAATTTGGTCATATGTCTAAATTAGGATTCATGTCTAAATCGGGAGTCCATCCAGTCTATTTTTAGTCACTAGTACCATTGGGTCCACTTGGCCTAATTGGGGCACATGTTTCAGTTACTAAAGTGTGGGGAATAGTAATTGAGGCCTACTGCCACTGATTTCACTTGCATGCATTAGTTTAGGATCCTCCTAGATCAATCCCTACAATTTAGGAGCCACTGGGAGTGTCGATACCAACCAAGGTCAGTTTATTTGAGTTGGTGACTAGTCAAGCTAAGTTAGGAGTGAGTTACATTTAGTTCTAGTCCTCTACATTCAGGTAGCACTAGGTTTGCATGGCTGCATGCATGAGAGGTGCATTCCTCACCTACCACAGTCAGTTAGACTCGGTTAACACTCAATTCAACACTTGAGTTGTGTTTTAGAACTTCGATGAACTCCAATAATGATTTAGACAAAGTCAGTTAACTATTGAGTCCTCCTATAATGATTTAGACAAGGTCTTAGTTACCTATAGTCAAGTAGATTCTAATCAATTCAAATTTCCTCATGTGGATTCAAATTGCATGTGGCTATTTAGCCATTGTATTACATTGTAATTCATCATCTAATTACTTTTTTATTAATAAAATCATTCATAGTTGTAATCCATTTTTGCATTGTTTCATTCTTCAATTGTTGAGTAAATTGTGTGATCTATCTTGTGAGTTGTGTGTTTGTCCACATATCTACGTGCTGAATTTAATATAACAATCTCACACAAGTTGAGAAAGATGTCTTGAGGGAACAAAGGAAGAAAGATGGAAAAGCTCTATTTTACATACATCAAGCCATGCATGAAAGCATACTCCAAAGAGTAGCAGCAACAATTAACGCTAAGAAAGCATGGGATACATTGGAGATCGCCTATCAAGGCTTGGGAAATTTTAAGACTTCCAAGTTGCATATTCTGAGAAGATATTTTGAATCTTTTTCCATGAAAGATTCAGAGACTATGGACTCATTATACACCAGAGTTGTTGGTTTGATAAACCAATTGAGATCTCATGGAGAAGACATAGAAGACCAAAGAGTTGTTGAAAAAATTCTCATAAGTATTCCCTCAATATTTGAAAACTTGGTTGTGACCTTGGAAGAACACACAGACATGTCGACATTTACCATTGATGAGCTGCAAGCTTCACTCATGAATCATGAACACAGACTAAGCAAAACATAGACATCATTGGAAGATGCATTCACAGCACAATCATCCATAAGACATGGTAGAGGCAGGGGGAGAAATAACTTTAGAGGCAGAGGAAGAAGTTATTCAAGAGGAATACAAGGCAAAAGTCCTGCAAATTTTGGTGGTAGAGGAGAGTATCATAACCCAAGTCAGAAAAGTGGCCAGAGGTTCGATAAATAAAAAATGCAATGTCATTATTGTAAGAAATTTAGTCATTATGCATATGAATGCAAGAAGAAACAATATGACCAAGGAAGGAAAATCCAAAATCAATCAACCAACACTAGCACTTCGACAAGTGCAATGTTAATGGCATTGACATATCCAATTGAATGCAATGTTGTTCAAGAAATTCCACATGACATGTGGTACTTAGATTCAAGATGCAGCAATCATATGACTGGTATATGATTCAGTTCAAACTGATGTTACACTTGGAAACAATGTCCAAGTTACTTTTTTAGGAAAAGGCACTGTTGATTTTCTAACAAAACAGGGAGAGAGTAAGTATATCCTTGATGTCTATCATGTCGAAGGTATGAAACATAATTTTTTAAGCATTTGTTTTCTAGTATAGATAATTCAGTTCAAACTGATGTTACACTTGGAAACAATGTCCAAGTTACTATTTTAGGAAAAGGCACTGTTGATTTTCTAACAAAACAGGGAGAGAGTAAGTATATACTTGATGTCTATCATGTCGAAGGTATGAAACATAATTTGTTAAGCATTGGACAAATGATACAAAAAGGATACCAAGTATACATAGAAGATGATCATTGTGTGATCAAAGATAAGCATCCAAGCGACCAGCTGATAGCAAAAGTGCCAATGACAAGAAATCGCTTGTTTCCATTGAGGATAGTTACCGAAATGAAAGGGAAAACAAACACAAGAGCTGCGTTCAAGGAAGAAAGTAAAGAAATAGTCGAGCCCCTTGACAAGAAAGAAAATGGCAATGTTAATTTGCAAGCTGCATTTCAAATAGAAGTTCAAGGTGAATCCTGGTTGTGGAATTTCAGATTTGGACATCTGAATTTTGGTGGGTTGAAGCTACTACATGCAAAGAATAATGTAAAAGGATTTCCATTGATCGACAAACTAGAAAGGGTTTGTGAAGGCTTCATTTTTGGCAAGCAACATAAAGAGACTTTTCCAATCGGAAAGTCATATAGAGCACGCACACCATTTGAAATTGTGCACTCTGATATTTGTGGTCCAATGCAGACATCATCCATTGGTGGCTACATTTATTTTCTAGCTTTTATTGATTACTACTCAAGAAAAACATCAGTATATTTTCTGAAACATAAATCTGATGCATTTAGTTATTTTCATCAGTTCAAGGAACTCGTGGAGAACCATAGTGGAAATCGCATCAAGATCTTAAGGACTAACAGAGGCAGTGAATATGTCTCAAATGAATTTTTAAATTTTTGCAATACTCATGGCATACAAAACCAATTCACTGCATGGTATACACCTCAGCAAAACAATGTTTCCAAAAGAAAGAACAGAACCATCATGGAGATGGCGTGCAGCATGTTGGCAGTCAAGCATTTTCCAAATGAATATTGGGGTGAAGCAGTTGTTAACACCCAAAAATGGTTAAATACCTCATCTACCCCATTTCATGGCTCATTCGTCCATTTACCTACCATATTTCCTTGAAAATCCCACTAAAAGCCTCCAAAAGGCCTAAAATGCCTCCAAAAGGCCATAAAACCATCTAAAAAGGCTCTAAAAGGCCTAAAATGCCTCCAAAAGGCCCAAAAACCCCTTTTTCCTCCAAAAATAACCAAAATTCCTCCAAAAATAGCAAAAATCCCCAAAAGGGAAGAAAAGGAATAAAAATAATGAGGAAAAAGGAGGAAAACCCTAAAAAGGGCCAAAAACCCTAAACAAGCTGCCCTAAACCACATGCGATCCAAAAACCATGGGCAAGCACTTCACCACTAAAAAACTATAAATAAGTGGTGAAGCCCCCTCATTCCACATCCACAGTCATAAGCACCCTTACTCTGCCAAAACACCTCGTGAAACCCTAGCTTACCATCAAGCTATTTTCACCATTGAGTCCCCTTTTGGCCTATTTTCCACCATCGGAGAAGGAGAAGGAACAGCTCGGAGCTCGGAGCCACCGACATCGGACCAGCGCAACGGACTCCACCAACCTCCACATTGGAGGTAATACTAATAAAAACACTATTACACATTTCATTATTGTTTTTTACTTCCTGTCATTTACTTTCTCTGCTTTAGCTTAGTTTTTACTTTTCAGTTTATTTTTGTTTCATTGAACTGCTACTAAGGAATCCAGATTCCTTAGTAGGTGCTCATCAGCACAAGCTAGGGTGAAAACCCTAGCTATAGCAGTCGCAACTGCTATATACAATATGAACCGGTGTCCGACAAAGAGTGTGAAGAACAAAGTTCCCCAAGAAGCATGGACAGGTATGAATTATAGTGTTTCTCATTTAAAAATTTTTGGTTGTGTTGCATATGCTCATATTCCAGATGAGATGAGAAAGAAGCTAGACAAGAAGGGATAGAAATGTATTTTTGTCGGCTATTCTGAAGATAAAAAAGCATACAAGTTGTATGATCCTGTCACAAGGAAAGTGATAATCATTTGAGATGTTCAATTTGTCGAGAATGAATCATGGGATGGAACTGTCAACACAAATGTCAAGATTGTGTTGAATGTTGACAATGATGATATGGCAGAGGAAGTGGTTCAAACACCACATGTAAGTCAACCAGTTGTAGCACCATCGGCTCCCATGACACCATGACATGGTTCAACACAAGGACCATCGACACAAGTGGCAGCTCAAGCTACACTGACAAGCACAACAAGAGGATAGCAGACTCCATCAAGCATTTTGTCAAGGTCGACATCGACAGAACCAATGAAGACAAGAAGCCTGTGTGAGACATATGAAGCTAGTACACCAAACACATTCTCTCTCTTTGCATTATTTTCTCCTATATATGATCCACTAACATTTGAAGAAGTTATTGAAGAAGAAGTGTGGGAACAATCCATGCATGAAGAAATAGAATGCATTGAGAAGAACCAAACATGGGATTTGGTTGATGTACCAAAAGATAAAGATGTAATCAGTGTCAAATGGATTTACAAGACAAATCAAGAGGATGATAGGAATGTGCAGAAGCAAAAAGAAATAATGGTAGCAAGAGGGTTCACACATAAACCCGGCATAGACTTCAATGAAACATTTGCACCTATTGCACGCATGGATACAGTCAGAACAATCTTGGCCATTATTGCACAAAAAAATGGCCTGTTTATCAAATGGATGTCAAGTCAACATTCTTAAATGGATATCTAGAAGAGGAAGTATATGTGGAACAAACACAAGGCTATTAAGTTCCAGTACAAGAACACAAAGTGTACAGGATGAAAAAGGCATTATACGGTTTGAATCAAGCTCATAGAGGTTGGTACAGTTGAATTTATTCCTATCTCACTGAAATGGATTTCACAGAAGTGAAAGTGAACCGACATTATACACCAAAGTGAATGAGAAAGGTAAGATGTTAACTGTATGCCTGTATGTAGATTATTTAATATTTACTTGTGATTTTGGCATAGCAGAATTTAAAGTAGTCATGGAAAGTGAATTTGAAATGACTGATCTAGGGATTATGATGTTTTTTCTGAGAATTGAAGTTCAACAGTCTGAAAGTGGTATTTTTATATCACATTCAAAGTATGCAAGTGAATTTTTAAAAAGATTTAACATGTCTAATTGAAAGACAACCCCAACACCAGTAATAACAGGTTTAAAATTGATCAAGGATGATGAAGGATCAACTGTAGATCCTACGCTATTCAAAAGGATTGTTGGAAGCCTTATGTATTTGACAACAACAACACCATACATTATGTATGGATTAAGTTTGATCTCAAGGTTCATGGAGTCACCAAAAGACTCACATTGGAAAGTAGGTAAAATAATTTTGAGGTATGTAAGTGGCATAAAAGACCTTAGCATAATGTATTCAACCTCAGAAAATTTTAAACTCACTGGCTACACTGACAGTGACAATGGAAGCAACATAGATGATAGAAAGAGAACATATTGGTACACATTTCATTTTGGTACAGGTGTTGTTTCATGGGATTTAAAGAAATAGCCCATAGTAACTCTGTCTTCAGCAAAATCAGAGTATGTTGCAGCTACAAGCGCTACATGTCAAGCTGTCTGGATGAAGAGAGTGTTAAAAGACTTGTATCAGAACCATCAAGAACTGACAACCATCTTCTACGATAAAAATTCAGCCATAGCATTATAAAAATAATCATGTGTTTCAGAAGAGAACCAAGCACATCGACACAAGGTTTCATTTTATCAGAGAGTTGGTGAACAAAAAGGAAATTTGTTTGTAATTTTGCAGGTCTGAAGATCAACTTGCAGACATCTTTACAAAACCATTGGCAAAGTACACATTCCAGTATTTGCGTAGTTATATTGGAATGACAAGTTATACACAATGTAGTATGTCATGCATAGAGAAAGTCTAATATTTGAAACATTTTGTAAAATTTGTTTTAAAAAATCCCCATCTCCTCATAATTAAGGGGGGGTGTTGGAAAAAGAAATTACTCGCAGATCCGTATATGGTCTCAGCTGACTCTGTTAGAGTCAGTATCAATCCAGATCTTGTTGGTCAATCTGATAAGAGTGAAGAGTCCATGATTCAACAATCTAAACTAGTTGAATTAATTTCTGAAGCTAAGTTGTTAGGTAGATAGTTATTACAGTATTTAATGGTGAGTCATTCAATTCACGTACAAGCAATTTTTTGGTTTCCTATAAATAGTAGAAGAAGATTGTAAATCTAGTTAGATAAAGGAACTCTGGGTGAGAAGAAGCAAGAAAGAGAGAAATTTGAGGAGAGATTGAAGTTGAAGTTCAAGCTTCTATGTGTATGATTCTGTTGAAGAGACGAAGCTCTGTAAAAGGATCAATCGGTGAGCCAACAAGTTTGGATCATTCGGAGAGCCGGCAAGTTTGTAACTCCTTTGTTATTTTTGGACAAGTTATATATAAGAAATAGTTTATGGTTGAATGCACGTTTATTTAGCCACACAATATTTATAGATTTACTTGCGTATATGTTTTTACAATTATGCTTGAGTGAAAGAACAAGAACCCATAAATTTCTCACTCCGTGAAAGTTCCAGGTTTTACAGCAAAGTGGTCGACTCAAGTCTTCCTAAATATTTGGGTATATGTTTTTATAAGTTCTCTAGAATTGTTAATGTGTCATTTTTTACCTCATCTTACTCACAGGTGAAAAACATTTGTAATTTATTCAGTCTTTTAGACTAAGAAACATACTTTGTAAATTCCGACTAAAACCAAACTAGAGCAAGTGATTCCAAGTAAAATGGTCGAGTAAAACCCACAAGTTGTTGAGTGAAACCGACTAGTGGTCGAAGTGGTCAAGATGACTAGTGGTCAAAGAAGTTACTGACAAGTGGTTGAAGTAAAACCTGTCGGTAGAAATGACAAGTAAGAACTTGTCGAGGTAAAATATTCAGGTCTAAAAAGCTGACCAAATTTGATAAACTTGTCTAGTTGGGAGTTAGACAAGTTTCACCTGACAAGAAAAAGGAAAAAGGTCGATGTGAAATTTTTAATAACTGAGCAGTAAACTCAAGTTTAGTCGGCTTGGTTTTGGCTAATAGCAAGGGCCATGTTTCAGCACAGACTGGAAGAGTTCGACACCCTTTAAGATGTGGCTTTGATTAGGTGGAATACCATCAGGAAATCTCTGGAATATGATCTCCTCAGTAGACTTGGGAAGAGGTTATGACTACCAGCACTTGGAAATATCAAATAAGCCTACAATAAAATATTTTAACATTTATCCCTTTGACAAGAAAGGAAAACTACAACAATAAACGAAATAAGAAAAAACATTAGGCCATTATTCACACATCATGTTCGTGATATGGACTGAAAATTCAATGACTTACATGTGAGTTGTTTTGATGTACTTCTCCCTATTCAGAAACTGCAAGAAAGCTATGAGAACCTAGTCTTTTTTGGACAGAGAAATCGTGCTCCACTTCAAAGATCTAGGAGAGCCTAGAAGGACTTATGTAAAAGTTGTTACACCAAAAAATATGCAATTCTACTAGTGGCCCAAGGAGCATGAAACCAAAATTTGTAGACAGAATACTCCCAACAAAGTTTTCTTGATGCTTCTTCCAAAAAATTTCAAGCATGTCGAGATCTTTGTCGGCTGCTAGACTCACCATTTTTGCTTCCCAGTTTGAACTGTCAAAATAAAAAAATTCAAGACAATGCAACAGATGCAAGACATGATGGCAATTAAAATATCCTTAATACATTCAAGGTTATGATTTACAAATAAGGAGATATGATTCCTCCCAAAGAATGGGATAACAAGAAGCAGATGAAACGAGCTCCATGGATGCACACAAATTTTGGGCCTACAGCAAAGTATCGATTCGTCAATTTCAAGTTTCAGAATCTCACAAAAACAAGATCATCAATTGACACTATTATCTTCTAGTCTATGTTGCATGACCACTTGCCACATTGCATGATTGCATGAAAGCTTGTATGCATGTTGTGGATCACAAGGTTTATACTGACACTATTCCACTTTGAGCTAAACTTCCAAAGCTGTTGACATTCATCTATTATTTCCTTATTATTGTACATAGTGCTAAGGTTATGTTTCTAATACCACCACCACCAAAAATTTTCCCATTTTAATTTATTCCACGTATCCATTTCCATCACAACCACGAGCAACAACAGAGAATTATATGAATTGCACCAATTTGGAGCGATGATTACAAACCATTTTATATCGATCACACCACTTTCAATTCATGACTACACGATTTGCATAATGAGAAAAAACCCAAAATCTCTCGAAGAGGAACCTGCTATATACTATATTGTATAAAAAACAAATGAATTGTGCAAAATTATCATGCATTCCACAATTTTATCATCTATCTAGTACCTCTCAATATTATGTATTGAATACTTCTCTATGGTGAACCTCAGGGAAGTGCAAGAAGTTGTATCTAGTTTTTCAAACCTGGGAACTCTATTTCGGAGTTGTTGGTTCCCCCATTTCCCAATCAAATCTATGCTTGACCTTGGACAAAATTACACAGTCGAATCTATGCTTGATCTTGGATGAAGTTGGAGTAACCTCATGTACACACTAGTGTAGACTAGTGAAACTGCACCTATAGATTGAGAGACTTCCTTATGCCCACTTCATTTTGGTTGACACCTTTAATGCATGCATAATGCATAATAAATACTCCTCAACAACTGTGCATTAAAAACTATGCATCATTTCCTTCTCTCATGGGTTGCATTGGATTCAGTGGATAACCTACCCTATATGCTTCCTTCTTATGCAATAGGTATAACCTTCAAGAACATGTGATGGCATTTGTTTTTTTTAATAGAATGGTCTCTTGAACATGTGGATGAATTTAATGAGTTTGAAGACACCTCAAATATATCTCCACGTTAAGAACATGCATGGTGCATTGAACATTGTAACATCCCTGCCACTTGTTTGCCTCCTGTCTGCATTGCTCATAGAGTGGCAGGCTATAGATCAAGTGGTTGATTGTAAAACACTTTGATATATTTAAAACGGTTTATTGTGTATATTATTTTTATAGGTGTTTATTCATAAATGTCATAATCGAGATCATAATTATCGAAGTGTCCACTTTTATGCATCATTTTACCTTCTTCTGTTAGCATGTCATCTCATGATGTTTTTCTATAAGTTATCCAGTGCAGATTTGAAAGGCAAGTTAGCCTATATTCGGATGAGAATCCATTAAAGTCAAGTCTGACATAGGAATAGAACGTGGAATTCAATTCTAACAGATAGTCAACCTAAGAGTTCGATCTAACATCACAGATTTTCTGCAATGATAACTCCATAATGAAATACAATCAAAGCTATCTAAGCACATTTGAGTTGGTCTGAATAGGGAACAACAACAATATCGATAACGGGGGGGATTGTTTCACGATATCCTCACTTTCTTTTTCATTGCAGGTATTGAGATGCTACATAAAACCATATAATGTTATATAATAAGTTCCAACCTTATGAGACATGAGAAACGAGCCAAAGCACATTCAAAAATTGCAGAATACTTATGTTCAATTTATTATTTAAATTGAATGTAGGATTGTATATTTCAACTTTCAATTTCTTATGGCAGGGACTTGTTTCCTTTAGGAGCCTCCCTTGTTTATTCAATGATTCAAAGAAATGGATGAAAAAAGGTGAAAGATTCACTAATCATCATGTTTAAAAACATGATTAATCATCATCTTGAAAAGTTCGCTAATTTTATATTCAAATGTGACATTTAAACATCATGTTCAAGCATTCCATAACCCTTAAGATTAATCTTGGACAAAATGTTTGTTTCTTAAAATATAAATCATTTTCTTCACAAAACTCTTTTAAACATTAGCCGAAGGTTGAGAAAAAAAAGTAAAAATTAATCGATAGAATACCACTCAAGGGTCATGTTTAATATTTAATTCACCATTTTGTATTACTTATTCTAAATTAAATCGACTAAAAATCTAATATAATTTTGATTTAAAATATTTTCACATATAGTGACAAAAGGTGTAAGCTAAACTTTAGATCATTTGCACCTAAAATCCGGCGAGTTTTTTGGCTAAAATTTGGTGGAAATTGTTTAAAGAGTAGTTTTCAATGATTGAAATTACATAACTGGGTGCCCCAAGGGTAATCGAGGGTCCTGAATCCATTTCTGGAATAAAAATTGCAATTTTAACAATGAAAATTTTATTTTCAACAACAAATTGAGTTGTCGGATTCCAACCAAACTTGCTTGAAAAAATGCAAATAATCTAGAGATTAACCAACTCCGTAACAAAATACTTTTGTTTATTTTATTTAAAAGTAAAAAATTAAATAAATAGTAAATGTAATAATAATACATTTAGAAAAATCTAAAACCAAAATTTTTCATACTTTAATATGAGCCACGAGATGGCAATACCCCACGTCATTGTTAAAAGGTTGACAAATATGCAACCGATAATATGAGTGAGGGAACAAATGTGACTTGAAAACAAGTGGTTGTTGATCAACAAATGGAGAAGGTATATGGATGCAAATGATTTTATGGATAGAACCTTTTTAATACAAATATTTTTCCATGGCTTGTGCTTTCAAATAAACGTGCCTTTACTACTATGCTTCAATTCTTCATGGACATTATTTCCTTCCATTTCCTTTTATTGATTGATGTTTTTTATTATTTTCATGTTTTTTTCTCCAATAGTTATTTGAATGTCCTGAATTGGTCCTGCTCAAGTCCAATTGAATAATTTTTAATCTTTTTACTGAGTCTTTCAAATATTGCATTCCTTTGCATCCGGAATTGGGGATTTAATTTCTGGAAACAAGTGCAAAAGATGCATTTAATGTAGAACAATAATTTCTTACCATGGCTAGGGAAGTAAATAGGAAGTATATGTGTTGTAATTTTAGTGTAGTATTAGAATCCATTAGAAGTTGTTAAGATTAATTATATGTGTATTAATATGGGAAAATGCCATATTTATTGTACTCTGAAGTTTATTTGGAAATAGATACATCCTTGTATAATGTTTGACTGATAGAAACAATGTTTAGCATCATACCTGAATTTTTTTTTTATAAGATGGCAAGTCAAGTGACGAAGGGTATCAGGAAAGCAAACATTGTTGAAATGAAAGGATAGCCCTTTCCATAGAAAGAAGGAAATTATTGTAGCGAGCAACTTTTCTAGGTCTCATTTTGTCATATTTCTTTAGGCTTACAAATTCCAAAAGAGATCAGCAACAGATTTTTTTATTGTTCCAGTGATTTGAATATTGACTTGGGAGCACTAGGTGATCCTCTCTCTTGGGATTTGTAGACCTTGATAGTAAGGTAGTAACAATGTAGAATCGATGTATTTTAATATTCTATATTTTGTTAGAAAATATTCTCTACTAGTAAAGATTTTATGTGAAGGGATTATTAAGTGGCTACGAAATTGTAGCTTTCAATGTAAGAATATGCATGGGTTAAGTAAAACAATAAATAGAGCCTGAATTACAAACATGCATATCTATTCAATATTTCTATCATTCTTTTCAATCTAGTTTTTTTTGTTTCACCAATAGTAGGCATGGAGCTATTTGTTTGGGCACGTGTATATTTTGTCAATAAAATTACATTAGTTTCCTTTTATTCCCAAAACTCTTATAAGTGAAGTTTTCGAATGTTAGTAGGGAAAGAAAAAACTAATTATATATGTAAACTGGATCACTTATTCAATCCACTATTAGAAGTGAGTTCGATGGTAACTTATTGAAACATTTGTCACTTATTCAATCCACTATTAGAAGTGAGTTTGATGGTAACTTATTGAAACATTTGTCCTTTAAACATTTTAATTGCACACTATACATGGAAGAAATTTTTGGTAGAAAAATTTATTTGTAATGAGTGATAAGAACATGAAGAGAGTAGGAAAAATCTCCATTAGTGCTGAGCTTATACCATAGAGGCCAAGTTTAGTTAATTGGCTGGAAAATTCTATTAAGCATTGGATGAATAGATCCTTTTTTTAACAAAGTAGAAAAGAGATGACCCAACAGAGCTAGTAATGAACAAGTAGACTAGAATTATTTTATCCTATTTCAAATTTTTAGAAGGGAAAGAAATAAAGGTTTAGATTTTAAACTATTAATTATAAGGGCACTCTTTACATGTATCAAAATTTGGATAACAACTTTAAAAAACCTATGTTGGCTACTAATTTTGGGGGACACTAATGAGTAATTGTTTATCTATGTTTTAAAGATTTTGTGCATGTAAACTATTATGAAATCATGTAAAATTTAACTTTCTGTAACATTTCTTGTTTCCAAGTGGGATACTCACAACTAGCAAGACTACAAGTTCTAATGGCCCTGCGATGCCCCAGTTGTGGCACTATAATGGAGGGAATCCTTTGGAAATGATCCCCATTTGTAGGACTAATAAACAAGACATTCTGAGAGAAAGTAATATGAAGAGATTTGGGCAGAAGAAGCCATTGTTTGCAAGGTCTCTAGGGTCGAAGTCTACAGATACTAATTTACTCAATGAAAGTGGGAATTGGGTTAGCTCTTCTTCTTCTCAAACATAAATAGATGTTAATTTTGTGAGATATCATAATTTTTGTAAGAGATGGATGTAACATACATGTTATCTATAACTAATTGCTTTTTATTTTGCTCGAATTATTGTTTGGATACTTGAGTTTTTACATTTACATTTATTTGCACATTGTTGGTAGACTTTTATTCATCTACCATATCAATCAGGTTAAGTGATTGACCTTCTTTTTTAGATATTCCAATATTTATTACTTAATTGATGCACAACGCTATTCATATAGTCCAACCCTTCTAAAATGTAAGCTTTGTAAACATTGATTTTTAAGTAAATAAATGTAAATGGGCATATGTACTTATTATGATGTAAGTACGAAATATTGATTATTGCCACTTATTGAAAGCATCTTATATATGTAATATGAACCGAAGGTTGGCTCTGTCCAAATAGAGAAAAATATTGGAACCTCCACAAATTAAACTAGTATTATACATATTCAGGCATGACCTCTAATCAAAATCTCGAGACCCAAATCACTATGGTATCATGTAAGAATTTAGGCTACACAAATTTATAAAGATAGTAGTGGAGAGAGGAATTACGGAAGTATAATATCCTGAGAGCACTGATGTTTAAATTTTCTACCAATCATTGATGTATAATTATAGAATGTATTCTATTTAAGGGTGTTAGCTCAATGGAAGAGCGCCTTCATTACAGGAAGGAGGTTGGTGGATGTTGTCCCTAGGAGAACATAAGAAGAATTCAGTTAGAATTCTGCCTAAGAATGTGAAGAATCTGGTCGGAGAAAGAAGTTGTGATAGAACAAGAAGAAGGGAGAACATAAGAAGAAGAAGAAGGAAGAACAAAGGAAAAAAAGACATCAGGTAAGAAGCAATCACAAAGGAAGCTATGACAAAGGAATGCACGACAGAAGAAAAGTCGTGAAAGAAGGAAGAGATGTGATGAATATCACCTACGACAAAAGAACTAAGTTAGATGACGTGCAGCGACTGAAAGAGACAAGTGAAGGAATATTCGACTAAAGTTGGTGATATTTCACACATGCTTTAGAATAAAAACATTTTTGTAATTCATGCTGATAGTACCTACTAACAAGTGTCACTAGAATAGGAATGACATTCTATAAGCTAACTGAATGAAGTCGGCTTAGAGGGACTGTTGGCGAAACCCCACCAACAAAGCTTCGTCAACAGGGGTTCTCACTCTGTCGATTCTCTACAACGTGATCTCCTTGAGCACCAGCCCAGACAGGTTTCACCCTGCCTAGCAACATCTACAGAGCAAATGAGGTCTCACCCAAGGCATTCAAGGGAGAGCTGTCAGAACTGAGTTTCTGATAGTGGGGTTAGAGGATATGGGGATCCGATGGGAGGATACTATTACTGTCAGATCTGAAGCCTGCAACGGAATTTACATTATTTGCAGAGGGTATCCATATCTTATGCAATCATTATATTGTCACATAGAGTCATAATATCACAACATTATTCATTATTGCTCATAGCACATCAAACACTTACAGGACCATAGATTGCATCGACATAAAACAACAGATCACATCGATATATCAAAAAGAGACATTATGCCATTGTAACAAAACAGAGTTGCAGCATCATAACAGATCAAAATAACAGACAAGATTTGAGCCACACATCATATTAACCTTGCACAAAAGTATCACATTACACAATTCTCCTCCAAAACTGGAGACTGCGTACATCAAAAAAACCCAGACAAATCATAGCTAAGGCAGAAAATTCTCCATAAAACAGATTGCCCAGATCTCATGCAATACCAAAATCTCTCTCTAATATCCAAAAAAATAGATCTATAAATAGGCTTACGAATTTACATTTAAGGTCCACTACTAACTGATTTCTAACCATTATTGACCTATTGCAACAAAACTTGGTCAAAATATACATAAAATATTCAAAAAGTGGTTAATCTTCCACTCATCATGCTAAGCTGCCCTTGCATGGTTCCGCGTGAGCTTGTGTAATTGTCGCGACGCTGCACAGGTCACTTACCCCAAAACCCCTGCAAATAGGCCCCCAACACAGTTTTGTGGCTTGCCCTCAAGCCATGTCAAGTTGACAGGGTGTGTGTCGCAGTCTTGTTCTTAAAATACTCAAATTGCTATGCAATCTCCCGAACCTGGACTTGGAATTTAGTGGCAGTACTCTAACAATTAGTCAAAGTTTGTTGGACATAGTGTTCCTCACTAGCCTTGCTGTCGACCATTTGTCGATTCTCTTGAACATCCTGAAGCGTGGCAACAACCTTAACAACCAACTATCTATCAATTTCTTGGAATTCATCGAGCTGCTCGCGACACTTTTTTTGGCGTTCTTAGGCACGAACAATGAAACCATTTGTTAGTGAAACCCCACCAATAAAGATTCGTTGATATAGGTTCCCACTCTATCGATGCTCTACAGGGCGATCTCCCTGAGCACTGGCCTAGGCAGGTTTTATCCTTCCTAGCAACATCTGTAGAGCAGACGAGGTCTCACTTGAGGCGTTCAAGGGAGAGCTGTCATAACCGAGTTTCCGACAGTGGGGTCGGAGGATATGGGGATTTGACGGGGGGATACCATTACTATCAAATCCAAAGCTTTCAATGGACTTTACATTATTTGCAGAAGGTATCCATATCTTATGCAATCATTATATCGTCACACAGAGTCACAATATCACATCATTATTCATCATTTCTCATAGCACATCAAACAATTACAGAACCACGGATTGCATCAACATAAAATAACAGATCACATCGATATAGTAGAAAGAGACATTACGCCATTGTAACAAAATAGAGTCGCAGCATCATAATAGATCAAAATAACAGACAAGATTTGAGCCACACATCATATTAACCTTGCAAAAAAGTATCACATTACACAATTCTTCTCCAAAACTGGAGACTGCATACATCAGAAAATCCCAGACAAATCGTAGCTAAGGTAGAAAATTCTCCATAAAACAGATTGTCCAAATCTCATGCAATACCAAAATCTCTCTCTAATCTCCACAAAAATAGATCTATAAATAGGCTTACGCCTTTACATTGAAGGTCCACTACTAACTGATTTATAACCGCTACTAACCTATTGCAACAAAACTTGGTCGAAATATACATATAATATTCAAAAAGAGGTTAGTCTTTTGCTCATCGCGCTAAGCTTCCCTTGCGCGGTACTGCGTTATCTTGCGCAACTGCTGCAGCACTGCGCAAGTCACTTACCCTGAAACCCCTGCCAAGAGGGACATGTAAGATTCTATAAGAAGGAAGAACCCAGGTTGTGTGAGGGTTACTTCCTGATCAGTTTCTCTTCGGTTGGTATTATTTACTTGCTCTATTAGTAGTTTTGTGTCTGTTAGTAGAGTTGAAGATTCTGAAGTTATGTGTGTAGACATGTAGAGAAGGTTGAATTGATCCAAGTTATGTGTGGATAGATAGTAGTGTCGAAGAAGAGTCGTAGAGTTGTAGAGAAGAGTGAGTCGATCCAGGTTGTGTATGAATCAATGGAAGTAGAGTTAAGTAGAAGAAGATATAGAACAAAGTCTGTAGCTTAGTGCATAGACAAAAATGTGCTATAGATTTCTGATGCCAAATGAAGAGCACCTTTGTGGTTTTTCCCTAATGGGTTTCTACGTTAGATACTTTTTCGAATGTGTGGATAATGAATGTGTTTGTGACACATGAATGTTTACTGTGAATAATTGTTATATATTTTCTTGTGAATGAGTTTATATGCATCTGTTGCACTATTATAGTCTGAATCATTAATAAGTCTTTGTATTTATTGCTATAATATCATTCAAAGAATGGATCAAACCACATATTAATTGTGCATAATACATATAGAAATATGTCCATCGGATTCGGTCAAGTGAGCGAGAGAGGTTCCAAGAAGAGTAAATCCCCCCCATCCAATTACAGAAATATGGTTTTGGCAGTTACCCATAAAATGAGATATCTCAGGTGAGACTGCATTTGCGTCGTAGGTGCTAATGACTGAGCCCTGCTCTGTTGGGCCGATATCTTAGGATTTGTTTTCATGCAATGAGGGACTGGACCTAGGTCAAAGGGACAAGCGTCAACAAATGGTTCTATTGTTGGGACCCTGAATAATTTATGTGAGGGATATGTTTTGGCATCCGACGAAGCATCAAATGCAAGACTGGGTGGACTCTAAAGCATTAGAGTTTGCACAAAAGGAAATTGAAGGACAAGGTTGAATCCGATGAATTTGTTGGAGTGATACCTTTATTCGTATATCCACGATATTTTCTTTTGTGATTTTCCCATATTGTTGTATGACTAGTTGTTAAAGTTAGCAACCCAGAAAAATAATTTTCAAGGTGGACAAACGACTTAGTGGAATCCTTAGTTGAATCAATGACTGAAGAGTATTAGCAACCCTATATCTAGGGCTGTTGATTTCTATGTAGACAGTATTATGGAAGGATACATTTTCTGAGTTTTTTGTCGACAACATAACCTCATACAGTGAGGTCGAAAGAAATTTTCTTCCAAGGACCACGAGGAAGGTATTTGAAATCCTTGAAAATATGTATAAAGATTCTTGTAAGCAAGAAAGGGATTTTGAGATTGCATTGTGACTATAAAAGAATCTGCGAATAAGTTTGGGGTATGTCACAGAGGAAATGTGAAGAAAATGGAGCCAACTAAGTTGAGATGTTACCTAATGATAACGAAACAAGGATAGAATCTGGACATCTAAGAAGTGGAAGAAGAGTTTGGTCAGGAAAGAGAAGAAGAATTGCAACCAAAAGAGGAAGTTGTAGTACGAACATAGGAGAGGACCATGAATTGACGTCGCAATTTGACAAAGGTTCTTGTGACGAAGAAGAGGGACATCGGCTGATATCCAAAAGAGAAGAAGAATAAGAAGCTCCAGATCTAGAGTACAAGTACGGTACATCTACAACCTTGCGCACATCATCGGGGGTAGGATCTAGAAACTCGTATCCTAGTGGTTTTGTAAATATTGTTAACAATAATAGTGTGAATAATGGACAAGGGAGTACCATTAGTCAAACATTTTGTTGAAGAGCACCAAGAGCCAATACAATGGTTGGAAATGATATTAAGCTACAAATATTTAATGGAAATGGGTTAGAAGAACCATAGCAACATTGGTTTCTCTGCAAATCTGTATGGACTGTGTGACAGGTCCAGGATGAAGACATAAAGAAAGCGCAAATGATAACAACCTTGAGGGGTCATGGGCTATACTGGTATATGAAGTATTCTATAGTTCTAGTGGGATTATCATAGAAGATGCTTGATTAAATTTGAGTTGGAATAATAAAAGATTTCATAAAGTTGAAATTCGAGTTGCAATGCATCATAGAAATTAAAGAAATCAAGCAGTTACCTACAGAGTCGATATGGGACTTCGACAAGAGATTTAAGAAATTTATGGCTAAAGTAAGCTTTTATATCTTAGATGTGCAACATAAGGAATGGTTAATTGCAGAATTATTATCGTACATCTGAATCCCATTGATGGAACAAAAGATTGTGTCACATACATAAGCTTTGGAGATAGAAATTAAGTTTGAATCCTCACCGTGCGGGAATGATGCAGATTCAATCGCAGCTAGCTAACCTCACACTGAAACTCCAAGAAATTAAGAAAGGGAAATATATTCAAGAACTATGGTGTACACGATGTAGAACAGAGTGACACCATAAGGATAATGGCCTGACACTAATGAACTATGTCACAGCAGGAGCATCAAATCCAATGAATACATAAGGGATGCCTTGGTGTAGGATATGTCAAACTAGAGGTCATCGTTTGAAAGAATGCTTGTACCTATATAAAATCACAAGTACACCAACTAATATGTACTACCCTTGCGACAGAGTGGGGGTGTTTCCAATATAAGGTAATACCCTTTGGACTCAAGAATGCTCCTGCTATTTTTTCCAGAATAGTAGTTGATTCCTTTAAATATTTCATACATAAGTTTTTTGAAGTCTACTTCAATTATTGGACAATATTAAAGCTCATAAAATATTATATTGACAGCCTTAAAATGATTCTAGAACATTGTCGCCAGTATCCAATTGCATTGAATTTGAAGAAATGTACTTTTTGCACCCCATTTGGAGTTCTGTTGGGCCATGTGATCTTTCACGATATAATTTTGGTCGATCCATCCAAAATATCGATCATTATCGACCTACCACCACCTAAAATAGTCAAGCAGTTGAGAGAAACACTAGGACATATTGGATCCTACAGAAATTTTATTAAAGGATATGCAAAGGTCATTGCTCCGATGGAAAAATTGTTGAAAAAAGATGCTAAGTTCCATTGGACAGAGCATTTCAAGGAGAGTCTAGACATGTTGAAGAACAAGATGGCTACAATTCCCATACTTATATTTCCAAACTGGAAAAAGGAGTTTTGTGTTCACATTGATGCGTCATGTGTTGCACTAGGCGTGATCCTTACGTAGCCTGGAGAAGGGTCAATTAATCATCCTATTGCCTTCGCTAGAAGAAAGTTATCTACTATAGATAAAAATTATACCACGACAGGGAGAGAAGGTTTAACAATGGTATACGCTCTATAGAAGTTTAGACATTACTTGCTGGGTGGAAATTTAAATATGTACACATATCATTCAACATTAAAATACCTGGTGAATAAGCCTGTGTTGGGGGGGAAGATCTATTGGTGGATTTTCCTCTTTCAAGAATTTGATTTTGAAGCAATTGTTAAACCTGAGCGATTGAATTTGGGATCAAACCATCTGTCAAGGATAGAAATGGGTGAAGAACATGGTAACCTTGATGATAGCATCCTTGATGTGAAATTGTTTTTTATAACCATGTTTGATGAACAATATAGAGATATCATACAATTTTTTAGTATGGGTTATGCGGCAACTGAATTTACCACTGCACAAAAAAAATAGTTGGTTGTGCAAACTACGGATTTCCAGTTGATAGCTAGACAGTTGTATAAGATGGGTCCAAATGAGATTCTTCATTGCAACGTTTTGGAGAATGAGCGACCATTGATATTAAATAAAGAAAATGATAGTGTTGCAGGAGGCCATTACTCTATAAAATCTATGGTGTGTAAAATTTTGCAAGCATGTTTGTGGTGCCCCACCATCCATGCAGATGCCAAATATTATTGTCATAGTTGTGATATCTACCAAATAATGGGAAAGCCATCGCGACGGGATGAAACTCTATTGGTACCTCAAGTAACATTATAGGAATTTGATAAATGTGCCATTGATTTTGTGGGCCCTATTAGTCTAATAGGAAAGCACACAAGTGCACACTATATTATCACTGTGAAAGATTAGCTTACAATATGGGATGAAGCAACACCAATAAAATATTGTACTACTGTGACTGTTGTGAAGTTTATATATGAAAATTTCATGACAATATTTGGATGCCCAAATATTTTAATAGGCGATAAAGGTACACACTTTTTCAACCAGTTGATTAAATAATTGATAGAGAAATTCCAGATTAAGAATAGAAATACAATGAATATTGCCCTTAGGGGAATGGTGTTTTTGAAGCGTTTAATAAGTTTCTGGAGAATGCATTGACAAAAATTTGTAATGCCCAGAGATATTATTGGGATCAAAAAATTTCTGCAGTATTATGGGCATATCGCATGACTTGCAAGAAATTGATAGGCCACACTCCATTTCACTAGGTGTATGGATAGGAAGTTGTGATGCCAATGGAGTATATTATACTGAGTCTAAGTATCATTGGGATTATAGAGATGAAAGATGTTGATTCTATCGAAGAGATATTGTTGCAACTTGTGTAGATGGAAGAGGAATGTTTTGTCATAGGATATCACCAAAACATTTAAAAGGAAAGAAAAAAGGTATGGCATGATTGACACATCAAGAAAAAGCAATTTTAGGTCAGATGACTTGTTCTTATGTATGATATCAAATTCTTCAAGCATCCCGGTAAGTTTAAACACACTGGCTTGGAAACCTATCAAAGGACTGGTTAATTGAGGTCGGTTGAAGCCGTATCACGATAGTCGCGACTTGGTCGCATAAAAAAAACGAGAACGCATAAGTATTTTGCTGAACCAATTTATACATTGTTGGTCGCAGACTGCTAATATGTTGGAGTAAGAAGAAAAGTGTCGAAGAACCTTTGTCTATCGCAAGAGGAAAACTAATGGCGAAGGCACTGATTCTGCTACACTAAAATAAACTTAGTAGAAGGTAGAAAACATGTCACCAAAGGTGTGATGCTTTCGTCAGAAAGAATATACCCGCTGAAGTGACAATTGGACGTCATTAATTTGAAATCCTGAGAGATTCTAGTGACGTACTTTTTGGCGTCACTTCGGTCATAATGGCACAAAAGGTACTAATGATCTAGAAGGAAAATGATGGCTAGCATGTCAATTTCCTTCTCATCATTCGGCCAATTAAACCATGTGATTAAAAGGACATATATATTTTCCTTGACATCCCACATGTGTAATTGACGAACGTTGTGAATGGTTGTATCTCATAAAGTTTCTCTTTCCATTGTTCCTCCATTTTTAACCATATCATTCCCATGGTGTACATTGAGCTTGCTATGTACCCATTTGGATCCATTCCCCCATTTGACAACCATTCCTAGAGAATACTGGAGACCCAAACCGTGGAGCTGCGAGACCATTTTCTCGAATGGCTACGATGACCCACGTTACGAAAAAAGTTATGAATGCTTTCTTGTTTGTTAGTTATTATAATATATATTAAAAAATCTTAAAATATTGTTATTACTATTCTTATCAATTTCCCGTTATTATTGTTGAACTCTACCCTATGATATGGACAATATAGGGTAGGTTCTTTTGCACGTAGTAGGGGAGAAATCCCCACTACATATGGGAATGTTTTCTCAGCATAGGAGGGAATTCTATATTTTATAGAGGTAACAAGGACATAGAGTAGAGACCTCTTCGCATTTTCTATTATCCTTATTTTATTTTTTGTTTTAACATTTCCAAGACCAATCAATTTGGAGCATGAAATATCACTTGATGAAGTTTATTGTGATCCACTCAAAAGTTGGCATGTTGTCGACCTTCGACAAAGTATAGCACTTTGACTCTGACATTCATCACTTTGACAGGTTCAATATCAGATTCGACAAGTTCAAAGCTCGACACAACCTCAACACGATCTTGATAGATTTCACGCTCGGCATCTAGTATCTCGACATGCAATGTTGACATTACTAATGACCATGGACAAATTTCCTCTCTGTCTTCCATTCATTTGTGATGGTTGAATTTTCAAAGTGTTATAACTCCTTTTGTAACTAAACGTAACAAGTAGTCACCCAAGTGTCTCAACATTCTATATAAATATGTACACTATTGTATTATACAATATAGAGGAGCAAGTAATAACATAGATTGGTTTTAATTCTTGTATATTGTCTGTATGCATACATTTTGTCTATGTAGTGAATTTCCTAATTTTCTTATTCTTTTTATGCTTCCACCATAACAATACTCAATTCATCCAATCAAATTGTTGTCCCCGGCGTGCACTTGGCCGCGACCCGAATCATTGGTATCAGAGAAGATTCAGAGCTTAAGTTGCATAGAAACTTCTATGGAAGTTACTTGACTCATTCCTATTCAAACAAAATCACAAACTCAAAAACACAAGTAGACACTACCTTCGACTTTAGAAAATATGGTCGAAGAAGCAAAAAATAGACATGCAACTGACGAGACAAAGAAACTCATAGAAAAATCACTGGCTCACCAGTGGACCGAAATGTTCACCCAATTCAGCAATATTCTCATGTGACTCACTTCGAAATCCAAATAATCCTCGATGAGACCCTTCTCTGATAAAATCAGCCCCTTCAAAGTGAAAATGAATCTATACATACCAAATCTTGAAGGCAAGATTGACGTAGAATCCATCGCCAATTGGGTACAACAACTGGAATCTTACTTCTCCATGAATCAACTCTCCAAAGCATAAAATATCACCATTTCATCCTTAAAGATGTCATCCTCCGTACATTTCTAGTAGGAAAATCTATCAACGAATATGGATAAAGAAGGAAATCCCATAGACACATGGGTAAAATTTATCGAATACGTTTGAAAGGAGTTCTACCCACCCAAGTATCTTGAACAAGAGTATAATAAGTGGCAACATCTAAGGAAATAGAAAGACCAATGTGTATAGAGTTACGCCGATGAGTTCTATCGACTCATGACTAGACTTAGCGTCCAAGAAGAAGAGATATTGCTTGTCGAGAAGTACCTCAACTGATTATCCCCATACATTTAGCAAGAGATGGATTTTCTAACTATCAATAAGCTTGCAAATGCATTCCATTACGCCAACAAGCTTGAAGATAAACAAAAAGGAAAAGCACATTTCGTGACAAAGCCGATAGGTCAAACATCTGACAAGAAGTCACCAGCTGACTCCGACAAGTTGAAGCACCCTTCTTAGCTGACTCTAACAAATCCCAACTATCATAAGAACAAATTTCAGAAAGACAAGAAGGATTGAAAAAAATAAGCTCCTAGAGAAATGGTGTGATTATCACAATTTAGCATGGCATGATACATCATAATGCAAATATCAGAAGACATTTTTGATGAAATTATCGACATCTGAATTGTCCAACAAAACCCTGGTAGAATCTGTCCCAGATGCATTGACCCTTTTGGCTTTGACATCGACCACTCCGAAAGCCTCATCTATCGTCGATGAGGAGGAACAAGAGTGTTTGTACCATACACCGATATGGGTTTTGAAAAATCAATTACATCTTACTGTGGATAACAGTAGCTAGAATAACTTCATTTCTAAAGATCTTGTGAAGAAACTTGGTCTTGTCACCACTTCACATCCTCAGCCTTACAATATCGGTTGGATGAAAGATGGGAAGGAGCTAATGATCATGCACCAATGTAGACTCCCTTACTTCATTAAGCCTTTTGAACATGAAGTACTCTGTGATGTGGTACCGCTTTCCATAGCCGACACATTGTTTGGGAAACCTTACTTGTGGGATCGACACGAGACATATCAGTCATGGACGCAGAAGGTGATTGGCAAAATTTGGAATAAATGGTATGGAATACTAGAGCAACAACCCACATCAACAGTTTCTATGATATATGCCAAACAAACAAACAAGCTTATCAACCATGCTCAAAAGTTTGCATTGATTATGATAAGGCCTCAACATTCCTTGTATATGTATGCTTGCATATATGTATGTATGTATGTAAATGTGTGGATATCTGCAAATGTAGAAATGTATTTAAATGTAGAATGTGCATAATAATCATTTGCTAATTTGTAATTTCATAAGCATCAGAAAGTGACATGTTGGTTGTATATTTTTTCTACTTTTACTGAATAGAATATTTCGTTGTATCATGTCTATATGTTTGTACTTCTATCTTGATCCAAAGCCAACTTTATGTAATTTTGTGAAATCTTCTTATTCTTTTATTATTTTCATAATCTTGTAAATATGTAAAGTTTTGAGTAGGATACTATCATTTTAATATTTTGAATTAAAAATTAAGGGCTTCTATAGAAAAAATTATTGAATATTAAAAAACTCATTACTTAACTACTGAGGGAACACAATGTTAAGTTTAGGCAAGAGTACCCACTCATTATCAATAATGGAAAATATAGCAATGGATAGGATTCCATGGCTAGACAATGTTGAGGGGCACATTTTCTTCTAGATAATGGGAATATTGATAATAAAAAATGTGATTCGTTAATCAAGGAGTTATAATGCTTTGATCGAGTCAATTGAGAACTTTGTTAGATATCAATTAAATGGTAAAAATCAATGGATGCGAAAAATTGAAAGGGTCACTAATAATCTTGTTCAAAAAAGTGATTAATCATCATGTTGAAAGCTTCACTAATTTTATATTAAAATTTGGTGGTTAATCATCATGTCCATGCATTACATTACCCTTAAGATTTTTAAATCTTGTAAAAGATGTGTGTTTCTTAAAATATTAATCATTTTCTCCATAAAACTCCCTTAAACATTATATCAAGGTTGAGAAAATAAAAGTGAGAAATCGAAAATGATAAAATCCCAACTCCTGTCATGTATTTAATATTTAATTTATAATTATGTATTTGTATATTTTAAACTATTGATTGCTCCAAGAAGGTGCAGTAATACATCAATAGGTTGTTGTTGGAGGGTAAAAAGGATGAAAAAAGAAAACTAAAATCGAGTTGGCATAGGCCTGGTGTTGTACCTTAAGGAGATTGGCTACAAGTTTTGCATGGAAGGGAAATGAAGGGCCAACTACAATAAGCCCTTTCATGTCAACACAAAATAGTTACATGAATATTCACATCATAAATAATAAGACATTTTTCAATGGACTCCATTACTAAAAAGTAGGATATGTTGGTTTTCTTGTTTTTGATTTAATTTACATGATTCTAATTAAAGTAGATATTGGAGGGTAAAAAAAGATGAAAAGGAAAACTAAAATCGAGTTGACGTAAACCTGGCGTTGTACCTTGAGGAAATCGGCTACATGTTTTGTAGGGAAGGGAAATGAAGGGCCAATTGTAAGAATCACTTTCAGGTTAACACAAATATTTACATTAATATTCACATCACTAATAAGAAGACATTTTTCAATGGAGTCCATTACAGGAAAGTATGATATGTTGGTTTTCTTGTTTTTATTTAATTTAGACGATTTTGCTTAAAGTAGATATAAAATATTCAAGAGACAAATTTCTCACCTCCAAGGAAAACTACCCTTCTAATTAAGAAGTTAGCCACTAGAGGGAAAATTTATCACCTCATACTGCATTGAGCCTCTCAAAACCAATGATTCGAGCATGCAACGTTCAATCTTGTTGACTTCTCTTTTCTAAAACAAATGAGTAATGGTTTCATTTAATGTTCCCAACAAACCACGCACCAAAAGAAAAATTGTCAACATAGGAGGCACAACAAATATCCAACCCCAAAAAAGAGATAATCACTCACTTGGATTTGCAATCTACCACCCTAACCCAATGAATTACTCAATTTGGAGGAAAGCAAGTTCTCAACCTCAACAAATCGGTATCCTAGTCATTCAGCTCAACATTTACCTTTTATAATTGTATCTTGTTAACTTTGTTCATCGGTACTTCGCCCTACCTTTTACAATTATCTCGTATTTCCTTGGTTCATCACTATTTCACCCTACAAGTTTCATTTACTTGAAATCAAGTGATCTAGACCCATTTATGGATTATTGTACCAAAACTTGATCTAGATCCATATGATTCCAATAGGGGTGAAATTCTACCCCATTATCAAATCCTAGCAAGCCATTTCAAGCGACATAGTTTTCCTTAAACAACCCTTCCCTAAAACATTTTACTGTCAAACCCAAGGTCAATTCATATGACTTGGTTTTTCTTAATATGAAGTGATTTCAAGTGACATGGTTTTCCTTGAATACCTCTACCCTTAAAAACCATGCTACCAAAAATGAATCGATTTATTTTAATAAAAAAATAGATATATCGATATTAATATTCAGAATCAACAATCTATTAACAAATATTTAACAATGGGAGTGAAAAATGAAAAATATTGGAAGTAATGCATTATTATATTTTTTTGGAACATCGTCGTGATAGTCAAGAGGAAAATAATAACATAAATGTTCAAATTAAATTACATGGATTTCTTGAGAATGAAGAGTTACAGAGCATACATGTTGTGGATGCCACACAAAGTACCCAAAAATGCTGAAATTTCCATTAACAATTGATGCCAAATATAGTAACGTAACCAAACACATGGAATTATGGCATGTGCTTTTATGTTTACTGTTTCAATTCCAAATTTAGACAGATTTTCTCACGATCCTAGTCCATTATCTTGCATATTTTATTTTACCACTTGATTATCTAGTAAGCATTTGGTATTTAGGACATAATGGCTTTCCAAGGAGGGATTTGAATCAGTCATTTCTAAACAATCAATCATAACATGGACATGTAAGAACCATTTCAACTTCAAATTGTGTCATGATATTTTGAAACGCAACAATATAGCAATTGGAAAGGGTTGATTATTGTTACATGAATCAATTTTCTCAATGCTAATTAAAAGACAAAATGTTTGGATATGTTATAATGAAAAGAAAAAAAGCAGACAAATCAGTAACCATATTTTCATCAAGTGTTTCTACCTATCAAAGAGTACAACTATTTGTTCCAATGGCTTGCCAAGAATTACATAAAATCCAAATCTCAGTTTCTAGAGTAAATTTGTGCACTTTATTTGGGTCTCTTTTAGATACAAAGGAAAGATGATCATTCCAAAAAATTTCACTAGAAAATATTTTTGAACAAAACAATGCCCCTCATCATCTAACTTGTACAATACCCACGCTCACAAGCTTCTGAATCTTATGCATTGCTTCAGGATTCCTCAAATGATCTTGTGTTGCCTTTGGGTTTTATGGAAAATGCATACGTATCTGTGAAAAGGGAGATCATCAATTAGATGAATATACCCAACACCAAAATAACTAGTCTGAACTCTTTTATGTCCATGTTGAATTTCCAAGCACCATATATCACACCATTTTCAAATTCCAACTTTAACAAACACGAATACTATGATCTATCATACAAACAATGAATTAGCATTAAAATTTTTACATTACCTGTCTCATGACAGGACCCAAAAGGATATGTTTAATATTTGGATCTTGCATTGCTTTGGACCGCAAACAATACAAACACTAATCAATGACATATCACTCTTAGAATCACCATCAAATTCAAGACAAGGGAATAACTAAAGTAATCTCCTAATTGCGACCCTAGTATCTAGATGAATACAGACAAAACAATTTAAATAAACACACCCATCTCTCCTTCATTTCCTTTGGGATTATGTACCCCTTATTGGTTTCATTAATTTTCATGCCACATCTAAATGCAACATATAATACGATTAAGCCTATATATGTTTAGTAAAATAACTTATTGCAATCAAAGACAATATTTTAACAAAAACAAATAGTACTAAAATAATTTAACCACAAAACATAATTTTAAAACACAATGCTTATATCATGGAATTTTCCTAGACTAGTTATCATACCTCAAACACTTTCTAATAGCTCCTAGTTGGTTTCATCACATTTGATACCTTCCTATTACAACGAGATAAACTACCCAAAAAATGTTACAGTTAGAATATTATACAAGATCAATATAGCCTACCTGTTAAGTTTTCAAGGACATGTTATATTGTTTCATGAATAATTGAACAACAACATTCCTTGAATAGTGTTTTGTAAATGATGGATCTAGATTAATACACCTATTCTCCACCTTAAGATCTTCTAGAAAAGCTCCAAGCTTTGTGTAGGAAGGCATTGTGTTACTGTAGACCTGTGTTTACAAGTGTAGAGCACGGATCAGCCAAAATATCAACCATAGTAAGCTTCCATGAGCACTGGAATCAAGGAAGAACTAACACAAAAGGTAATACGACCGCTTACCCTTGCATCCTTAATATTCCTTCTAATTTGTTTGGTATAATTCCATATAGCCTCAGGATACTACAATTCATTTTATACAACATAAAGTTCTTAATCACTAACATATGAAAAACAAACTAGACCAAGCTAGAAATAGAAATGTCAATCACCACATCTTTATAGCAGCTGCAAAGTGCAGTTTTAATATCCTTCGAGGTCACATAATAGTGAAGAATTGAAATAGTAATAAAATGAATAGTAAATGAATAGTAACATAACATTGATCTGAAAAAATAAATAAAGTCACCATGTAACATCTTAAAGTCCTTTTTTCTTTCAACCATTCACTTATAATGCACAAAAATCGTTAAGCATCCTACTTGACAATTTCTGAGCCATATGATTGTTATTTCTTCTACCTTTCTATCCAATATATTCTCAAATATCATAGGTAACAAAAATGACATCTCATACCTTTCTCCCGCTATTCATCTTCTACATTTGGATCAAAGTCTTCATGTTTATCCAAATGTTTCTTTACTTGAGTCAACTTTATTAAGCTTCTTCAATGTATCTACATTCCAATGTTTTGTACGTGATTTCTAGAAATATTCACTTATTGGCTGAGCTAGGGATGAAATGAGCTAAATGCCCCCACATTGGCAATAAAATTTACTCTAAAAGCATGTTGTTTTCTTTACATGGAAAATAACCATTCTTTATCCTAGTTGGACTGGAATTCAATTCGATATCCTCCATGTTAATGTCCTATGCATTACTTCAACCCATTTCACATACAATTTTATGGTTGAAGTTCTACAATGTCTACCACTTGCTGAATACTGTGCATTAGTCCATATCATTTGATGCACAATTTTATGATTGAAGCTCTTCTAAGCCAAATACTACAGGTAGTTATTCCTGGATTCTAAATTGTATAAGTTTGGTAATCACATGAATTTGTAGAGGTGTTGAATCATAGAATCAAGGCTTGTGTATTCTTCACTTCTTCTTTTGTAATTGCATCCATCAACACAATTCCCAAATTGGCAGGAACTTGGGTTTCATAGGAAGAGAAATAAGAATAAGAATTTATTGTAATCGAAATGTTGAAATCATTACAAACGGGCAGCCTAAAGATCTAAATACAATAACATGCAATTATTTATTGATTTTTCTTATTAACAAACTAATTCACTTGCTTCTGCTTCATCTTAGGGTTGATCGACGAATTCTTATGTTCACCATTTAGATGTTTGGCCTTTTGATAATTCTTCTTGTGAAAGGATCCAACTTATAATGTATATCCCCTACCAATAAATATGTGCATATCATGACATACTCAAGAGTATTAGCCATGTGCTAGTATGCATAGCTATGTATAAGATAAAACACATTGGCTCTCCAAACCTTATATTTCACACTAGCTACAATGCACAACTGCTTACATAAAAATGTGGTTTCATTATTGCTTAAATTTATTGTTTGTTTCTCTTAGCCTCACTTATAATCTCGACAATAACATTTTTCATCCTTATAATGATGGGAATTATTTGTATTCATCATAATGTATCCTCACAAAACAATGATGGAAAAAGAATGAAAATCAAAGTGAACCAACACATGTACATGTAAGGTTTTTCCTCTCCTCAACCATCATATGAATTAATATGATTGGGTTAATTGTATACACAACATGTGTAGAAAGAGAAGTGGACAACTAATAAGTGCGAAGTTACATTTAAGCTATCATTGAAGGCTCATGATATGTATTGTGTAGAATATTTATCTTGACTTTTTCTCTCTTAATACCGAAATAATGATCATTGTCAAGCAATAAAGTAAGGTGTAATGCTCATATAGGAATATATTTATATAGAGAATAGACATAATAAGAAATAGGTTTGGCTTTGAGGGAGATGAAATATTCCTACTCCCATCTCATATCTAAATACTACTACTTCCATGTCATATAAAGGCTATGTAGATCCTACTCCTAGGGACAATTAGTTAACATTCTATGCATGAAAATCATCGATCGAAGTAATGGATATGCTCTACTAACACACCTATTTTGTTCAACTTCGGCCTCTAATAGCAAGGTTATTTCTAACAATATATAGATTCATCCTCGTATGGGTTGGTGGAGGAAGAACAAAATGAATTCTGTTATTTATGGAATGGATTCATTCTTGTTCTTACTAATTTTTCTTACCCAATGGTGCTTATAGAGGCATGATTGGTGTTATAGACTAAAATGACACATCTCTTCCTATGACCACTTCCCATGATTTCGTCACATATCGACACCTCCATGACGACACTTCATGAATTTCACTAAAAAAAACAACTAGATTGGAGGAGCCATATCTAGACTTATGTAACTTTGTTTGACCTCTTCTCTTGACCATTAGAAAGGTATATGAGTAAGGAAAAACTTTCCACAAGACACCAAAGCCCGAAAATGTTTGGAAGTACCCTAAAAAAATTTTTTTTACCTAACCGCTACTTTGCTTAAGAGAACACGTGGTTATACCTTTGCATTCGCGACTCTGCTTCACTAGACCCAAAATTTTCACCTAAAGTGGTAAAAAAAATATAAAATTATGATTAATTATCAAATTAGAGTCAGTTTGGGTGGTTTTGGAACTGATTTGGAAGTTATAACCGATCCCTATTCGAACCCTACTCTTCAAGAAAGTATATAAGAGATGGATAAAAATTGAACCTTTGCATTGTTATGCTGGTGGAATTGGGACTCTCATCCCCCCTACCTTTACCCTATATTGTCATATTCCAGTGTTGCATAGCTTGGAGGTCGAGCTCCTTGGATAAGAGAAGTAGAAGAACCAGATCAAGGTTTCATGAGGTGCCTAGCAAGAGGAGAAAGTGAACTATGTACTTCTTCCACTTGATTAGTAAAGATGTGATGTTCTTCTTCTTTCCAAATCATTGTTTAATGTGTGTTGAATATCTATTATGATTATATGATGATACTTATCATATTATGGTTTCATGTTTTACTGAACATAATATCATTTCATACAATCAATTTGGTTTAAGGAAGGTTAAACTTATTTTCTAGGTCTCTTGGAGCAAGAGGAGCAAGAGGAAGGGCCAGGAAAGCTTCGACGAACCTTCAGTGACCAGGTTGGACCCTACTTATCTCTCAATATTGCTTATATTTTCTTTTTGAAATTTGTACATATATATCTCAACCCTCGAATGTTGATGGCCTCTTAACCCCCAACCATAGGAACACTTTCCTCTACAACAGAACTGGTGTCTCCACTAGGGAGAGCCTTGTCTGTTTGGGGTTTCTTTGACTTGCTTCCAGTGTTTTTTAAGGTTTTAGGTCCTTGTTACAACTTACGAGAAACCTTTTGTTTGGGTACACAGGGTACTCCCAAAATATCGAACACCAAGAATAGCCACTCACACAAACAGATCATAGATCAACACACCGATATTTTGATGTGGTTAAAACCCTTGATAGGGAAACAGTCTACGAACCCATCCAAATAGCTACTTGGAGAAATGTATTATGAAAAATAAATAAAGTTACAAATGAGCTTCTCATAATCAATCAACTAACCAAGGACCCTCCATGCTCTTTAAATAGAGATCATGGACCAATCGAGTGTTAAGCCATGGATCAATGGTAGGTATGATCTAAGAGAAGTTGAACCGTCGGATCACTTTATGTATAGAACATATCATGACCATCAGATTAGAATATTTACTAATGCATACTAATGCATACTAAGAACAACTTGGGATAGGATTGAAGGATTTACAAAGTGACACTATTAGGAGAAAGAAGGGGGAATTAGAGCCTAGCCCCCCTTAATGACACATTCCTGAACTCCTAACATAGATCAAAGTTTAGAAAACTTCACTTCTGTAAGAGACTTGGTGAAGATTTATACAACTTGATCATCTGTAGGGCAATAGAGCACTTCAAGAACACGATCATGAATAAGATTTCTGATGAAGTGCATATGTAGCTCAATGTGTTTGCTGCATTGATGTAGAAATGGATCTTTGGAAAGCTTGATGGCACTTTGATTATCGCACCAAAGTGGAGTAGGTCGTTGCTGATCGAATCCAAACTCTAATAGGATCTATTGAAGCCATAAAGCTTCTTGACTGGCATTAACTGCAGCTTGATATCCGCTTCTGCTGAAGAAAGAGCAAGAGCTTGTTGTTTCTTACAAGCCCAAGTGACAGGTTCAGATCCCAAAATGAAAACATAACCTACAGTAGACTTTCGATCATCAGGATTGTCAGCCCAATCTAAATCAGTGAAACCAATCAACAAAGGTGTCCCCCTTGTACTGTAATGAATCCCAAACTAAATGGTTCCTCAAATATATCAAAGTATTCTTTTTGCTTCTTTCCAGTGACTTTCATGAGGTATTTGCGTATAACGGGAAATATGACCAATGACAAATGAAAGGTCAAGACGAGAATGAGTCAAGTATAAGAGACTACCAATAAGCTGATGATACAAGGTGGCATCTACTTCATGGGAAGTACAAGTGGCAGAAATTTTGACTCCAGATATGAAGGGAGAAGGGGATGGTTTACAATCTTCCATGTGAAAGCAACGAAGAAGGTCACAAGAATACTAATTAGACTAGGAAATAAATATTTCTTCTTTGGTTTGCAAGACTTGGAGACCAAGAAGATAATGCAAATGTCCTAAGTCTGACATTTCAAAATTTAGCTTAAGACTGGATTTCACATGGGTTGAAAGATTAGGGTCACTACTAGTAAGGATAATATCATCAACATAAAGAAAAAGTATGATGAGATGGTTTCCTACTTTCTTGGCATAGACATTAGGGTCAAAATGGCATCTAGAAAAACCAATGTTAAGGAGAAAGCTATCCATTTTGGGATACCAATCTCTAGGAGCTTGCTTAAGTCCATATAAGGATTTCTTAAGGAAACAGACAAGGCTAGAGTTATTTTGAACATATCTAGGAGGTTGTTCCATGTAAATTTCTTCCTGTAAATCACCATGTATGAAGGCATACTTGACATCCATTTGATGGACTTCCCAGTTATGTAAGGCTACATGAGAAAGAACAAGGCGAATGGAGTTCATTTTTGTGACAGGGGAAAAGGTTTCATTGTAGTCAATCTCTTCAACTTGGGAAAAACCTTTGACAATTAACCTTGCCTAAGTCTTTCAACACTTCCATCGGATGCATACTTAGTTCTATAGACCCATTTACATCTGGAAAGTTTTCTTCCTTTTGGGAGAGGTACAAGATCCCAAGTATCGTTCACCATTAAAGAATGATATTCTTCATCCATAGCTGCATCCCAATCTAGATTTCCTAAAGCTTCTACAAAGGTTTCTGGATCACGATTCTCGGAAACTTGAGCCAAAAGAGAAGAGGCTTGCTGAAAATGAGAACGTGTTCGATGTTGATCTCTAGGATCACCAACTGCTTCACATGTTGAACGAACCCATAGAGGAAGCAATGGTGCTGGTGCAACTGGAGGAACATGATCAGGAAGAGGTGGATTTTCATCCTCACTGTCATCATCAGAAACTGGAGTTGGCAACCTATCAAGGAATTTGGAAGGAGAAGAAGGCACAATCATTGAATCAGGCTCGCAAGCCAATGATGGCACAACCACCGAGTTAGGCTCATAGGCCAAGATATTTTCATCAAATTTAACATCTCTTCTAATGATTATATCATGAGAATGTGGTTGAATAAGTCTATAACCTTTTACATCTTCAGAATATCCAACAAATCTGCACTTTTCACTTTTAGGCTACAATGCTTTTTGTTTTTCATCCGGAATATGATCCCATGCTTCACTACCAAACACACGGAAGTGAATTATATCTGGTTTAATTTTACTCCATGATTATTCTAGTGTTATACCTTGTAAAACTTTAGTGGGTGTGTGATTAACTATGTAATTTGCACAATTTATGGCCTCAGTCCAAAATTGAAGACTTAGTCCCTTAGATTGGATCATACAATTAGTCATTTTTTTAAAGTGCGGTTCTTCCATTCAGCTACACCATTTTGTTGTGGTGTATATGGAACAATGTGTTTCTCTTGGATTCCTTGATCAGTGCAAAAAGTAGTGAGTGTTTTTTTAACATATTCTCCTCCATTATCAGATCTTAACTTAATAATTTGATGACCAATTTTTTTTTCAACAAGCGCCTTGTACGCCAAGAACATGTTAAATACTTCTCTCTTAAGTTTTAGGAAATAAACCCAAGTTCGTCTAGAGTAGTCATTAGTGAAAGTGAAGAAATATTTGAAACCAAAAAAGGAAGCAAATGGAAGAGGACCACACAAGTCACTATGCACAAGCTCCAAGGGAACTGAGGCGTGCAAGAGGCACGTTTGTCAAAACTGTCTCGATGATGTTTTTCGAGTACACAACCGGAACAAACACCATCCCTGCAAGATACCATCAAAAGACCTATCACCATATTGTCTTTACATAGTTGTTGCAATGAGCGATAATTCAAGTGACCAAATCGCTCATGCCAAAGTTTGCTCAAGTTATCACTATGAGCAACAAAAACTGAAGTAAAAGGTGACCCAAAGTTGTTAAATTTGTACAACCTAGTAATATCATCAATAATTCCGGTAGCAAGGACTTTTTGAGGATCTTTGAAATCTTTGATTACAACTTGGTGAGGTGTAACATTACAGTTTTACCTTCACCAAAATGAGTGGTTTGATAGACTGACAACAAATTGCAGGAAATTCTTGGAACACATAGTACATCACTAAAATGACCATTTTCTACTGGAACTATTTCATATCCTACAACACTTAGAAATCTATCGTCACCAACAAATATTTTTTTGGTGTTACATTCATGCATAGTAGAAAATATGGCTTGATCCTTAGCCATATGATAAGATGCTCCAGAATCAATCCGTTCATTTTGAGTAGAAGAAGAAGATGTAATATAAGAATAACCAGACGCACAAAGTGCATGTCCATAAGAGGTAGATTCTAAAGACGAATCTAGGATGATGTGGTGCTTCTTAATTGTTGCTTCCAAGGCTGCCATCTTCTTGAAACACTTAGATTCATAATGATTATCTTTCTCATAAAAATTGCAATGACGCTAAGTCTTCTTTCCTTTTTGGCTTGGATCCTTTGTCATTTTTAAAAAAAGGAGGTGACTGAGAGAGTTTGGGGCCCTTGTTTGGCTTATTATTATGAAAATTTTGTTTCTTGGGAGGCTTGGAATTTTCTTTCTGTTGGGACAATAAGGCTTTCCCAGATGTATCTACATTGTTAATTATTCCTGCTGGAGACATTTACCACCATACACACTCTTTTGGTCAAATTGGCCTAGTTAAACCACTATCCTAAGTATTATTGACATTAATTGAAATCAATGGAGCTTTAAATGTCATCATCTAGTCACACCCATGCCTACCTTCAATCATGGAGGCTAACTTAGCCTTCTCCTACATTCGGGGAGGCTAACTAGAGCACTCCGGGAGTGATCTAAGTGATATTAATGCACCTAATTGCTAACTGGTGGTTACAATCAGTTAAACAAGTCAGTGAATGTGACTTATTTTATTTAATTGGCTATTTAATGATTTAATTGATTCTTTAATGATTAATTAATGAACTGGAGTCAACAGGGGCACCTCCACCAACTTCTGATGTTTAGTTCAACTTCATTTAACCTCATCGAGGTTCATTTAAGTCATTGAAGCACTAGCACTTGATGGTTGGCTTGCTATGACATGTGTCTGATCTCTTTCAGTTGAGACTCAGTCATTTATTGCACTCTAGCTTTAGTTAGGGTTTAGTTGAGTCAATTAGGGTTTTGATCAGTGGTTAACTGAGTGTGGACCATGGCTTACAGTCAGTTAAGCTAGACTCACTCATTCAATTGGAATGACCTCCTTAGGTATTCAAATTGCTCATCCATTCATGCTTGTAGCATGACATTGAAATTGTAATCATTCATTCTTTATGTGAATACAGAGAGGCTACTATTCCTGTAAACCAATTACACCATTTCATGAGTTATTTGTTAATTAAACTTTGATGAGACTGATGTTTAGTCCCTAGATCAATATACAAGATTAATATGGTACCAGAGCTCACGGTGGGACGAATCTCTATCTCTCAAAAACAATATTTTTGACAAATTTCTGCATGAAAATTGAGCAATAGCTCAAAAATCCAGCACTGCACCAGAAGCCAAGGCTTACCACTTAATATCCCAAGTAAGGAAATTGTTGATCAAGCTTGCTTGATCAACTATGCTGGGTGTGATGAAAGCCTAAAATGTGCAGGATGTTTTACCTTACGGTGCCCTTTTTTGTTTTGATTTGCAGGTTTTAATAGGTACAAATTTGAATGGACTCATCAGTCCCTCTTCTCACCCCATTCACAAGCTATTCAGAATGGAAGTTGAAGATGATTGCATCTCTGAAGAGACGAGGTCTCTATGAGGTGTCTATTGGACTTGGAAAAGAGTCTTATCAGAATGAGAATGACTAGCTAAATTATGGTGATAGATATCTTGGAGCAATATGTCTAGCCCTTTCTCCTAGCTTGTGCTACCTTATTGGTTCTGCTGAATACCCAAAGTATCTCTAGACAAAATTGGACAGAACCTTTGGCAAACACAATGAGGATCATAATAGCACTTTGGAGATGAAATCAGGCACCACAAGAGTTCTTTACTCAAAATTCTTGGCCTCTACTCTCTCTAATGAAGTTGTTCAAGATACAGATGAAGCAAAATCTTCTACACACTCAATTCGAATTGAAGAAAGTATCCATGCAGTGACTCCTTCTCCTGATGCTCTGGAAGTTCATGAGATCTTTGATAGCTCATCTCCTCATATTGCTGAAATAGAAGAAGACATTCAAATCTATGATATTCAAGAAAAATAATGCTGCACTTCCATGCAAACATTCATCGATGATTTTCTTTTGAATTCTGTGCAAAATTTACCAGTAATTGCTTCCAAAAGTGAAGAGGAATTTGATTTTTCTCCCTCTAATGTTGATACTGGTGTGAAAATATGTGATACATTGGATATTTTGGAAGAAATATCACATTACCAGAGTGATCCATTCTCTTCCCATGATCTAGATATTTCAGCAAAATCCTGAAGGATTGCATGCACCAAAATTCAGAATTTTGAAGAAAAAGACAACTGTGCATCCACCGTCCCGGTTGACCATACTTTTGGATATGATATGAACCTTATTGGATATGATATGATCTTATTTGGATCTAATTTGATATTTCTTGGTTCAATATTTTAGGTTCATAAGCTTTCATTACTACTTGTAGCTGTTCTCATTAATTTTGTGAAGAATCAAGTACCACACTTTCTCTTCAAAACTGTTGATGGGGATTTGGTGTTAGTTACCTCATATGAGGTTGTTAATATTTTATTATGTGATTCATTAGATATTGGCAGAAGCTATATCAAATGATGGAGCTCAAGCATTCTCTCTCCACAGCCCCAGGGCTTCTCTACCTTTGGTCACATGCTCATCTCCTCACAGAACTAGTAAAGAGGAAGACATTCTGCATCCGCTTGGACATTTGCTCCTAAGATTTGGGGATGATTTTACCACTCATGGTTTTCTGTTCAAGGCTGCAACATATCAGTTTCTTGAGTGCTCCACACATGGTTCGAATCCTCAAGAACCTTTGCTCTCTCTTCAGATGATTTCAGCTACTCTACATGGGTCCAGTTTTCACCATGCAGTTGTTTATATTTCTGACTCAGTTGATTGCATTGTTATTCTTCCAAAGTGGAAGATTCATCTAGACATATTCATTTAGTTTGGATTCAAAGGTTCACATGCACAGTCTCAAGATGATGCTACATAGAAGAACCAAAATTTTCTTGATTTACTACTTAGTTTGAGGGGGGGTATTTTTCCCATGAAGTTTTCCCCATTTCCTTGGTTATATTAAGTAGTTACTTTATTGTACAGGGTGACCTATGGCCTTTGTTTCTGGGGCCCTAACATTCTTATTCACTTTATGTTTTCTACACACTCTTTTGGTCAAATTGGCCTAGTTAAACCACTATCCTAAATATTATTGACATTAATTGACATCAGTGGAGAATTAAATGTAATCATCCAGTCACACCCATGCCTACCTTTAGTCAAGGAGGCTAACTTAGCCTTCTCCTACATTCAGGGAGGCTAACTGGAGCACTTCGAGAGTGATCTGTGTGATATTAATGCACCTAATTGCTAACTGGTGGTTACAATCAGTTAAACAAGTCAGTGAAGGAATCTCCTTTCATTTAATTTATTATTTAATGATTAATTAATGATTTAATTGATTATTTAATGATTAATTAATGAACTGGAGTCAACATGGGCACCTCCACCAACTCTTGATGTTCAGTTCAACTTCATTTAACCTCATCGGGGTTCATTGAAGTCATTGAAGCACTAGCACTTGATGGTTGGCTTGCTATGACATGTGTCTGATCTCTTTCAGTTGAGACTCAGTCATTTATTGCACTCTAACTTTAGTTAGGGTTTAGTTGAGTCAATTAGGGTTTTGATTAGTGGTTAACTGAGTGTGTACCATGGCTTACAGTCAGTTAATCTAGACTCACTCATTCAATTCGAATGACCTCCTTAGGTATTCGAATTGCTCATCCATTCATTCTTGTAGCATGACATTGAAATTGTAATCATTCATTCTTTATGTGAATACATAGTGGCTACTATTTCTGTAGACCGATTACACCATTGCATGAGTTATTTGTTAATTAATCTTTGATGAGACTGATGTTTAGTCCCTAGATCAATGTGCAAGATTAATAATTCCCAGATGAATGAGCTTATCTTTCTCTCTAATTAAGGAATCAAAAAAAGATTCAAGACTAGGCTCTTGATAACTAGTTGTAGTCAAGGATTCTTTCATGGAGTAAAATGTAGATACAAAAATAGAATATGCAGGTCCAAGTTTGGAAAAAATATGATAAATACATTGTTTTTTTTCTCTCTTAATCTTGCATTCTTCACATAAGAGTCTAAGAGTTTTGTACTTAAATAAATAATCTTGAATGCATGAAAAATCACTTGGATTCAAAGAAATTAACTCATTCTCAAGTTGATGACCTCAAATTTTATTGTCTTTACCAAACACAGATTCCAACTTTTCCCAAGTTTTATCAGGTTCATCAATTCCATATATATGGAATAGCAAATCAGTAGAGATTGACATTTCAATAAATCCATGAGCTTCATCACATATATTTTTCCACTTTATTTTCTTATCATCATCAGTGGGTTATGTTTCTTTCCCTAAGGTAATTCTAAAAAGTCCCATACTTCGTAGAACATCCTCCATACAAGATTTCCATGAGAAATAGTTAGAACTAGCAAGTAGAATATCACAAACGGAGGACAAACTGTAAAATAATGGATAAAATAATATAAACTAACCGTATAGATGCAAAAAGCTCAAAAAATTAGGCTTTTAAAAAAAAAACGGTACTGAAAATTGATTCTAGATGATGAAGTTATGCTTGATCAAATAAAAAGTTAAAGATGTCCCCAATAGTGACATGGCAGATATTAACTTGACCAACTAAAAAAAATAACCCAATTCTTCCCAAAAAGAACATTTGACAATCATTTACAAGAAAGTTGTTTTTAAGTGAATCATTTTTGTAAAATAAGTGATATTCACTTTTACAATAATGGTACTTTAAATAGTGCAGCAATAAAAAGAACTTAAGTGACTCACTTTTTCTTTTATTTTATTTAAGTGAGATTCACTTTTACAATAAAGTAACTTGAAAATATAAATTGCATGCACTAAAAAGTAACTTAATAAGACTTGAATTTAAGACCTATTAAGGAATAAAGCAACTTTGGACCAAGAACTTAAGTGGCTTACTTTTTATTTTATTTTATTTAAGTGAGATGCACTTTTAGAATAAAGTAACTTGAAAATAGAAATTGCATGCACTAAAAAGTAACTTAATAAGACTTGATCTCAAGACCTATAAAGGAATAAAGCAACTTTGAACTAAGTGAGATAATTTAAAAGGTACGTAAAAGAAGGGAATGAGGAAGGGGGCTTTTTGTTTCTACTCTTCTCTCTCGATTTCCAATGCTTGCTTCTTTTTCCTGCAAATCACACCACAAACTAAAAAACAAAACAAAAAAAACTTTTCCACTCTTACGGGGTTAGATCTTGTTAGCTTATGTGGAAATTCTATGCTTTCTCTCTGTTTTTTATTCGCCGTGATCACACAACGTGCCCAACAAAGAGCATATGAAACTGAGAAAACCCTTTCCCTTTCTGTTTCTAATTCGCTGCGATCGCTTAAGGTGCACATCAAAGATCATATGCAGACAGGGAAGGAAACAATACAAGACTAAAAAACAATAAAAATATAAATAATAAACTGATAAATATATGAGAGATTTAAAAATAAATAAAACAAATCCGTCACTGTAACATTATACCTTCAAATATGCCAAAATGGGTGTTTCTGGAGCAAACAAAAATGGTTTTCAATGAAATGAAAACTATTTCCAAATGGAAACCATGCTTTGGACGCAATGGAAAGCCTCCCACTGGCCACAAATGCACAGAAATTTCAGAATCAGAAACCATTTCAAAGTTTCGATAACACCGGTTCAAGATCTAGATCACAAACGGAAACAGCTCTTCATAAACACTCTGATACCATGTTCAGGTACACAGGGTACTCCCAAAAGACTAAACACCAAGAAAAACCACTCGCACAAACATATCACAAATCAACACACCATTATTTTGATGTGGTTAAAATCCTCAAGAGGGAAACAATCCACGACCCCAGCCAAATAGCTACTTGGAGCAATTTATTATGCAAAAGAAAGAAAGTTACAAATGAGCTTCTCATAATAAATCAACTAGACAAGGACCCTCCATTCTATTTAAATAGAGATCATGGACCAATCGGGTGTTAAGCCACGGATCAATGGTAGGTATGATCTAAGTGAAGTTTAACCATCGGATCACTTTATGTCTAGAACATATCATGATTGTCAGATTAGAATATTTACAAATGCATACTAATGCATACTAAAGAAACACACATTTCCTAACAAATATATTAAGCAAGTTGATCTTAACTAACTCCTAAGTGTCTAAATATCCTAACACCTTTGAGTCTGACATAATACCTCCCCTTCCTTTCTAGGTTAATTTTGACCATTTTTTACCTATATGCCACCTAGTCGCAGGTTCTGGACTGAACATTTGTGACTTGGGGATGCATTCATGACCTTCTCTTCATGCATCCTACAAATTCCCTCCTGAAACTCGCGAATTTCCTTAAGGCAACTCACAAATTCCCTTGAAAGTGACTTTTTCATCAATTTTTTGGATTTTGGGTGTTTTGAGGGCTATCTGAGAGGTCTTCAAGGGTTCTCTGCATGTGCACGAATCCAGGGAGTTAGTGTCATATCTTTTGAGTGATTTTTATCTATTTTGTAATCCCTTTTCAAGTTCTTTAACTTGTTTTGTTTCTTCCCCCCCCTACCTCCTTCTTTGGCTTGATCTTGTTTGGAAAGGTGTTGAGCAGCCTCTGTTTGCAGGTTTAGGATGAACCTTGGACCTTCTTAACCCTTGTTTGTGTCAGTATTATTGCTTATTATCTTCATTCCAAAGTGTTTGTATTGTTTACCTTTGCAATTCCCTTCTTTCCAAGAGAGTTTCTATCCAATATTATGGTACCTTAGGGCCTGTTTGAGGGGTGTATAGCAGTAGTATATTTGCTTTGCTCACATTACTTTGCACAAATTAGTTGATAGGATGTTTTTATTTTGCATTTATAAAATAAAAATTAAAAATAACATATAGTTGCTTTATATGCACATAGATTAGGGTTTTAGTCTAAATTGCATGGCATCTCATTGTTCTTGAAAAAGTAAAAAGAGTTTTTTTCTTTTGTGGCTTTCAATTTTTATTTTGAAAAGAAATCCTAAGTAGGATTTATTTTTCATTTCACATTCTCTTTTTCTTAGTCATTTTTTTCTACTGTTGATTAAAAAACCATTGGTTTCACCTTCACCACCCTTTGAGTAATCAACAACCCTTTAAAATGAACATTTAATATCTAAAATCTATTAGTAATTGTTTGTTTTTAGTGATGACACACACTAGGATAGGCTAATGTTTTGGGTTAGAGATATCTTAATTGCCCAAAAATTTAAGCTCAAACATAGTGGCCTATCTTCAGGAAATCCAACTTTGTAGAGAAAGAAACTCGAAAGCTCCTCTAACACGGGAGTCAAGCACAATCGCGTGATACTGAGTACTTGGAGATACCCCTCCTATACCCAGTAGAGCATAGACCAAAGCTCTTGGACATTTGGGGAGTTAACTAGTACCTCCTTCCAAACCTGTATGTTTCCTGGTACTGTTTAGGTTTTGGGCTTATCTACCCTGCCCATGTGCATCGACTGGACTGATGACTGTTCCACCAAACTTGCTTTGTGATTTTGGTAGCCTTAGCATCTTGACATCTAGGACTCTTACATGGGTGGAAGTGGAAGTGATACATATTGACATTGGTTTCCACCCACCTATTCCACTGGCTCAAAAACATTATCCATTGTGGAAATTTCCTAGTCATTTTTCTACGGTTTTTAGGTCCCAAACTTCTGGGGCCATTTTGAAGCCCTAAACGACGTTTTTTGGCAATTTAGAGGGCCAAATGATTGCCTTTGGCATGCTTGTGCCCTAAGTTAATATCTATAAACATTGAATAGAAATTTCCAACAAGATATTGAGTTCCCAAATCAAAGATCATATGTAAATGTTATGACCCCAGGAAGTTGATTGTTCAACTAACCACGTTGTGGACACAAACTTTATGATGGTTCATCTTCTAGGGTTATGTTTTGGACTTTTTGGGTTCTCTCCCTAATTCTTATTATAAATGGTCCCCTTCAGCCTCATTTTGTATTCATCTTAGCAAGGATGAGCGTGGTAGCCACAACTCTTCTCAGAGATAGCTACCACCATTCTAGTTGTTGTATTTACAATATGTTCTATTTCTGCCATTTAATAGAATATGTGTTTACTGTATATCTATGTTCATTGCAATATGTCTATGTTTATGATTATCTATTTGTTCTTTTATTTTGTTCACACATAAATCCCAATCAAGGAGGATATTTCCATTGCCCCTATGGTAGACTTGAAAGGTAACCTCGGTTGACAATTGGGGAGGGTGGTTGGGTGATTCTAATGCTTGCACCCAGAAAAATCATCACAAGATGCCAAGTAACTACTCTCTAATATTCACTAGTTAGTTCTAGTCCCTCATCATCCCAAAGTCTCCTTTGAAAACATCCTTATGTGTCTGGTCTTGATACTTAGGACTTTTTCTAGTGGTGTGCTCTTAGTTTTGTTGGTTACCAGTTGAACTCAGTTGTTGGTTAAGTCAAAAACTATGGCTAACATCCCTATAGAAACTAACTAGGAGACCCCCATGCTAGGGGCTCCTTGTACTTTCCCTCTCACCAAGAATGTTGGTGTTCCTTTGCTGACCACCTTGAATCTACCTGGATTCACCTTAGGGATACTGGTTTGGTTGTTTTCCACTCCAATTGTCTTGAATGCTCTTGATGATTCTCAAGAAATAACCTTATATCAAGGGCATAAAAAAATTGTCTCCCCTTCACATGTAGCAACCTCTCCTACCACTTCCACCTCATGCGGTGAAAGTTTTGATACTAGTAATCAACAGTCTAAAAGGAGTAAAAGAAGGAAGAATAGGAAGAAAATTTGAAAGCAATGGGGCACTTGTTTAACCTCTAGAGGTCGAGTTGAACCTAACCACCCAGCATATGGAGGTCATCTTGGGGGCACCATTTCAACATCTGTAAGTCATGTTGGACCCAATCTCTCAACCTCTGCACTTGTTATAGCCCAAAATGACACATCTCTGCCTGTGACCACTTTCCCATGATTTTGTCCCATATCGGCACTTCCTGAAAGTCACTGAATTGCACTGAAAAAACACCTATCTTGGAGGACCCATATATTGAGTTCTGTAACTCTGTTTGACCTCATTTCTGCGCCGTTGGAAAGATATTGCAGTTAGCTAAAACTTTCTAGAAGACACCAAAGTCTGAAAATGCCCAAAAATACCTTACAAATTCGTTTTTTGTGTATGCGTGACTCTCCTTATGTGAATCCCGCGCATCATGCGCGACTCTTGTGTTTTGCAAGTCGCGCATGCATATATTCGCGGGTTGCTCTTGTAGAAACTTGCGCATCATGCGCGGGTTGCTCTCCTTCATAGTCGCGCATCTATTTCTTAACATTAAAACATAAAAACACGCCTTTTGAGTTAGTTTGGGTAGTTATGCAACTGACTCCTGCAGTTGTAACCACTTTGGCTTCGCCCCTAACTCTTCTTCAGCATATAAATAGAGGTAGGGAGGTTCATGAAAGGGGACTTGAATTTTATGCATTGTTATGCTGGCGGAATCAGGACTCTCTTTGCCCACACCTTTGCCTTGGAGGTCTTCCCCTTGTGTTGCAGAGCTTGGAGGCTGAGTTCTTTGGAGAAGAGAAGCAGCAGAACCAGATCAAGGTTTCGTGAGGTGCCAACTTGAAGAGAAGGTATATTGTACTTGCTTTCAAGATTAATAAAGATGTGATGTCCTTCTTCTTCCCAAATCATTGTTCAATGTGTGATTGAATCTTTGTTTATGATCATGTGATGATGTTATTCAGATCATTTGTTTATGTTTATTTGATTATCATTATATTATATGTGGTCATAAAGGTTTGAGGAAGGTATAACTTGTTTTGCAGGTCTCTTGGAGCGAGAGGAGCAAGAAGAGGATTGAAGAGAAAGCTTGGACCAGCCTTCAGTTAATCAGGTGTGGAGCTTTCTTATCTCTGAAACTTGCTGTTATATGCTTGCTGAATATTGTGCATCTCTCTTTCAACCCCAGTACATTGATGGCCTCTTAAACCCTAGCCATAGGACACTTTCCTTTACAACAGAACTGGCGACTCCGCTGGGGAGAGCCTTGTCTGTTTGGGGTTTTTCTCTTGTTTTCTTTCAGCTTTTGCATTATTTCAGGTCTTGCTTACCGCTTAGGAACATTTTTTGAAGTTTGATTACACACTTCCCCTGCCTTCTTAGGGTAGTTTTTGACCCTTTTCGGGATTTTGCTGCCTATGCGTGGGTTGCTGTTCTAGACAGTCGCGTATACAGTCTTGTATGCGCGGGTTGTTCTACTGAACAGTCGCGCATCATTCGCGACCTGCCCTTATAGACAGTCGCGTATATACCTGTAAGTTGGGATTTTTTATGAAGTGTTTTGCTTGTTCTCTTCTTCAGGTAATCCCTGTTTGTGAGTGGTTCCTTGTTGTGAATGCTGTGTAGCTTGTTTGAAGACTGTTAGTGGTCACCCTACCTGCTTTTTCAAAAGCCTTTGAGTCTTTTTGTTTGGAGTAGTTCTTGCTTGTTTGCTTTACTTGATCCAAGTTTGCTCAAAGCACAGTGCATTTTAGGTGCATGGTGGGTCTGTTAATGTCTTATGTGGGTGCATGAATCCAGGGAGTTTGTGTCATTCTTTCTTGTTGTTCTTTATCTATGTGGTGAGCCCCTTTGTAGCATCAGGATTTACTCTTTGCTATTTCACTTGTCTCCTTTGCTTGGTTTGTTTTTGGCCTATGTTTCTGATCAGCCCTGTTTAGTGGCCCTTGTTTGATCTCAGAAGCTTGTGGGTGTTGTTTTCCTCCTTCTTTTGTTGGTTTACTTCACCTTGCCAAACTGGTTGACTTGTTCCTATGCAAGCCTTCCTTCCGAGTAGAGTTTTATGCCGACTTTAGTTTGTTCTAGAGTTTGTTGGTGATTTCATAGCAAAGTCCTTTTGCTTATGTTCTTTTTATCTGCTTGCTTTGTTTGGTAGGTAGTTTTTTCTTTTCCATTTTGTAAAAGAAAATTAAAAAGAACTTTTTATTGTCGCTTTTCCCCCTACCTCTTTCTTTGGTTTGACCTTGTTGGACAAGGTGCTGAGCAACCTTTGTTTGTAGGTTTAGATTGACTTTTGGGACTTCTTGACCTTTGTTTATGTCAGTCTTTTGTGCTTAGTCTTTTCATTCCAAAGTTGTTGGCTTGTTTACCTTTGTAAACTTTCCTCTTAAGTGAGGTTTATATTCAGCTTTAGGGAAACTTAGGGTTTGTTTTTTGGGGAGTAAAGTAGTCACCTATTTGCTTTGCTTACAGTCCTTGCTTGCATTAGTAGATAGGCTAGTTTTTCTTTTGCATTTATAAAAGAAAAATACAAAAACACTTGTTTTGCTTTATATGCATGTAGATTAGTTTCTAGTCTAGGGTGCATAGCATTTCATTGTCTTTAGAAAATATAAAAAGATTTGATCTTTTTTGGCTTTCAAGGTTCTATTTTGAAAATATAAAGAGAATAGTTTTGCTTTTGTGCATTGCATTTCTCTTTGCTTAGTCATTTTGTTTCATTTTTGAGTCAAAACACCATATCAGTTGCACGCCATTTACCCTCTAAGTAAGAACAGCCCATAAAATAAACGATAATAATTTTAAAAATTACTAGTAAGTTTTTATTTTTAGGGCCTTCCACCTACTAGCTTAGGCTAGGCTTGTGGGCTAGGGAGTGTAAAATTCCCACAATCTATAAACTCAGATGTAGTGGACCATTCATTAGGTAAATCCTTGGTTCTACCGCTGTATCTGGGAAGCTCCTCTCAAATGGGAGTTAAGCACTAGGCCGCGTGGAGGCTTGGACAGAGGGGATAACCCCCCGAATCCTTGTCAAAACGTAACCCAGGACTTTTGCGCATCTGGGGACTCTGTCTAGGCAGAGTTTCGGGCTCAGCTACCCTGCCCATGCGTACGAGTTCGGCTGACGACTGTCCCCCCAGACAGTAGGTATTATCAAGGTAGCCTTTAGTCTCTTGACATCTAGGGTTCATACACAGGCAAACCGGAAGGTTATTTCTGGTTGACCTTGGACAGACTTGGAAGGTAACCCTTGTGGAAAGTGCAGGAGGGTGGTGGGTGATTCCTCCGCTTGTGCCTGAGAACCCCTGAAGGACGCCAAGTAACTGTTCATCAGCTTTCTTCTGGAAAGTATCTCTTATACCCGTTTGTCTGCTTGGGCTTTAGGAATTTTTAGTGAGTGCTGTGTGGTTTGTCTGTACTTAGGTGTCTGCTTTGTAATTTTGGTTGATCATCAACCTCAGACCTGGTTTCTCGTTTTGAAACTATGGCTAGCACCCATTAGAACACCAACCAAGAGATCCCCTTGCTGGGATCTCCTTGTTCTTTTCCTCTCATGGGGAATGTTGGTGTTCCCTTGATGGCCACCCTGAATCTTCCGGGATTCACCCTAGGGCTACCGGTGTGGTTGTTTTCCACTCCAACTGTCCTGAATGCTCTTGATGCTTCTCAAGTAAGCTCCTTATATCAAGAGCATCAAAACACTGTCTCCCCTTCACCTGTAGTTAGTTCTCCTCCTCCTTCTACCTCATGCGGTGAAAGTTCTGATACTAGTAACCTGCAGTCTAAAAGGAGTAAAAGAAGGAGAAATAGGAAGAAAGCACATAAGCAAGGGGTCACCCGTTCAACCTCTGCAAGTCAAGTTGAACCTCACCACCCAGCCTCTGTTGTTCAAGCTGGGGGCACCCATCCAACCTCTGTTGCTCATGTTGGATCTAAGCACTCAACCTCTGCAAGTCAAGTTGATCTTCACCATCTAGCATCTGTTGATCATTATGGTAGGATCCTTCAAACCTTTCCAGGTCATGTCGGATCCGGTCACTTAGCCTCTGGTTTTCAAGCTGAGTGCACTCGTTCAACCTCTGGTTTTCAAGTTGAACCTACCCATCCAACCTCTGGTTTTCAAGTTGGATCTATCCATCCAGCCTCTGGTGTTCACGCTGGTGGGATCCTTCAAACCTTTTTAGGTCTTGTCGGATCTTGTCACTCAGCCTCTGGTGTTCAAGCTGAGTGCACTCGTTCAACCTATGGTTTTCAAGTTGAACCTCCCCATCCAACCTCTGGTTTTCAAGTTGGATCTACCCATCCAGCCTTTGTTGTTCACGCTGGTGGGATCCTTCAAACCTTTCCAGGACATGTAGGATCTAGTCACTTAGCCTCTGGTGTTCAAGCTGAGTGCACCCGTTCAACCTCTGGTTTTCAAGTTGAACCTCCCCATCCAACCTCTGTTGTTCAAGTTGGATCTATCCACCCAGCCTCTGGTGTTCACGCTGGGGGCACACACTCAACTGCTACAAAGCATGTTGATCCTAGCCATTCAACCTCTGTTGTTCACGTTGATGGTGTTCGTTCAACCTCTACTAGTTACGTTGGACCTAGTCCCTCGGCCTCTGCAAGTCAAGCTGGGGGCAGTCTCTCAGCCTCTGGTTTTCAAGCTGAAGACCATTTTTCAGCCACTGCTAGTCATGTTGACACTGTTGACAAGACTACCCGTTCAAAACCAAAGCTCAAGTTTCCTTGTAAGCTTTGTGAGGGAGACCGCCTTACTTATAAATGCCCTTTTATTGCGGAGGTGCGAAGAGTTTGGACTCATGGTCATCCTGTTTTTGAACATTCTGGAGTCTCTCAACAACCAGCCTCTCTTAGTGAGGTTGGACCCAGTCACCCAGCCTCTGTAGTTCACGCTGGGGGAAAACTCTCATCCTCTGCTAGTCATGTTGAGAGAAAACAGTCATCCACTGCTAGTCATGTTGACTCAGTTGAGAAAACTGGTCGTTTGAAGCACCATGTTAAGTTCCCTTGTGTGCTATGCGAGGGAGATCATCTTACTCATCTGTGCCCTGCTATCGCAGAGGTGAGAAGAGTGTGGTCCAAGACTCATGGATTTTCTTCTCCTGAACAACCTGTAGTTTCTCAACAATCTACTCAACCTTTGGTTGATCAAGTGGTCGAGCAAATATCAGATTTGGTTGATCCCACTCTTCTTTCAGAGAGTGATCCCCATGTGATTGAATCAATGTCATCTTTGGTCAATCCCACTCTCCCTTCGGAGAGTGACTTTCATGAAGCGGTTGAATCGATTCCATTATCGATCAATCCCACTCTTCCTTTGGAGAGTGAAGTGTCTTCTAGTCACATTTTCTTCACTGCCAGTTCAGATCTTACTGAACAAGGGGGCACTGAACTTGCTTCAGAACAACCCCCACCAAGCCCTCGGATTGCTTCCTTTGATTGGGATAGCCTAGTTGAGCCGCGCCTTCCTTCTGTTGCACCTTTCCAGATAAAGGTCAAAGTTGAACCTTACACTATTGCTCGTTGTATTGTTGATGAAGGAGCCTCAGTTAGTATTTTGTCTGCTCGTGCTTGGCGAGGTATGGGATCTCCCAGCCTTGTGTCGACTGCTAGTCAGTTACTGGCATTTGATAGAAGAACTTGTGTAGCCTTGGGAATTCTCTCTCAAACACCTATTACTTTGGGTGGGAAGACCGTCTTAGTTGACTTCATGGTGATAGAAGACCCCTTGGATTTTAATATGCTCCTTGGACGTGATTATGTCTATGCCATGCAAGATGTGGTGTCAACATTTTTTCGTGTGATGTACTTTAATCATGGCGGAGAAATTGTCACTATTGATCAGTTGGATTTTCTTGATCCTTCTGTTGACCCAACTAGAGACCAAGTCTTTCCTTTATTAATTCCCAGTGTTTCTGTAGACACCACCCCACCACAGGTGAATTATGTGGCCTCTTGTCCTTTGTGTTCAATTGCTACTGAGAAGCAGCCTCTGTTTTCATGCTTACCTTCTCGGGACTTGGTCCCAGCAGTTGATCGGGTGAGTCATTCTATACAGACTGTAGAGTCTTCTCTCTACTCTGTCAATCCATTTGCAAGTTTAGACATGTGTCCTATCTCGGACGATCTCCTTCCTTTGGATGAAGTCTTCCTAGAGTCTTTGATACAGTCTGACCTTCTTTTGGATGTTGGTTCAGTTGTGACTAAGTCTAACCCTGATTTGCCTAGTAAACCTGACCTTTCTTCTTATGTTGGTCTTGTTGAGTCTTTTGACTCTTCCTTTGAACAGCAAGTCAGTGATCCTGATGAGTTTGATTTTTCTTATGAATTTTTCGACTCCTTGGATATTGAGTTTGTTCCTACAGACTCTCTCTCCCTTGTTGATTTTTGCTCTCCTTCTGAGGTTGATCTTATTGATTATAAACCCTTGAGCCTTGGTTCTATAGAATCTTCTTCGGTCAATTTTGCCTTGACTTTACCCTTTATAGAAGATAGCAAAGTCACATGTGTTTCTGCCAAAGTGACCCACATCGGATCATTTCTTTTGAAAATGATTCTGATGTTGTTGTTTCTTGGGGACAGGATTTGTAGTTGGGTTCACAACTTTTTACTGGCCTCACCTTGTTGTTCAAGTCGTAATTGCATTTGCATGTGCCCTGCTCGCGCTTATGAGCCTGATGCCGGCTTCCACGCTTTTAGCTCGTTGTATAA
>LPNX010650472.1:471207-500341 GCA_001517045.1 Pseudotsuga menziesii
AGCACCATTTTTGAGTCTATCAACAGTTATGTCCTAGTCTTTTGACCTTATCCTGATTCAGAGTTTCTTACTCCTCCAGTTGGTCTTTTTTCCAATTATATGGGGAATCTGTCAATGTTTCCTACATTGTAGATTTGTTTCGTTGGTCCTTTTGTGTCAAAAGCTGCCTAAGTCACTTTTGTGTCGTGCTCACTGTTCAAGGATTAAACCTTTGTCGGCCATTCTACAGTTGCCTTGACCTTTTGTGTCGGCCATTCCCTGGTATCAGTTCATTACATCATGTCTTCAGTGGTCCTTTTTGTGAACATCAGTACCAATTCCAGATCCAATTAGTCTTGGAGTTACCTCGTGTTGGATGATGAAGGATGCCTTAATGCCTTCCTTCCAACGGATCTCTTCCTATCGACTGCAACACATCTTGCTCTGGGAACGAGATTTAGAGTTTTATGACAGTACCTTGGGAGTTGTTGTCCTCAATGGCAATTTCCCTCGCTATTGGGTAGTTGGGAATACCTTAATGTCTCCTACTCAATGGATTCTTCAAGTGTTCGACTTCAAGTCCTTGTAATCACACTTGTTAGAATGTACTAGGTACCTTGGGGACCATTTTCATTAATGGTGGTTTCCCTCGCGTTTGTTAACGGTTTTCATTATTGACCGGTAATCAAACGGTTTCCTCCATGTTCGACTTCAACTCCTTTATTCACATGGTTAGGATTTGTACCTTTTTTGGGCGGTTTGGATTGAAGACCTTGGGGTTGACAATAGCATTATCATCTTTTGCTATTTCCCAAGTTGTGCAAGACCTTGTTATACTTTATATGACATTTTACAGAGACATAGATCCACCTTGTATTTTTGTGGCTATGATCGATTGTTGAGTATGGATCCACCTTGTTCATTTGTGGCCATGACTCCTTTAGATTTGATATGGCGCCTTTTTGCATATTGTGCGACCATTATAGTTTCATCAGTTATACATATGTTGGATCCGCCTGTATCTTTATGGTGATGTTTTGTATATGGACGTGTATGTTCCAGAGATCAGTTTTTCTGACATTTATCTCTCTTTCAGGTACCTTCACTCGAGCCTTTCGATCTTGGATTCTCTGCTCTCTCCATACTCAGTTGTTTCCTTTATAATGTATTTCGGCTATCATCTTCCCCTCTAACCTCACACATTAGGGGGCATCTGTTATAGCCCAAAATGACACATCTCTGCCTATGACCACTTTCCCATGATTTCGTCGCATGTCGGCACTTCCTGAAAGTCACTGAATGTCACTGAAAAAACACCTATCTTGGAGGACCCATATATTGAGTTTTGTAACTCTGTTTGACCTCATTTCTATGCCGTTGGAAAGATATTTCAGTTAGCTAAAACTTTCCAGAAGACACCAAAGTCTGAAAATGCCCAGAAATACCTTAAAAATGCGTTTTTTGTGTATGCGCGACTCTCCTTATGTGAAACCCGCGCATCATGCGCGACTCTTGTGTTTTGCAAGTCGCGCATGCATATATTCACGGGTTGATCTTGTATAAACTTGCGCATCATGCGCGGGTTGCTCTCCTTCATAGTCGCGCATCTGTTTCTTAACATTAAAACATAAAAACATGCCTTTTGAGTTAGTTTGGGTAGTTATGCAACTGACTCCTTCAGTTGTAACCACTTTGGCTTCGCCCCTAACTCTTCTTCAGCATATAAATAGAGGTAGGGAGGTTCATGAAAGGGGACTTGGATTTTATGCATTGTTATGCTGGCGGAATCAGGACTCTCTTTGCCCACACCTTTTCCCTGGAGGTCTTCCCCTTGTGTTGCAGAGCTTGGAGGCTGAGTTCTTTGGAGAAGAGAAGCAGCAGAACCAGATCAAGGTTTCATGAGGTGCCAACTTGAAGAGAAGGTATATTGTACTTGCTTTCAAGATTAATAAAGATGTGATGTCCTTCTTCTTCCTAAATCATTGTTCAATGTGTGATTGAATCTTTGTTTATGATCATGTGATAATGTTATTCAGATCATTTGTTTATGTTTATTTGATTATCATTATATTATATGTGGTCATAAAGGTTTGAGGAAGGTATAACTTGTTTTGCAGGTCTCTTGGAGCGAGAGGAGCAAGAAGAGGATTGAAGAGAAAGCTTGGACCAGCCTTCAGTTAATCAGGTGTGGAGCTTTCTTATCTCTGAAACTTGCTGTTATATGCTTGCTGAACATTGTGCATCTCTCTTTCAACCCCAGTACGTTGATGGCCTCTTAAACCCTAGCCATAGGACACTTTCCTTTACAACAGAACTCTCTGAAGGGAGAGTGGGACACCCCTCCAACCTCTACAAGTCATGTTCAACCCCAGAACTCAACCTCTGCAAGTGAAGTTGATTCTCACCACCCATCATTTGGGGGTCATGCTGGGGGAACACACTCAGCCTATGTTGTTCAAGTTGATATTAAACACCCAACCTCTGAAGGTCACTCTAGGGGTAAAAAACCATCCTCTGCTAGTCATGTTGGACCTAACCACCCATCCTCTGGAGGTCATGCTGGGGGCAAGAAGTCAACCAATGCAATTCATGATGACACCATTGAGAAAACCAACCGTTCGAATCAAAATCCAAAGTTCCATTGTAGGATTTGTGAGGGAGGCCACGTTACCCACCTATGCCCTATTATCGCAGAGGTTCAAAGAGTTTGGTTCCAAGGACATCACGTTCTTCAACAATTTGAAATTTCTCAACAACCTATTCAACCTTCGGTTGATCAAGTGGTTGAACCAATATCATCTTTAGTCAATCCCACTCTCCCTTCGGAGAGTGACCTTTACTAATTTATTGAACCGATGCAATCTTTGGTCAATCCCACTCTCCCTTCAGAGAGTGATTTTCATTAAGCGATTGAGTCGATGCCATCGTCGATCAATCCCAGTATTCCTTTGGAGAGTGAAGCATCTACTAGTCATATTTTCTTCACTGCTAGTTTAGAACCTTCTAGACAAGGGAGAACTAACCTCACTTTGGATGAACTCTATTGTGCTAGGAAAAGTGTACAAGGAAGAATCCGACACACAAGCTCAAGAGGAAAAGTGGGCATGACGAAGAAAGGCGGGTAAAGGAAGAAGCACAAGCACAGAGAAGAGGAAGCTACGGCGAGGATTGGTGCAACAAGTAAAAGCACATCCAAATTTGGTGGAAGAGGTAGGTATAAGAGCAAAGGCTATACAAGATAAATTCAAGGAAGACTAAAGAAGGACAAACAAGTGGAATGCTAAAGGACAATTTTGCGGCTAGGCATGACCTATATAGACAGGCTGAAAGATGTTTCTGCAACTAGTTAAGGCTGTGGTTAATGTAATGCAAGAATTTTGAGACTAGGTATGAGATAGATTTAATGTAATATAATATATTTTGTAGCTACTTAAGTCTGTATAGATGAGGTGTACTCAATCAACCCTGCGCGATCTTGTAATACTATAAATAAGAGGAACCCTCTTTGTATAAGGGTTAGCTTTTATATTGTTTGTTGAGCAGCCTATTAGTTAGACAGTTAGAAGAGTAGTAAGGAGATATCATAAAGGAGTCTGATGGTAGTAGGCTGTTGAGCCACGAATTTGCAACTGAGTGCGCAGACTGTTTTGAGGGAGTAATCTATAGCTAAGTGCACAGACAATAAAGTAGAAGAGTTGATCCAAGCTGTGTGTAGATCAGTAGGAGTAGTTAGAAGAATAAACTAGATAGCATGAGAGAAAGAAGAGTCTAAGTCCAATAGACATATCTTGGAATAGTCTGCAAGTCACATACTGCAAAGTGCTATACACATTTCTCATGCTAGATGAAGAGCACCTTAGTGGTTTTTCCCATATGGGTTTCCACGTTATTTCCTGTGTCACATGAATGAATGTTGTTGAATATTGAAGGCTTATTTGATGAGGATTTACATGATATTGTATTGTTTACTTAATGGTCAGGCATGATATTCGATTACCCACATTCAATGGGAATGGAGCAAAGGATACAGAGCAGCATTGGTTCCTCTATGAAGCTATTTGAATGGTTCACCTAGTTCATAACGCGGACCTAAATAACACTCAGATGATCACGACTCTGAGGGGTCGTGCGACGGATAGTTTTATGAAGTTCTGCATAGAACCACCTGGAACACCATAGAATACCCTTGAAGAGATCCGACTCGCGATAATATGTGAGTTCAAAAAACCTAAATCTAAGTCATAGTGCATCATTGAGATCAAGGAGATAAAAGAATCATTGGAAAAGTCTGTATGCGACTTTTACCATTGTTTTAAAACTTTCATGGCCAAAGTAAGTTTCCAAATGTTAGATGTACAACATAAATAGTGGTTTATTGTTGCACTATTACCACATATTTGAGGCCCACTAATGAAACAAAATATAGAATCGCAGACATAAGCTCTATAATTGGCATTGAAGCTGGAAGCCTCACCAATCAACAATGGTGTCGCATGAATGGTGCAGATTCAGTCACAGCTGGCTAATCTGACGATACAACTTCAACATATCAAGAAGGGCAAAGAAGCACAAGAATACTTATAGTGTACGAAATGCAGAATGGATGGACACACCAAATATAATTGTCCGACCTACATGAACTATATCTCATCGAGTGCGCCAAAACCATTGAGTTCCCACGACCTACCCTAGCGCTGCATATGCCAGACTAAAAGTCATCACAACAAGGAGTGTCTATACTTGCAAAATATTGTAAGTACCCTAGCAATCCTTTTCTGTAAATTTTGCAAGTTAGTAGCGAATGAAGAGAAGGATTACAGAGCATACCAACTCTTGAAGGAAAATATGGTAGACACCTACTTGATGAAGATTTATGGGTAGGATCGGGATGAACCAATGAAAGCACCCTCTCAGCCTACAAATTTCCCACCCTTAGGGAAGGGGTGGTGAAAAATTCAGAGACAGAGGAGGATGAGGATTTGGAAGAGGAAGAGGTGAGGTTACATGCTATAACTATGGATAGCCAGATCACTATGACATCGATTTCCAGGAGCTTGCAAAGACATGTTCCTATTATAAAGCGCGAGACCATAATGTGGAGCAATTCCATCAATTGATTGCAAAGTGACAAGCTCCGACCATCATAGGTCCTAACCCTATAGAATCTGAACCCAAATCTAAATCCTAGCTTAAACGTACAGATGATTGTTGTTGAGCCAAAGAACCAAGCGTTGTTGTCATAACACGTGGAGGTGCTGTGACCGGATCTGATCAGGATATACCACAAGAACAACTGCAACCACAGGTGCGACCCATGGCACAGAAGAAAGTCCCATTCAACGTCAAAAAATAGAAGCAAGTATTTTTGGATGTGCGCTCAAAGTTTGTGGATCACGAACCGTCGACATCAGGCAAAGACAGGGAGATTCCTGAACACTTTCAACAGATATTCCAAAATAAGGTCTCACAAAAGGTTAGTAAGCTCAAGTAATTTATGTCAAGTTGCTTAGCATTACTACAAGATAAAGATGCCATAGCAGAAATACAAGCACTGATAGAAGAAACCCCAGAAAAGTCACAACGAGAAAGGAGATTTAACCAAGTCAGAATGAAATTTAAAATTGGGGAAAGCATGGGCAAGCCATGCTTGGATTGGTCTCCTGTCCAGTTGTGACTTGAAAATCATGTGAAGGTCCTACCAATTGGTAGGTTGAGTCACGTCCTTGTCAACATCGAAGGTTTGCACACATTTGTAGAATTTGAATTCATTAACATTGTCGATGAAACAAATCCATATCTCGTGTTTCTAGGAATATATTGGGCCATAGATAATCAAACCATTATAAATTTCAATAAAAGGATACTCTCATTTGAGGATAATGAGATGAGTGTAGTGTCACCCACTGATCCATTAGAGAGACAAAGATATGTCGAGCATGTCTACAACAAGGGACAGGGTGATCATCTCAACCAGATATACAATGTCACTGCCCTACAAGAAGATTACATCAACCTGACAACGGATGGAAACCTGAGCTGGAGGAGTGCTAGTTCATGCACATTTGACTCAGGAGAGGCCTTGGAGAATTGGAAAAACCAGTTGCTTGAGGTATCTATGAGGACATGCGCCAGAATTACAAGGTCTATGCGATGGGTGTAAAATGAGTTAAGAGAGATTCCCAACTATGAGGGTTTACCTAATATTGCGACCTTCCTAAGTGAGTTTGAAGAACTCGTAACAGGGTCGCAGCACTTGTCTACATTAGACCATGTACTAAAGGCTACGCCACCTAGATGGTGGGGTATGCACAAGCAGTCCATATCAGAATGGCCATAATGCAGAAGGTTGTTGGAAGTCAAATTCATTGAATAAGTGACCACCATGATTCACAAGTACACAGGATTGTCAAACCCTATCGAGCACACAAATTAGTGTAGCACCGCATTTGCAGAATACTCGCGACGAGAATGGGTCCATCATTTCATTCACACATTGGAAATGACATGTAGAAGCTGGTATACATCTATGGAGTGTGAAAAGGAACTCAGGATTGGAAAGAGGTAGCTAAATACTTCACGCACACATTTGAGTTTGTTGATGAGAAACCCACAGTTGATGATGCGCTTCAGACAATCAAGGAAAAATATATTTGTTGAAATCCCTATTGAGGAGGAAAATTCCCACCAGTGTAGGGCGACCATCCAACAATGGATGGCTTGTTACAATCTAACTGGAGACCAAGATGATGACCTGAATAACATAAAGTACATACCAGAATCAGAGGGTACATGCATAGTCAAAGGAAGTGGCATATCAAGCGACCAATTTCTAAAGCTGCTGAAAATAAAGAAAGTAAACATTGGGTTGCCAGAGAACCCAAAGTTTGCCAATAGAGGAGATTATTGGGATGAAGAGACAGTCACGATGATTACAGACTTGCTGCATGAGTTTCAAGACCTATTCCCTACCAAATTTTCAGAGATGAAGGGGATAGTAGGTGATCCGAGGGAGATGAAAATACCCCTGATACCATATGCTAAACCCATTAAGCAGCGACCCTATAGGTTGAATCCAAGGTATAAGGAGAAGGTAAAAGCTGAATTAGATCGCATGCTTGACATAGGAATAATTGAAACTATTGAGGAATCAGAGTGGATCAGCCCCATAGTGATCCAGGATAAGAAGACAACAGGTGAAGTCAGGATCTGTGTCGACCTAAGGAAACTAAATGATGCATCCCTGAATGATCTATTCTTAAAACCGTTATAGATGAAGTACTTGAAAGTGTCAGAGGGCATGAGATGTATTCATTCACTGATGACTTCTTTGGCTATCATCAAGTCAGAATTGCAAAGGAGGATTGCCACAAAACAAACTTCATCATAGAATGGGGATGCTACCAGTATACGGTAATGCCTTTTGTACTCAAGAATGCACCTATTACTTTTTCTAGAATAGTAGCTTCTTCTCTTAAATATTTCATTCATAAATTTCTTGAGGTATAATTTAATGATTGGACTGTATTTGGTCTAGTAAGAGACCATATTGAGAGTTTATGCATGATGCTGGGTCATTGTTGACAGTATTGGATCGCGCTTAATTCAAAGAAATGTATTTTTTATGCGCCATTTGGTGTGTCGTTGGGTCATATTGTATGTCGCGATGGAATTTTGGTCGACCCAGCAAAAAGTTGTGATTATTCTTAACTTGCTTCCTCTCACATTAGTCACACAACTTAGATTAGTGTTAAGACACATGGGCTATTACAGAAAATTCATTAGGGGATATGCAGAGATCACTGCACCTATGGAGAAACTGTTGAAGAAAGATGCAAAGTTCCAGTGGACAGCAACTTTCCAAGAAAGATTAGACAAATTAAAGAACAAGATGGCCACCGTACCAATACTTGTATTTCTGGATTGAAAGAAAGAGTTCCATGTTCATGTTGATGCGTCGTCTGTCGTGCTCATCATAGTCCTAACGCAACCAGGAGAAGGTGCACTTGACCACCCTATTGCTTTTGCTAGCAGAAAACTGTCGAAAAAGGAAAAAAAAATATACAACAACAGAAAGAGAAGGCCTCACCATTGTATATGTGATACAGAAGTTCTGACACTACTTATTGGATGGACATTTTCAAATGTGTACTAATCATTCGGCATTGAAATACCTAGTCAAAAAGGAAGTGTTGTGGGGGAAGATCTGTGATGGCTCCTCCTCTTTTAGGAATTTGACTTTGAGGTCATTGTTAAACCTAGTCGACTCAATGTTGGGCCAGATCACCTATCATGGATAGAAAGTGGTGAAGAACCAGCCATACTAGAAAATAACTTTCTCGACGTTCAACTTTTTGTGGTCACTATGATGGAAGATCAGAATAAGGAGTTTAATGCAATTATCCACTTTCTAAGTACAAGCTATGGGCATGAAGGGTTCACCATCGTGTAGAAGAAACACTTGGTCATCAGAGCTGCTGAATTTACATTGATTGATGGACACTTATACAACTTGGGCCTTGATGAAGTACTGTGTCGATGTGTTTTCAACTATGAGCGACCTTGGATCATGAGCGAAGCACATGCCTGTGTCGCAGGAGGACACTACATCAAAAATGAAACTGTGCAAAAGATTCTACAAGTAGGATTATGGTGGCTAGCCATAGATATGGATACTAAGAGCTTCTACAAGTGCTGTGATATCTATTAGAGAACTAGAAAACTGTCGCGTCACAAAGAGATGTCTCTTTCACCGTAGATAACTCTCCAAGCATTCGACAAGTGGGATGTTGAGTTTGTTGGACCGACCAGTCCACCAAGAAAGAGGACTGGTGCACGCTACATTATCACTACGATAGACTATTTAACTAGATGGGATGAAATTTTGCCTATTAAAGATTGCACCACTGCGACTGCGACAAAGTTTTTATTTGAAAATTTGGTGACCAAATTTGGATGCCCAAAGATTCTACTCAACGACTAAGGTACACGTTTTGTTAACAAATGATTGTTGAGCTTACTGCATAGTTACAGATCCAGCATAAGATTATGACACCTTATGATCCTCAGGTGAATGGAACAGTTGAAGCCTTCAACAAGATTATGGAGAACACATTAACTAAAGTATGCAACATGCACTGAGATGATTGGGATCAGAAAGTTTTAGCTGTGCTATGGGTGTAACACACCACTTGCAAGCGACTGATAAGACACACTCCATTCAAACTGGTGTATGGACAGGAATCTATTGTGCCAATGGAGTACATTGTGCCGAGCCTACAGATTGATGCACTAACGAAAATGATCAAAGGGGATGCCGTCAACCAAATTTTTTCGCAGCTTCTTCAGAAGGAAGAGGAATACTTCGTCGTAGGATTCCATCAAAACATATAGAAGTAAAGGTAGAAAGCATCGCATAATTTCCATATCCAGATTAAGCCATGCAAATTTGTAGGACTTGTGTTGATGTATGACAACAAATATTTCAAACATCCAGGGAAATTAAAAATGCATTGGCTAGCGCCATATTTGATCACGCACATCACTAACGCAGGAGCAATAAAATTGCAAAAACAAGATGGAACATGTGTCATAGGAATGGTAAATGGAAGTCTCCTAAAACCTTACTATGATGGTTGTGACAAGCCTGGCTAAGGTCACATCGCAAAAGAGAGAGAGAGAGAGAGAGAGAAGGGAGAAAGGAAACTATTTTGTCACACGTCTACGATAGAAGCAGGAAAAGCGCAGTAAAAAGAGGGAATGAGAGGCTCAAAGACATTAAAATATGAATATCTGGCAAAGATTGAGGCAGTTATGACAGTGAAGTGTCCTTAATTCAACAAGTCTAAGGAAAATGATGATGTACATTTTGGTCCAATTAGTCGTTTCCACCATAACTACCATAAATATCATGACAAGTAGAGCTCAGAACTTGAGTAGCCGAATTAATGAGAAATATGTCGAACGAGAAGCCCACATGATCAACAAGATCTTGACCTCCCATCAAATGATGACTATAGGATGCACTGGCACCTATAAATATGAGCTTCGTTGTCAAGTTTCAGTTTACTTGAACCCAGTGAAGAAGAGAGAACCAGAGCTGATAGCTAACAGAGCCGAAACCCATGGTCATAGAGATTTCCAGTGCCAGTGAGCTATCATATGTGACTCTCACCTCGCCGTGTTCGATAGAAGAATAAATTGCATCGCTAGAAGTACAACATCCAGAATAAGAACTAGAGTTGATGGCATGGAAAAGGAAACAACCAGTTCCTACTACCTGTTTGGCCCCTATTCCACCCTCTGGATCAGGCCTTGTGCCGAACCCCGTTCAAAATCCACCAGTTGCAGTTCCACGACTGGTTGTGTCACCGAGAGAGGCTCCAGAATCATCCAGTATGAGGATATTAAAGAAACACAAGGCTAAGGCTGTTGTGGATATGCCTATTGAGGACATGACGAAGGAGGATGCACCAGACTCACCTCCCCATAGAGACGTTGGTGCTACTATGGAAGAGGAGAACCTATTACCACATTATATCCAACCAAGGAGAACCGACGCGTGGGAGGTGAAGCTTTTGAAAAAAGTATGCTCCTCCTTAGTGACACCCCAGATCCCTATTGGTGTACCCCTATTAATGGATATACTACCGAAGCTGTCCAAGCTACAATTTGAGGATGTAGACACCCGAAACCAGGTAGGCTTAGAAAGGAAAAATTACATGCTTACGCTTCCAGCTATGTTGCTTGAGCCCCAGCTCATAGTGCCAATGGAGTGGGTCATCGATGTCAACCACGCGTGCTTGTTAAACTTGCTGCTCATGCCACACTTTAGTTGGAGTGTGCAAGTAACTACATATGTTAGATAGATCCTCATCTGTTTTCAAAAAGGACTTTTATGGCTCGATCGACCCTACCATATTGACGTCGATAACGAGTCTGCCGAAACGTAGGAGGAGACCTTGTGCCATACCTATGCCCAAACAAAGATACGACCAAGATGAAGCATAAATATGATATTCAACGCATAGGTAGGGGATTCCTCATTGCCCCTATAGAGGACAACATGGTGAGGTTTGCAGCAAAAATCCTATCTTGCAAGTTGTTGCACAAGATGAGGGCAATTGAGTGCACCACTAGGGCGATAGAAATCGGAGAACAGTGCGCAGTGGGTGTAACCTTCAATTGGTTGTAGTTCCTATTGAATGAGCTCATAGATGATGCAAGGTTGGCACAAGAGGAACCTAAGGATAAATTCCAGTACTCCTAGCTACTCATTCTGATTTCCTTTATTCTGTGGTCCAACCCATTGGGCTACCAGCCATTGGATGTCCCAATGATTTTCCTTGGCACAAAGTATCAGAACCTATGGGAGGATAAGGAGTATAAGATTCATCAAATAGACAATAACATTGAGTTATTTCTACACAACGAGGCACTGCACGATGTAATAAAGCAAACACACATATTAAGGGCCGTGATGGTGCAAAAATACTCGACATTCATAAACTTCCAAGAGGTGTCCACAATGTTGTCTTAGAGCCACAACAGGACCCATCTAAGCAAGCGCACCAGGCATAGTTTATGATCACTAATGAAGATGTAGATGCAGTCATTCAAGATTGGCCTGCAGAATGGTGTGACCTAGTTGAGGACCAGATGGACCAAGGAGGAAACTAGGAACGAAATAACCAAGGTGAGGGCCAAGGGAATGGTCAAGGAAATGACCAAGAGGATGGAGAAGGAAATGACAGTAGCAACAGGAAAGACAAACAGTCGCTGAGTTTCGACGATGATGATAGTCATCACAAATCTGGAAATGATGACTCTAAAGACACACCTACTTATGAAGATGTGAAAAAGGACAAGGAAGCGGTGCAGAACGCAGAGCAACATCAACCACAACATAAAAAGAGAAAAGCATACAAATCAGCTAACACAGTCTACTTAGTTGAGGAGGACATAAGTCTGTTGTCCGATTCCATTACAGAGGTCGCACAATCCAGTCTAAAGGGCCTAGGTAAGAAACAATTGTGACTGACTAGGAAACTGGTCAAACATATCAATCAGCTAACAGAGGCCATCAATGAAGTCAAAACCACTATCAAAGTTGAAACTTATGGCATGGATCCAAGGAACCCATTAGTAACACTAGAGCTGGTGCTGCTGATAAAAGTAGACATCTAGGAACGAGTAATGGAGACGGAGATGCCCGAGTTTGATAATGTTGTCCACGAGTTTGAGATGATATATATGGACTTCTCTAAACTCACATTAGAGGAATTCTATGTTGTGCAGCAAGTGGCTACGACTGAGATACGAATCTGGTAGAATGCTCTTGCATATTAGGAAACCAAGCATAAAAGGAAGGCGAAAGAGAACAAGACCCTCCTTAGAAAAGGAAATTGAGGCCATAGAATAGAGCCGGATTACACTTGCTGAAGCGATCAAGGAAGCAGTCGTAGAGTTTCCTTTATAAGAAGGCCAAGAAGATGCAAATACAAATGCAAAGATAGCACGCTTGTCCTAGATTGCTACTGACCTAAGAAAACAGGCTGAGTAGTTACAAGCATGGCAGACACCAAGCACACCTTCTGACGTGCTTGAAAAGCACAGAAAAGCAGCATCTGAGGCTGCCGAAAGGATAAGACAAGGAAAAACAATCTGCACTGAGGCAGTTGAATATGTTTCTACGATATGGGAAGTGCTTCTAGAGGATGAGACCATGGAAAATATCAAGGAAGATGCACGGAAAGATGATTTGAAAATCACCGTGGTAAAGGAAGACACAAAGAAGTTGCCAATCAAAGAAAGTATCGCGAAGGTCGCAGAGTTGAAGCAGGTATGGTAGGAAGTGAAAACTCTCTGCAACGAGCAACAAAAAATAAATGATGAGATAACAAAACATCAATCGAAGGCATAATGAGTTACAGGTCTTATTAAGCCTATACAATAGAATCTCCAACATATAACCTAGTCATTGGAAGAGGGACCATCGAAACATATAAGTTCCGACCGTGTGGAACTGTTGGCCAAGAAGGTGGAGGAAGTGATAAAGGAAGTTTCCAGGGCACAACAAATTTTGAAGGAATTTTAGGACAAGGTTGTTCCTATGGCGCAACCTGTGCCAGAAGCTTGAATTTTGCGGACACTCAATTTTTGCTAAATTTTTCTTAGTGGCTCGAGACGAGCCACATGTGAGAGTTGGGGGCCTGTTAGGCCAGGTAAAGTTCACAAGGAATAATTCAACATGCAAGCGTAAGAGGAAAAGTAGGCACATGACAGTGAAAGGAAGGTTAAGGAAGAAGCACAAGCGCAAAGTAGAGGAAGTTGTGACGAGGAAAAGCACATTTAGATTCAGTGGAAGAGGTAGGTAGAAGAGTAAATTTTGGACGGGAGAAAGTCAAAGAAGACTACAAAAGGACGAACCAATGGAAGTCTAAAGGATAGTTTTATGGCTAATCATGACCTATACAGACAGGATGAAAGACGTTTACGCAACCAATTAAGTCTGTGGCTAATGTAATGCGAGAATTTTGTAGCTAGGTATGGGATGACATTAATGTAATATAAGATATTTTGTAGCCACTTAAGTCTGTAATAACTGAGTTGTACTCATTCGACCTTGCATGGTCTTATAAATACTATAAAAAGAGGAACCCGCTCTGTATAAGGGTTAGCTTCAGTATTGTTTGTTGAGTATCCTGTTAGTTAGACAGTTAGAAGAGTAGTAAGGAGATATCAGAGAGGATTCTAATAGTAGTAGGTTGTTGAGTTGTGGATCTGCAACTAAGTGCACAGACCATTTTGAGGGAGTAATCTGCAGCTGAGTGCACATACAGTAAAGTAGAAGAGTCGATCCGGGCTGTGTGAGGATCAGTAGTAGAAGTTAGAAGAATAAACCAGAGAGCATGAGAGAAATAATATTCTGATTCAAATAGACATATCTCAAAATAGTCTACAAGTCATAGACTACAAGGTGCTATACACATTTCTCATGCCATATGAAGAGCACCTTGGTGGTTTTTCCCATATGGGTTTCCATATTATTTCCTATGTCGCATGAATGAATGTTGTTGAATATTGAAGACTTGTGTGAATGTTTGCTTACTTTGTATTGTTTACAGTTACTATTGAATGTATGTCACAATATTAAAAATCAGTAAATGAATGAATGAATGTTAAAGCATTGTCGACATATTATGTATGATTTTGTGTTTAAGCTATTAAGTCACAATATAAGTTGCACACTGTTCATTATAAGTAAGGAGTCATCTGCACCGTTCAGTTGCACTAGTTGTTAAGTTGTTAAGGACAAGGTTGTGTCACATGCCAATTGTGGAACCCAGTTGCACCTCTATCACATAATAAAAAATCCATCCCTCCATCTCTGTTAAGCACCTTGGCCATGCACCAAGGAAATATAATCCCTCTCCAACTGTGGAAACATGGTTCTGGAAGTTACACATTAACATATCTCGAGTGAGACTGTTCCTGCCTCGCGGGTGTTGCTGACTGATCTTACTCTATCAAGCAGATGTATTTTGGTGTCTTATTAGTACTGTGTTGTTGTTGAACCTTGGGTCAAGACAAGAAGGAATATTAGGCCAAAAAAACCCCACCAAGCTCTTAGATTGCTTCCTTTGATTGGGATACACTAGCTGAGTCATGCCTCCCTTCTGATGCACCTTTCCAGATAGAGGTCAAATATGGACATTACATGATTTATCATTGTATTGTTGATAAAGGAGCCTAATTTAGTATTTTTTCTGCACGTGCTTGGCGAGGCATGGGATATCCCATCCTTTTGTTGAATGCTAGTCAGTTACTAGATTTTGATAGAAGAACTAGTACAACCTTGGTAATTCTTGCTCAAACATCTGTTACTTTGGGTGTGAATGCCATCTTATTTGATTTCATGGTGATAGAGGAGCCCTTGGACTTCAATATGTTCCTTGGTTGTGATTATATTTATGCCATGCAAGTTGTGGTGTAAACATTCTTTCATGTGATGTACTTTAATCATAACGAAGACATTGTCATTATTGATTAGTTGGATTTTCTTAATCCCTCTCCTGATCCAACTAGAGATCACATATTTCCATTATTGATTCCCAATGTCTCGGTATACACTATCCCACCATGGGTGAGCTATATGGCCTCATATCCCTCATGTTCAGTTTATACTAAGAAGAAGCCTATATGTTCATGCCTACCTTCTGGGGACTCGGTCACAACAATTGACCAGGTGATCCACCCTATACGGACTGTGGAGCCTGCTCTCCACTCTATTGATCATTTTGAATGTCTAGACATGTTTTCTTTCTGGGATGGTCTACTTCCTTCTGACGAAGTCTTCCTAGATTCTTTGATACAGTTTGACCTTCTTATGGATGTTGGTTCAGTTGTGACTAAGTCTAGCCATTATTTGTTTAGAAAGCTTGATCCTTCCATTGATCGGTCTTCTTATATTTCTCTTGTTGAGTCTTTGAACTCTTCGTTGAAGAGAAAGTCAGTGATCCTGATGAGTTTGATTTTTCTTCTATATTTTTCAACTCCTGTGATATTGAGTTTGTTCCTATAGACTATATCTCCCTTATTGACTTTTTCTTTTATTCCGAGGTTGATTTTATTGATCATAAAACCTTGGGCCTTGGTACTATATATTCTTCTTCAAATGAGTCTTACTTAACTACACCTTTTGTGGAAGATAACAAAATTGCATGTGTTTCTTCCAAAGTGACCTACATCAGATCTTTTCTTCTGAATATGATTCTGATGTTGTTGTTTATTGGAGACAGGATTTGTAGTTGGATTCACAACTGTTTATTGGCCTCATCTTGTTGTTCAAGCTATAATTTCATTTGCATGTACCCTACTTGTGCTTCTGAGCCTAATGTCAGCTTCCACACTTTGATCTCGATGTATAAGCCCTGGTATCTTCTCTAACTATTGCTCAGCTTTGTACCACTTTTCCTTTGCAGCTTGACACCTTTCTCCTTAAGGATACATTCCCCGAGTATCTTTATCTTGCTCATGTTCCTTGCATTATGCTTATGTATGTTCCTCGTGCTTTGAACTAGTTTGACCTGCCTCTGACACTCATCTCCTTGCATTTAGAGCATTCTTCTGTCTCTCCTTCAAGCTCGCTAAAAACAGTAAGGAGGCCATGAGTTTACTTTTTCGGACTCCTTAAAAATTTACAGGAAATATATGGAGTTATCTTCAAGCCTAGGTATGACTCCATAATTTGACTGGATAGTAGAGTTACTTATTTTTTTAGACTCGTTAAAGTAATTGAATGATCATCCACATCGACGGTAGGATATATCTTTTTTGTACCATGTGTATTACTTACAAAAAAGGAATACTCTATTTTCTTCGAAATCTAGAAGAGTATCTCCAGGGATATGTTTATCTCTTTTCCGGACCTGGAGGACTAAACTTACAGAAAATGAACGTGTTCGAGCTTAGTTTTCTCTTTTTCATTCTCTGGACCTAAACAAGAAAAAGATTTCTAGCGTACTTTATGTCTTTGTCATGCTCGCTAAGCTATAAAACAAAGCATCAAGTTTACTATGTTTCTATACCATTCTCATAAGTAAATGGAACCTTTCAAGTGACCTTGCTTCCCTTCACACTCGTTAAAACTAAAGTGATTTTTCTTGATTTTGAAGGAGCATTAGTCTGGTGATAGTTTACCCCTTTTTCGTACCTTGCCAACTAATTATGAAAACGGTACACCTTAGTTCGCTTGAGCTAAGAGAGTTCTCCTCTAGATTTTTTAGTACTTTTTCAGGCTCAGGAGACTAAATTTACGAAAAAGAACCCCCCTAGAGTCTTCTTTGGAGTTTTTAGACTCTCAGAACCATGAAAACACCATTGAGCATTCACTAAATCGGGCTCGTAAAATCCACGAATCGGTGCTTTATCAAGCATTCTTCAGTCTCTTCTTTGAGCTTTCCAACAATGAAGAAGGTCCCGAGTTTGCTTTCTTGGAATCGTTAAACCTTTACAAGAACGAGGTAAAAGGAAAGTTCATTCACATTTTTTTACATCATGGAAGCAAGTCTTGTCTCCTTGAACAAAGCACCAGTTTTGAGTCCATCAATAGTGGGGTCCTAGTTTTTTGACCTTATCTCAATTTAGAGCTTTTACTCCTCCAGTTGGCTCCTTTTCTAATTATATGGGGAATCTATCAATGTCTCCTACATTGCATATTTATATTGTTGGTCTCTTTGTGTCAAAATCTTCCTAAGCCACTTTTTGTGTCATTCTCATTGTTCAAGGATAAACCTTTGTCGTCCATTATGTAGTTTCACTGACCTTTTGTGTCAGTCATTCTCTGGTATGAGTTCATTACATCATTTCTTCAACAGTCCCTGTCCTAAAATTTTCTACCAATTCCAGGTCCAATCATTCTTTGACTTACCTCGTGTTGGAAGATGGAGGATCCCTTAATTCCTTCCTTCCAACGGATCTCTTCTTATTGACTTCAACACATCTTGCTCTGGGAATGAAATTTAGAGTTTATGATAGTACCTTGGGGATTGCATTCATCAGTGGTGATTTCCCTCGCTATTGGGTAGTGGAAATACCTTAATGTCTCCTACTTAATGGATTCTTCAAGTGTTTGACTTAACTAACATTTTATTCACACTTGTTATAATGCACTAGGTACCTTGGGGACCATTTTCATTAATGGTGGTTTCACTCGCATTTGTTAATGACCCTCATCAATGACTGGTAATCAAACCATTTCCTCCATGTTCGACTTCAACTCCTTTATTCACATGGTTCAAATTTTTACCTTCGGGCGGTTTGGATTGAAGACCTTGGGTCGACAGTAGCATCATCATCATTTGATATTTCCCGGGTTGCACAAGACCTTGTCACAATTCATATGAAATATTTTGAGACATAGATCCACCTTGTATTCTTATGGCTATGATCGATTTCTGAGCATGGATCCACCTTTTTTATTTGTGGCCATGACTCCTTTAGCTTTGATATGGCACCTTTTTGCATATTGTGCGACCATGATAGTTACATACACTATACACATGTTGTATCTTCCTGTATATTTATGGAGATCATTTGTATATGGACTTGTATGTCCCAGAGATCATTCTTGTTTGACATTTATCTCTCTTTCAGGTACCTTCGTTCGAGCCTATGGTCTTGGTTTCTCCATCTCCCTGACTCCATACTCAGTTGTTTCCTTTATAATGTATTTTTTCTATCATGTTCCCCTATAACCTCATACATTAGGGGGCATATGTTATATCCTAAAATGACACATCTCTTCCTTTAACCACTTTCCCATAATTTTGTTTCATGTCGACACTTCCATGATGACACTTCATGAAAGTCACTAAAAACAACACCTAGATTGGAGGAGCCATATCTATACTTATGTAACTCCATTTGACCTCTTCTATGGACCGTTGGAAATGTATCCGAGTAAGGAAAAACTTTCTGGAAGACACCAAAGCTTGCAACTTCATGGAAGTACCCTACAAATGATAGATTTTTTTACCTAACCACTACTTTGCTTAATGGAACCCATAGTTACACCTTTTCATTCATGAATATTCTTCACTAAACCCATGATTCTCACCTATAGTGGTCAAAAAAATATAAAATTATGATTAATTCTTGAATTAAGGCCTGTTTGGGTGGTTTTGGAACTGATTTGGAAGTTATAATCAATCCCTATTTGACCCCTGTGAAGACCCTGCAGCAAACAAGAAATCAAAACACACGATATAGCAGCAGAACTCAAAATCACTTTTATATTAATCTCAAGCCACTTCGAGGGGGAAACCTCCTTTGAGCAAGATGAATACAAAATAACTTCACGGTGCCTTCCTTGGCCTCAGCACACACTTATATACTAAAAATAGGCGCCAATACCATGGGTCAAAACCATGGACCAATATAAACTATGGGCGCCAATACTATGGGTCAAAACCATGGGCCAATATAAACTATGGATCAACAAATACTATAGGTGGCTTACAAAGCATATGCGCCTNTAACAACCCCTATTCTTTAAGAAAGTATATACGAGAGGGAGAGAGGTCTATGGAGAGGACTTGAACCTTTGTAGTGTTATGGTGGTGGAATTGGGACTCTCATCCCCCCTACCTTTTCCATAGATTGTCATCTTCCAGTGTTGCAGATATTGGAGGCTGAGTTCCTTGGAGAAGAAAAGTAGAAGAACCAGATCAAGGTTTCGTGAGGTGCCTAGGAAGAGGAGAAGGTGAACTTTGTACTTCTTCCACTTGATTAATAAAGATGTGATGTTCTTCTTCTTTCCAATCATTGTTCTATGTGTGTTGAATCTCTGTTATGATTATATGATGATACTTATCATGAGTGGAGATAGTAGGAAACCATGTGTATAGTTTTTCAACCTCTACGTATGTTTCAGACTCTAAGCTGAGTCCACACTCCTAACGATGGACTCAGCTTAGAGTCCAAAATGTACGTAGAGGTTGAAAAACTATACACAGGGTTTCCTACTATCTCCACTCATAATGAATACCTGCGAAAAATAAACATAAACCAGATACTTATCATTTTAGGGTTTCATTTTTTACTGAACATAATCTCCTCTCATTTAGGCTATTTGGTTTGAGGAAGGCTAAACTTGTTTTGTAGGTCTCTTGGAGCAAGAGGAGCAAGAGGAAGGGCCAGAGAAATATTGGACCAACCTTCAGTGTTCAGGAATGGACCCTACTTATCTCTGAATCTTATTTATATTTTCTTGTTGAACTTTGTACATCTATCTTTCAACCCTAATATGTTGATGGCCTCTTAACCCCCAGCCATAGGAAGAATTTTGTCACGTCACCATCCCTCGAACTAGCGAAGAGCACGCGACCGATACCAAACATACGGCCGGGAAAACAGCCCCATGAACATGGACAGTCATCAATGCTGAAAATAAAATTGCTTAAACACAATGCATACGAAGATGCATAAACATACAAGCATGCACAGATACACAGTTACTCAGCATTCAGTGGAAGCAAACACATATACATTTCCAGCATTGAACCTGTTCATTATAATTCATTTGACCTCAATGTAATTGCAGAGATGGAATAGCAACGGTACTTATCTTTTGATGAAGAATCCTGCAACCAACTACGTCACTGCAACGTTCCACCCAACCATAGGCCAGCTTGCTCATCAATCTCTCAACAATCCTGCCACCCCCGAGCTAGGCATGATTCCTCCAAGGATAAGGGTCAATGCAGGCTTTCACATAGCCAGGGGACACACTCATCAACCCAACACAGCTGGGTTTATCAGGCCATCAACAGATCAGTCAAGCTAGCACAGTCCAAAGACCAACCACTGCTTACATGCATCAAAACCATCCCTTCACAGTCCTGTGAAGAAGCAAAGGCAACCGGGGATAATCCCAAACAAAAGATGAGCACAGCTCAAGCCCACCAGACAACACAGAGTTGTTATTGGCCCTAACGTGGCCAAAACAACTCAGCTGCAACCCAAAACCAGGGTACTTCAACATCCCAATGCACACAATGAATAATAACAGCAATGCACATCCCAAAGCAAAGGAGAAGCCAACAGTCATGCCTTTACCAACAGCAGCCACATGAGAAAACACAACTCACAGCCAACAAAAATGGGGGAAGACAACAGCCTCAAAACATAATCAGTGAGCACGGCTCACAACATGGGAAAAACACCCCAAATAGTCTATGCGTGAGTGCAACTTGCACCAAACCGCAACACACAGAGGAAAACAAATGTAGGGCCGCAAATCAGTAAGGAAACTTACACACAGTCCCTGAGTGTGAAATAGCTCCTGCACCCGAGGATCCCAAGAGACATCCACGATTTCTCTTGCTCCTGGCATGAGCAAAACCAACGCAGAGTCCCTGCGCGTGAGCATGAACAGACCACGACCCTGCGCGCGAGCAGGAAACAGACCACGAAGAAGATGGTAGTGGAGGTGAAAGCTAGGCGCATGAGGAGGATGAACAGACAGTGAACCAACCCCCTGAAGGAGTGGCGTCGTGGAGAGGATGGTGGGAATGGCAGCGGTTTCTCTCCCCAATGTGAGGTCAACTCCCTGGTTGAGTCTACGCGTGGGAAAAGGCTGAAATCCTACCACACTCCACTACCCACCATAACTACCCCAACTATATCAACAAAACAATAAATAAGTTGACAAGGGAAGGTGGAAAAACAAAACAAGGTGGAAACACATGGGGTTTTCCCCCATAGACCAAGGTTTGACATCCCCCACCCCTTATCCTTCAGAACCATGCCCTTTTTCATTCAACGTTGCACTGTCGTAGCTAGTTGTGGTTTATTTTATTTGATGTGCGTGTTTACATGATGCCGAATTATAATGTTCCAAATAGCACGACATACCATCAACAACTATCCCCATGCCCGAAACATACACAACCAAATCGATGGTGGGGATTTTGCCTTTAGCTCCTCACCACAATTAATTACATTATATACATCATGCAAACGGGGTCAAAATCGAGGACATTACATTCCCCTCCCCCTTGGAATAACACCATCCTCGGTGTTCCATTACATATATACAATACATATATAATTGCACATCAGAATTTCAAAATTGCAGATCTGTCCCACATTCAATCATTTATGTTGAACGTTCAAGACCAAGCCCCTCGGCTTCCATGGACTTCTCTTACTGGTTCTCAGCTTCCAGCTGATCCCGAAGTCTAGGAACTTTGTAGCTATTTCCTTCATCACATTCCCTCATCGGACAGTCCCAGCGTAAATGATGCCCTCCGCATCTCCAGCATCTCAATGGCTGCTTCATCTTTACCTGCTCAATTTCCTTTGAGTCTTCATGCCTGGACCGTTTCTTATTGGGTCGCTTGGACGATTGTCCCATTGCTGATCCACCTTCCTTTCTTTTGCCGATTTCTCCCAGAAGGCTTTTCACCTCCCTTTGCAAACCAATAGAGTTTTGCAAAATCTGGTGGTTCATCTCATTCTGCCTTCTCTGTATCTTGAGCATCTCCCCAAGGTTCTCTTGGGTCTTGGAAATCATTTGAAGGAGACTTCCAGCCAAGTCCAACAACTTTTGATCTACTGCCATAATCAACGTGCACCACCAGGTCTCGCTTTTCTCACCTATGAAATGCACCATTGAAATTTTATCAGACCAAGCATAATATAGACATTAAAAATTAGTCAGTTAATTACCCAATTGGCATGACAGTCCCAGCCTCATCAAGGAGACTTTCATATTTTCCATGCCTTGCCAACAGGCACACGAGCTCATTCATGTCCATTCTTGGGCAGGGAATTAACTATTCCAGCATTCACAATTCACTTTAAGCACTTACACACATTCCATTTCGATCATACATGCATTCGACAATCTTTTGTTTTCATAATGCATAAATATATATGTATATGTATATATATTCAAAAGGCAAGAGAGAGCAGTACGAGTTTTTCCCCTCTTTGTTTTGTTCCATCTTGGAACCCACACCACTACTGTGGCTTTTCATGCTCTCAGCCTCTTTCACTTCACCGTGAATGCTGGACCAATCTTTCTTGGTCATGACACTTAGTGTCTTTGGTCTATTCCAGACCTCTAAACCATGGAGTCTCTCCACATGGTTTGTCTCAATTGCTAGGACTCCCTCGTCTTACTAGCACCTTTTTCATTACCGCTCTTTCCGAGCTTTCTAGGACAGTCACATGTCCACATGCATCTCTAGGATGCTCTCATAGTCCTCGCTTCCAGCGATACCTATATTCAAACATGGAATAGAATCACACGTTTAGTTTATTCTCATCGGTTTTATCTCTAAAGAAAGAGCTTAAAACATCATAACCAGTCACATACACATGCATATTCATAAGCAAAATAATCCAATACTTATCTGTATTGTGCGTTTCCTCATTCGTCCGTAGGATCTTGCTTCGCCTTGCAAGCCTTGGGATCGCCTATGGACTTAGATGTTAGGTTAGCACGCCGGCTGCTCCACAACATCAAATAATTAATGTCCAGCCAGTACATTCTCATGTCAACTGAGCTTGGAACTTTACCACGACCATTTCCAGGTCTAGGATCTACTATGGATCCTTAGGCATATAACAGCCCAACATACACTTATACTGACATGTACTTATATCAACATACACTTATATCAACAATAACCCTTACTCTGCAACCCCTCACAACAACCATTTACCATCTACCTTTACCTTTACCTTTACCTTTAGCCTGTCAACACAAGCAACACAAGCAATACAAGCAAACTCATCAGCATTATTGCTCAAAAACTGTAATCACATTTCATATTATTCACTATCAAGTATTGAGACACCAGGAGTGCGTCCACTCCCTAGGGTGTAATCAATATTGAAAAACCTTTCATGAATCAACATCGGAAAAGTGTGCACCCATTCCCGGTGTGTGCCATGCAGGCCCTATGCATACTCAAGCAATCGGTCATAATGGATATTAAATCAAAACATGTTCTACATATGGAATTTAATAATTAAACATGCATATTCTTAGCAAGGGTCACAGAACACTTATCCATTTGTCGTCGCAGTATGCCTTTATTAAGGAGGAATGGAGGCTCCTTTCCTGAGTTAACAGTCCCTCGGTTAGCCACCCCAATCTCCTTTTTATATTTCACATTCACACATGTCTTATCGACATAACCCATACCATCTCACTCATGTTATTTACCAAACATGCAGTGCAGATAAGACATTTCAAAATGTCTAATGGCGTTTCACCCGAAACCCATTTTCAAGGAAAAATATTCCCATGACGTTTGGCTCTTGCAGGTCATCACACATGATCTTCCTGCAGTGTGTACCCCTGACACATTCATCAAATAGCCAAACAGTCAATCATTACCTGATACTACAATCCAAATTGATTGTTCCATAACCAAGCAATGACATTAGAAATCAAATTCATTAGGAATTTGCAATTCTATCTACTACAGAAATTGACTTGTTCAATTGTGGGTTTTTATAAGCAGCACTACTATGCCAATTATAATTTTATGCTTACTATCATAATACGAATACCCACTTACCATGCATCCCTCTTGACACAACCTCATACAAGCCAACAATGATTAGTAGTCATTAGCAATTCTTAAATCCGAAATCCGCAATTCAAATTCAACAACCCATACCAACTACTTTTACAACTATGAGACTCTTCTCATAAGGTTTGGCTCTTTTACATAGTAGATTCTGGCATGGGTCAGGGTCTTACCTCTCACTGCCATGCTCGAATAATCTACCTGAAACATGAGTTTCAATCAACCAAACACAATCTTATGCAAGCCAACAGTGGCTAGTGGTTGTCAGCAATTTCTCAAATCCGAAATTCACAATTCAAATTTTAACAACCTATTATGCATATCATATGGTAGATTTTGGCATTGGTCAGGATCTTACCTCTCATTTCCATGCTCAAAATAATCTACCTGAAACATGAGTTTCAATCAACCAAACACAATCTTATGCAAGCCAACAGTGGCTAGTGGTTGTCAACAATTTCTCAAATCCGAAATTCACAATTCGAATTTAATAAGCTTTTTCACATGGTAGATTCTGGCACTGGTCAAGGTCTTACCTCTCACTTCCATGCTCGAAATAATCTACCTGAAACATAAGCTTCAAACAACCAAACACTTGGTAAGTCTGGATGCATATAACCTTCTCATTGCTACAACCATCACTGAAGCATTTTCAGAATTTATAAAATTCAAATACTTCCAGCTGTTAGTCACATCAGGGTTATCAAATCTCATTTACTTCTTGCAATCATTATCATATTAACATTTGAAAGGCATAGTCACATCATTCATGCAATTAAATGAAATGTTTAGATACTCCTTACTTCACAGGCGTATCATTCATACCACCTTGCTCTTCAATAGAGCATTTCTGGAAGCCAACTGATCATGACTATCCTGCATTCATAAAAACCTCTGAAATGATTCCTGAATTATTGTCAATTCACCATTTCGGTCATTAGTTAGTCCGCATATCACATGCATTAATCTCAATGCATTCATGCAATACATCACAACATTGCACCTACACTTATGTAATCAGTCATTCACATCCTTCATAGGCATACATCCATTGCATAACTACAAGGTTCATAAAATCATTCCAATGCCTATCCGTTCATGATATCTTGCATTCAATATACCGTGCATGGCCTAACCATGACTAATTCATATAGGATGCATTATTATAATCAATATCATCAACATATATAGGCACGACACCTTTTTATATTCCAGCATCCACATGGTATGAGGTCTCTTACCTTTACCACTCCATGGAATTTGTCATAAGCAAACTCTTACCTGCATGGGTCTTACTTACACCCTTGACATGACCAATTTGGTTGGTCCTTTGCAGGAGATTGCAGAATTGGCTCACCATATTTTATCCTGGACTTGTTGCTTTACCCCTTCTCCATAGGGTTGCTGGTCTCATTCATCAGCATCAGCAACACATTCATCCGGGTCCATGTCATCATTGGTTTTCCCACTATGCCAACATCAAAGCAATGATTATCATTAGTGGTTCATACAGAACATATCCTCATGCATTTCAAGCATAAAACTTAGGAAATGTAGTTATAATCAGCAAGATAGGGTTTTAAGGAAACTTCCCTTCTCAAGTCTTTCATCCTTGCATGGAATCCTCTTCCACACAGCAACTAATTGACTTCTTAGTCCTTGCTACCTCTGGGCATGCAATTGTCCATATTTTTCCATTTGATAGCAGCGTCCATCACTAGCACTTTGCTGCTTCATGCTCAAATTTGGGTCACTTATCCTTGTTCCCTACTGGATAAGCTTTCCAATGCCTATCCACATGCCTCATTCCGACCTCGGATGTGAAAACCACACTACTTCTAAGAATGAAGACTTTCACCAAATCTTTGCATTGTTACACACTAATACATTTGGACTGGGTGCGAACTTCAACCACCCATAAACCACTAAAAGACAGCTGAAAAATCCCTAAAATCTTCCAAAAAATCCCACTTGAAAATCTCAGAATTTCCTTTGTTCAATCGGGCCTCATTTCTGATGCACCATTCATCTTTTATGAATTCTGGGTTTCATTAATTTTCCCAAAACACAGAAATTTCTTTTCAGTAGAACGATTGTCTCAGGGGACGACGGGGGTCAAGGGGGTAAATTTTTTACTTTTGTGCAATTTGGCGCATAAGATCGCTGCCACTTTCTCTATTTTCAGCCCTGCAAATTCCACTGAAAACCGTCAAAATCCGCTGAGAAATCCCATGGAAAATTCAAAATTTCCTCTGCAGCATCGGCTCTCGAAACAATCAACCGTTCCACAGAATCGGTGACTGAATCCCTTCCACATCTGCAACAGTGGAACATCAACCTATATCTTCCTCCGATTGATGAACTAATTCTTTGACCGGCATCAGAAGTCTTTTCTCATCGGAAGTCCTGTGCCTTTGGCTTCTGCAACGGCGGCTCTTGGAACCACCGATTCTTCCGCAACAACGAATTCTGGAACGCTTTCTCTTCCGACTGGCATCAGCAGCCTTTCTAATCGGAAGCCGAAATGCTTTCGCTTCCGCAACGGCGGCTCCCGGAACGCTTTCTCTTTCGACTGGCATCGGCAACCTTTCTAATCGGAAGCCGAAATGCTTTCGCTTCCGCAACGGAGGCTCCCGGAACGCTTTCTCTTCCTACTGGCGTCGGTAGCCTTTCTAATCGGAAGCCGAAATGATTTCGCTTCCGCAACGGCGGCTCCCAGAACGCTTTCTCTTCTGACTGGCGGCTGTTTACTTGGAACAATTTTAAACTTTTCAGCGTTGGAGGTCTTTCTCATCGGAAGACTTAGTGCTTTCGCTTCCGCAACGGTGGCTCACGAAACAATTTCTTCTTCCGATTTCAGCCTAAGAGAAATTTTTAAAGTTAACTTTCTTGCGACGTCGGCAGTCGGGGAACTTACCCATCGGATGCCTACCTATTTCTCCATCCACAACGGCGGACGCAGAACCCTTTCTTCTTCCAGCAGCAGTCTTTCTCGCCGGAAGACTTGGTGCTTTTACATCCGCAACGGCGGACGTCGATCCACTATTTTCTTTCACCGGAATAATTCCGCCTAACTCTTTCGCTACAGGGGAAGTCCATTTCACTAACCCTTCCGCCATAGCGGAAGTATTTTCTGCTTAGTGCTCCAATGAACCACTGTCAACACTTAACCAAATTTGTTTTTTGGAACTTCCCGCCTGTCGGCAATCGGATCACTACCGCGTCGACGACCTAACCCTTTCGACAGCTACAACGGCGGGCCGCTAGACGCTAAATCCTTCCACCACATCGGAAGTCTGACCACTAAGTGTTCCGACTGTCAACACTTAGGCGAGTTTCTTGAAATTTCCAATCTGATTTCTGCTAGGCAGGAGGAAGTTCTGCGTCTGTCACTGAACCTTCTTAGCCCATAGAGGCCCATTGTTGCAACCTTGAGCTCTGATACCATACTGTCACGTCCCCATCCCTCGAACCGGCGAAGAGGACGCGACCGACACCAAACATACGGCTGGGCAAACAGCCCCATGAACATGGACAGTCATCAATGCTGAAAATAAAATTGCTTAAACACAATGCATACGAAGATGCATAAACATACAAGCATGCACAGATGCATAATTACTCAGCATTCAGCGGAAGCAAACACATATACATTTCCATCATTGAACCTATTCATTATAATTCATTTGATCTCAATGTAATTGCAGAGATGGAATAGCAACGGTACTTATCTTTTGATGAAGAATCCCGCAACCAGCTATGTTGCTGCAACGTTCCACCCAACCATAGGCCAGCTTGCTCATCAATCTCTCAGCAATGCTGCCACCCCTGAGCTAGGGATGATTCCTCCAAGGATAAGGGTCAATGCAGGCTTTCACATAGCCAGGGGACACACTCAGTAACCCAACACAGCTGGGTTTATCAGGCCATCAACAAACTGGTCAAGCCAACACAGTCCAAAGACCAACCACTGCTTACATGCAGCAAAACCATCCCTTCACAGTCCTGTGAAGAAGCAAAGGCAACCAGGGATAATCCCAAACAAAAGATGAGCACAGCTCAAGCCCACCAGACAAAACAGAGTTGTTCTTGGCCCTAACGTGGCCAAAAAAACTCAGCTGCAACCCAAAACCAGGGTACTTCAGCAGCCCAACGCACACAATGAATAATAACAGCAATGTACATCCCAAAGCAAAGGAGAAGCCAACGGTCACTCCTTTACCAACAGCAGCCACGTGAGAAAACATAACTCACAGCCAACAAAAATGGGGGATGACAACAGCCTCAAAACATAATCAGTGAGCACGGCTCACAACATGGGAAAAATGCCCCAAATATTCTGTGCGTGAGTGCAACTTGCACCAAACCGCAACACACAGAGGAAAACAAATGGACGGTCGCAAATCAGTAAGGAAACTTACACACAGTCCCTGAGCGCGAAATAGCTCCTGCACCCGAGGATCCCAAGAGACAGCCACGATTTCTCTTGCTCCTGGCATGAGCAAAACCAACGCAGAGTCCCTGCGTGTGAGCATGAACAGACCACGACCCTGCGCGTGAGCAAGAAACAAACCACGAAGTAGATGGTGGTGGAGGTGAAGGCCAGGCACATGAGGAGGATGAACAGACAGTGAACCGACCCCCTGAAGGAGTGGCGTCGTGGAGAGGATGGTGGGAATGGCAGCGGTTGCTCTCCCCAACGTGAGGTCAACTCCCTGGTTGAGTGTACGTGTGGGCAAAGGCTGACAGCCTGCCACACTCCACTACCCACCATAACTGCCCCATCTATCTCAACAAAACAATAAATAAGTTGACAAGGGAAGGTGGCAAAACAAAACAAGGTGGAAACACATGGGGTTTTCCCCCATAGACCAAGGTTTGACATCCCCCACCCCTTATCCTTCGGAACCATGCCCTTTTCATTCAACATTGCACTGCCGTAGCTAGTTGTGGTTTATTTTATTTGATGTGCGTGTTTACATGATGCCGAATTATAATGTGCCAAATAGCACGACATACCATCGGCAACTATCCCCATTGCCGAAACA
>LPNX010650472.1:501392-516695 GCA_001517045.1 Pseudotsuga menziesii
TTGCATTTTTTGAACTAAGAAAAATAGAGAAACAATGCACCTAGTATATATAGTAGTAAGGAATAATAGGTTTTGTGTAGAGATTCTACAATTTGGTTTCCTGGAAATCAGAAAAAAATGGGATTGATTCAAATTTATCATGAGTCGATGCAAATTAATCATCGTTGCATGGAAAAGTGGCAAAACAAAAGTTTGGGTTTATTGTACTTTTTTGTTGTTGGGGTTTAGAGCTAAGGTGCACAATAGCCAAGCACGTGATCAATAGGCATACTATAACTATAAAGTGTTATAGGAGAAGTGCTTTATCAATTTCTATAAGATGAGCCAATGCATTGATTTTTTTTGTTTATTGTCACCCAAAACGGGTCTAAAGTGGGAGTGATAACCTTAGTAGCTAATCCTAGAGGTGATGGCATCATTGGTATATGAAAAAAGAATTGGGACTTAGTGGACTAAAATTAATCCCTAGATATTTATTTCAAGTTAAAGTCTGATTACAAGTATAATATTATAAAATCAAAAGGTGACATTTTCACCCACAGTTCTAGAGAAGAGAAAACTTACTTTCTTTGAAAGCCTTTCTTTCAACACCAAACTCTAATGATCCTCAGGATGTTGTCATGGTGGAACAATACCTTACAAGTATGAATATTATAAAATCAAAAGGTGACATTGTCATCCACAATTCTAGAGAAGTGCAACCTTACTTTATTTGGAAGCCTTTCTTTCAACACCATAACCTAATGATCCTCATAAGAGCAAACTTAATTTCTTTGAAAGCCTTTCTTTCAGCACTAGAGCCTAATGATCCTCAGGTTGTTGTCATGGTAGAACAATACCTTAGAGACAATGAAGAATTTGTAAGCATTGCTCATTATTGAACTCAAACTTTTTCCAAGGGGGCACATCTTGGAATAATGGAACAAAAGGTACAGTGCTTGGTAGATATGAGATTTCCTGTAGATAATGAGAACCGCATTAAAAAATCTTGGTGGTGACGAAAACATGGCATTGGAGAAACTCTAAAGTGGATAGCTTCACATTTGTTATTTTGAATGGCATTCAATTTCTCAAAAAACTTTATTTCATCAATTTCGCTTTCTGAGAAAACTTCATTTCATTTATTTCAATTTCTAAGAAAACTTGATATGATCAATATCAAAGTAAAAAAATGTAGCTTTGCTAAATTTAAATGGAATCTTAATCTCTTAATCACAGAATAAGGTTGATTATCTTGTGAAAGGAAAGGGGTTTCAGTTATTGTTATCACTTGCAATGATATTATAAATGAGTTCTGTAAAGTAAGAAATATGATCGAAGCAAGCTACGAGTCAAAAGAAATAGTGGCAAAATGTTTGGCTACCAACAATTTGTAAGTTACAACACCTTGAATAATTTGTACGGCCAGCGAGGAAGTATGTCATAAGAATTGAAAGTGAATAAGAACATGGTGGAAACATGCGTTGAGTTGTGTTACCACAAAACCAATTCCCTAATTGAAAGAACTCAAAATGGGTTCTAGCTAAGAGAAACTATGGCAAAATGATAGTTGTAATGACCCTCAAGAATGACCCAATTTTTTTATTATAGGGTATTATCCTATCTCCATTACCCAACTCTAATGTTATGATGATGAGGATAAATTATCACATCCCATCAACACTGTAATGTATCCTACCACGCATAGGAAAATGCGATCACATGGGATTGAAATAATTTATAATATCTTCTTGATTTAACATTTATTATTCTTTCTCCTAATTAACTTGATTGTCTTGTTATGATAATATCCTTTGTACACATAATTGAATAAGTATTACTTAGCCTAACAAGATACTCTAATTATCACATTTAGACTACAAGGACATCTATAATATATCACATGACAACCAACTATATATGATGATTAATTTTATATCACAAGAATATTTCTAAAATCTTGCATACATATAGTAACTTTATTTCCCATCCATAAATATAAAAAATTTCAATATTTTTCTTTCAAATTCACAACAAAAACAATAGATAAATAAAATGAATTTTATTAATACAATCATTTAAATTAGCATCAACTAAAATTATATTAATCCATGTTTTGATAATGAATTATATAATATTTAATAAAATTTTAACATATTTGACTTGGTCATAAAAATTTTAAAGAAAAATATCCAAACCAAAGTATTATAAGTTAAAAATTTTAACTTAATATATAATTAATCTAAATTTAATCCAAATATTTATTTACCATTTACTAAACTATTCAATTAAAACATAAATATATAACTCAAATGCTTTTAATAAAGCTAAAATATTTCTTTCACATTGCATTTATATATTAAAAAAATATATTTTTTTTTAAAACTGCCCTATATAAAAATAATGACATTTATATATTAAAAAAATAATTTTTTTTTTAGAAAACTGTCCTATATAAATATAATGACAGTATCACAATATATATATAACTTGAACACTAAAACCAAATATAATACCTCAATGACATTAACTTTATTTAAAACAATTTGTTTTAAAGCATTTGTATACATAGTAACTACTATATTAAAAAAAAAAAAAATCAAAACAATTGCTTATTAGCTTTTATAATATAGCTATATGAATTACGCTTCCACATAAAATTATTTAAAACTAATATGTATAAAAAACTATCCAAAATAAACATTTTCTAAACAATTGATTATAAGCTTTTACAATATAGCTATATGAATTACGATTCCACATAAAATTATAATAAATTATTTAAACTCAGATGTATAAAAATATCCAAAACTTATTATAATGCAATATGGAAATAATTAACTATATTTGATAATTAAAAACTACTACAACATTTAATAATAACTAAGTGTGTTGAATGAATATATTTCAGACTGGATGCCTTCTTGCTTTCGCTACAGATATTTCTTGACAGACTTTTAGGCAACATGATTTTAGTAAAAAAACTGTTGTGAAAATGCAAAGGTGTGCCGAAGAGAGAGCTGCCAAGTAAGGAAATATTGGTTGCTCCAAACTCTCTCATGAATCAGCTTTTTAATCACAAAAATTATCCATATTTGGTTGCTCCATCAAAATCATAATTTCTATCAATCGGTCAACAAGGAAATTGTGTGCACGATTTTGTTTTTTATTTGGCATGAGCTTTGACAAGGTTTTTAGCTTCAACTGCCAACTTCATTCAACCCCGAGCTTAGGTGTTTAAAAAACAGTCATGGCATGATTTTGGTGTGGGTGTTGTTGAGTGTCAATGCGCAAAGATTGTGATAAGTGATAGATGGTGACAAAAACTATTACAATCAGTTGCCAAATAATACGGGATCAACAACTACTCCCGAACTCCAACTTGAAACGGTTTCTCAACCATAAAATTTTCATGTTGGTTGTTCCAAACTTCATGACTCGGGTGCCAATGAATAGATATGGACAATCCAACAAAATGCATGGGATATGGTAGGTGAACACTGTATGTTTCTAAATTCCAAGCTATAACAAAATATAACACCAGCTACCCGCAAAAGCTACTCCAAATCTTCACTTTCCCGTGAAGCTACCCCAAGCAACTGTCAATCAACAAAAATGTGGAATTTCATTTTTTAATTGGTTGCTATGGGTCCAAATTCCTCATGAAGAAGTGTGCCAAAGTGGCAATTATTGATGCGGCTGATCGCATGGTAGATGGATTGGTGCCTTTACAACTGATAAGGGTCCACAAGACTTGGAGTATTTATAGTTGATATACCCACAAGATAGTTCTTTAACCAATTGAGAGATCACAACCATTATTTACAGCCTATGGATTTTGTTATAGATGATTTTACCACACTTGGTAGATCACACTATTATGGCCTTCCATGTCCCTCTGCAGACTCATTAGACCCCCCTTGCTTGAATTATACTTTGATGTTCCAAGAAATTCCCTAAAAAACACCTGTTTATTCCTGTACACGACTTTTAAGGTGATACCTGCGTGTATATGCATCTTTCTCCACTGCAGCCCGCATACATCAAGAAATGTGCATAAAAACTAAAACTTTTGAGGTTTCCTCAATGAGTCTCAAATAACTTGACTCTTGGCCTTCTATATGCCTGGAAACGCACCGACTCAACCCTTGATTGCCTGTTGGAGGGTTATATATTGAGCCTCTTGGATGCATTGAAGGAGGAGAACATTTGAGAGCAAGGAAACTATAGTTCATTGTTACCCCATATTGCTTATGCTTGAGTTTGCATCCCTTTGTCCTTTTGAGCACACATTGTTGCTCTTCCCAAGCTTTCCATTTCCTTGTAAGCTTTCCATTGAGATGGAGGATTGAAGTGGTGGAGGACTCAGTTTCTCTGTTTCGACGAGTTGTCGATATAGTTTGTCAGTGTTATCTCTGTTTATTATCAATAGAAATATCAATTTCTCGTCCATTACATGTGTATGGCTATAAATATTTTATCAATGGATGTAGTTATATTTGCTTGTACATTATGGTTATATATATGCTAGAGTAGGTCTAACACTTTGATATATAGCATGATTGTCTTGTTTACTATTGTTGAGAGTGAATTATAAGTACAAGTGTGTTGGGAAAGCTCAATAGGGATCTACATCAACCGTCCAGAATAAGGTACTCTTCATATCCCTTAGTGTTAGTAGCATTTGTTTCTCTTGCATATTGGAATGGATTGATTTATAGTGCCATTCAGTCGGTTGTGGTCTACCCCAATCCATAGGAAGTTTCTCTCCATAACAGAGTTGTAAAACTAAGATTTGTTTTCCTTCATTTCTATTTCTCTCGGATTTGATTGCAATGAATTCATAGATGGGGGGTCACTATCATACCAATCTATGTAATTCTTTAATGAATAGAAAGACCAATGCCCCAAAATCTAGTACTGGCATCATTAATTGCACATTTTCATAAAGCACCTGCTTGAAATCCCTGTCTGGAGATGCAATAACAGTCTTCAGTACACCTTGTGAAACTTTATATGCAACATTAGTTACTACCTCATCTGCGTTCAACATTTTCAATTTAAGTCAGACCCTACGGATTCCTCATCAACAGAGCATTCTAGATCTTCTTTGTCAACGCTAAAATCACTAACTTCATCTAGATTTTCATCACTGCTTGTTGATATGTTGAAATATGTTGAAAATAAATATTATCCAGCACCATTTTATTTCCACTATTGGTAACATATGCAACTATTAATATCATATGGAACTATAGGATCATCTTCCCTATATGTCTATATGTGGGGATTGTAAGATACTAAAACAACTTAGTCGTTTGGGCGTTTAGTTTAGATTACAGTTGTAAATGCACGGTGATGATACTATCTATATGTGCTTTCCACATGGTGTTTGACATTCAACAAGGAAACACCATTCAACGAGAAGAAAATTCTTTCTGATCCATAAATCACAATTCATCCAAGTGACAAGGCATGATTATTAAATACATAGAAGCAGGATGGTACACTATTGGGTAGATACACGTGCGTCTTCAATCAAGAGCCACGACCCATCTTACTATTGCTTTAATGATACACAAAATGTTAGGTGAATTTCTATTTTGAGTATCATATCAGTATTAGGTGAGTTTCAATTTTGGGTGTCAGTATTATGGTTAGATTCAAAAGGCTATACATGCACAGGAACTGAAACAAACTTACAAGCTACAAAGTGACGGTAAATACATAGGACCCACAAAGAAGCAAAGTCGAGGCCTAAAACCGTCTCCATCATGTAAGCCATACAAAGAAGCAAAGTCTAGGCCAAAATTCGTTACCATCATGCCTATACATTGCAAGTCGTGGGTTCTGGGTAATAGTAAGGAGACAATTTTCCATCCTTGTTAGTTGTATTGCCCTTGTGTTGGGGATTGGATTTCTGCAGCATATCGACCACTCTCCTCATTGATGGCTTGTCAATGGGTAGGGTGTTTGTGCAATAAAGTCCTACTTTCAGAACCATGACCATTTCCTCTTTGAAGCAACCCACAAGATTGGGATCCAACACTTCCTGTAATCCATTCTTTTTCTCTATTTTAGTGTGCACCCACTTCACAAGATCTATGTTCTCTCCAAATTTTGGATCTATTGGTCATTTGTTGATGATTAGCTCCAAGAGAACCACTCCAAAACTGGAGATGTCACTTTTTTCGTTCACATTTAGTGTGTAGGCATATTTTGCACAATGACACAAATAAGTTTCTCAAATAATCCATAGAACTATTTCAAAATCTAAAGAAAAGAAAATTTCCTATTCAATTTACAAAGTTATCTCTCCAAAACCACTTCAAGGAGAAACACCAAACAATTTGAAGTCGAAAAAATTAAATATGAATTGCATCAAAAGAAAAGGACACTACCCACCAATGTTCATGGCAACCCTAACCTTAACATCAATATCAAGTTCATACTGAAGCAATTACTAAAGCTCAATTCCATGGGGAAACATGCACAAGAACAGAGCTCAGGTATATCATAAGAGAACAACTTGGCAGGATAACGTAGGCACAACAAGAATCCCAACTTGAGGATTACAGTAAGCGTGAAATCAAACTCACATTTGGCGATAAAGCAAGAACAAGATCAAGTCATATTGGTCACTTCACCAAGGACAAGATCAAGATCACAATCACTAAATCTACTTGTTTGGGTAGAAAACTAACGAAAAAGAAGGGCATTATTGCCTTGATCACAATATTTTCTTGAAGCTAATAGCTTAGCTAAACATTACGGGATTCATTGCAAAAGCATCCCAAATAAAGAAGAAAATATCTAATTACAGGGACTCTGATTAATAATAAATTTATACTTAACACATTCAAGGCACTCTGATTGATGATTGTCTGCTTGGAGAAATCCATAAATCTGTGTGACATGTGTCCGACCCATGGTAGCATACAATGTAACAGTACTAGGGCCAAAATTAGGAAACGAAAATTGAATGAATTTTTTTCATTTACTATGGCGAGGCGGAACCCCAAAAAAAAATGGAAGGGGACGAGGCTACTATTAATGGCCTTTAACAATATGATTCAATGGGCTTCCTAGAGCAGGCCTTAGCACATTTAAGCCTCTATTTTTTTTCTTACCAACTGCTAGATCATCCAAGGTTCTAATATCGAGGACAACGAGCTTGAATTGCTTGGTAAAGTTGGCGGTTTGTGGTAGAGGAATCATGTCCTAAGCCGAAGAGGAGAGTTCCAATTCTCAACAAAAATGGGTAAAGTTCCTATGTAGCTTCGGGGACAACATCCTATTGCGTCCCTCTGATGGGAAGCTTTGGTATGTTAGGGGGGGGAACCCGAATTGTGTGCATGAACATGGATATTAGCTTCACTGAGCTTGTCTTGAAGATGGCGGATTTTTGTGGCGAGGATTTTATAATTAAGTATCATCTTCCTGAGGAAGAGGATCTGGATGCTCTGGTATCTGTTCTTTGGGATGATGATCTTGCTAACATTATGGAGGAATACGATAAGCCCGAGGTGGCTGAGGGATTCATGTAGCTGCGCGCCTTCCTGTTCTCGGTGGAAGGTTACGATGTCTTCGTCGTCTGATTAAATAACAATGATATTATTACAGCTAGAATTGTAAACCTTGATATACATCGTTGGGGCCAATAGCCTGAGCGTATTGTATTCCAGCACTCCGTAAGGGAAAAACTGTGGCACCATGGAGAAAATCTTGCCCCTATGGGAAGAACCCCTCCCATGTCAATGTTGTCCATGGTATTCCAAACTGAAATGCCCCTAGGGTCTGAAACTGTCGAGAAACCAAAACTTCCACCGCAAATTTCCTCCTTTTCAAAAAAGTGCAACTGTGGAATAATGAATAAACAAATTGTAACCCTCCATGGAAAAGATACACTTCAGATGATCCGAGTCTTTCAAAATTTATGGATAAAAATAGCTCACAGGTTAGCAGATTTAACTTTCCTAAAGAAATGTAGGGATAACAAGATAATTCCATGATTCATAAATATTAAACACCATCTAAAAACAAAACACCCTCACACATTCTCTGAACTAAGCCTCTCAATAGTACGCGGCGAAATAAGACGAACCAAGAAATATTTAAACAACCTATCACACCATACTTACAACACTCATATGACGCTCTCCAAAACACTACGCATCGACTTTTGGATCAGTGTGGAAGAAAGCATGACCATCGAAAGGTCTACATCGCCAAGACTGGTCGTTCGATTAAGACAATATTAAAAGAACATGGTGCTAACATACACCATTGTAGAGTTAAGAACTCTGTTGTCGTAGAACACTCGTGCAATACCAAGCACCATATATGTCTTGAAAAGGCAGAAGTACTCGCAACCGTGCATCACCAGTTCAAATGAAAATTAAGCGAAGCAGTGGAAATTGAAAAATACCCTAACAACATGAACCGAGATGATGACCTAAAACTAAAGACTCCTAAAAAACAGTCGTCGAGATCCTTAAAAACAAAAATAAAAAGCAACAACAAAACTTAATCAATTAAACAAAAAGCACTAACTTATCAACATTAACCTAAATATTAACCCTAACAATCCAAAAGCAAAAGTTAAAAACATTAAACATAAAAATAAAAAAATAATGATAATCAAACCCCTTTAAAAACATTAACATAAAGAGGTTTAATAATAAAAAACTCTAAACAAAGTGATTATTTAATTCAAAAATAAAAAGCAAAAACACAAGAAATAAAATGCTTTAATTCAACATTAACCTAAAATATTAACTATAATAAAAACATTAACATATATGATAATCAAACAAATTAAACATTAACACAAAGAAATTAAAAAACATTAAAAAATTAATTAATTAATTATCTATCTCACCAAACCCACAACCCTACGACAAACCCTACCCATCATGGTAACTAAATATTAATAAAAACAAATGATGAGATTATATTCGTGAAGGCTTTCAAGAAGCTTCTCATGACGATAGACCTGCTTTAGGGTATGAAACTGTCAAGAAAAAACTTCCACTGCATATTTCCTCATTTTCAAAAAACTACAACCGTGGAATAAAGAATAAACAAGATTAATATGTTCAGAATAGGTTGAGAGAAATATATATGACACTTTGATAAAAAAAAATCCTAAAGAATGTGTCAATTACTTGTATCTAATAGTTAATCTAATATAACAACCACTTAATTTGTGGTTTTGAATCTCTCATCATTGGAGTTAAACTCATAGTTGTATCTAATAGTTAATTTAAAAGTTAATATAAATCTATTGCAGTTATGATCAATTGACGCAGCACACAAGTTTTTTTCCTTAACCAGTTTATTGCAGAGAATGAACAGTGGCAATCGAGTCCGCAGAAGGAGATATGACAGTCCAGGAGAGATCCGCAACAAACGTTGCGAAGGAAATAATGGATCTACAAATATCTATGAGATCCGTGCCAAAGTGTAGATCAACGGTTGTGGAGGAGGCCACAAAGATCTGACAGTCAGGAGAGTTGTGGAGAAAGAGTTGTGGGAGGAAAGTTGCGGGGGAGCAACTTTGGAAAGTTGGCCGCGCATCCCGTAACTAGCTTGCGGAAATCCTGTTGTGGAAAGGCGGTTGCGGAAACAGTTTCGTGGGAAAGCCTATTGCGGAAATGTGACTGCGGAGATAGTGATGCAGGAAGGCCTGTTGCAGAAAGGCGGTTGCAGAGACAGGGTTGCAAAAACCCTTGTTGTGGGAGATGAATTGTGGGGAGGAAAATCTAGCGCATAATTTGGCCGAGGGCTAAATTTGATAGTCATTTTAATTGTAGGAGCCATGAGATCCTAGAGGTGCTGGTAAGGTTGGTTGTGGTCAACCCCCCCTGCACCACCAATGCATAAATGTCTTCTTTTCTTATAAGGCCCATTTTAGACCCCAAATTTTTTCTAATGATCACATGGAAACCACTTTTGCGACCAAATGTGACTCTTTTGCCTACATTGTCATGCCTTTTGGATTGAAGAACGTGCCAACTATGTTCTCCACGATAGTGGTAGAAATATTTAAAGAATCTGTGCATACATTCTTGGAAGTATACCTGGATAACTAGACTATGTTCAACTTATTGAAATATCATCTATAGGTCTTGTGCCTCATGTTAGATTGTTAGCGGAAGATGCATATATCTTTTAATCTTAGGAAGTGCATTTTGTGTACACCATTTGACATTTTTTTGGGACATGTTGTGTGCAAGGAAGTCCTGTTAGTCCACCCAATCAAGATTCCAGTCATATTCTATTGAAAATTCATAAGGAATTATGCCAACCTAGCAACACCTCTGGAGGAGCTGTTGAGAAAAGAAGTCAAGTATGGGTAGATGATAGATTGCCAACATCCACTGGATACTCTGAAAGAGAATATGGTAACTACACCAATTCTCATATTTCTGGATTGGATATGCATGTTGTTAGAATAATCAACCCATAGTTTACTACCTTAGACATTAATTTCATTTTTTTTGTCTTATTTGCCTAGTTCATGTGTCCCACCTTGTGCAAGTTGTCATTTACCTATCCATAGAGGTAAAACTTGCCTTATTTGACTCATGTAGCACATGGGAAGTCCCAAGGAATCAAATCGGCTTTATTCCTGGCCTCCTAGGCACCCTTCTGCTTTTTCTGCTTTATTCCCTGCTTTTTCAGTGTTTTAAGGCAAAAGTAAAAGCTAGACTAGGTGAGGTTGACTAGTTTTTTGTCCTACACATCCTCCTCTCTTTTCTCCATGCAAAAGCATGTATGAGTTGCCATTCCACCACTCTTTAGCTTGCCTAAGCCTTTTTTCCAATTCATGAGCTCCATGACAGATTTGGGATCAGCTTTTTACACCTATAGGGGATTTGCTTATTTTTAGTAAGCCTGCTTTATGTTAGATTTGGATTGCTCCTCATGCATTCGAATCCTTGATGTATTCTATTTATTCAGCAGCCTACATTATTACAGGGTTGGCTATCGTACACTCAGTTAATACAATTTAGTGTTACAGCTCCATATTCAGTCTCTTTTGTGAGTGATTTTGCATGATCAATTGATAATTGTTGTGAGTAAAATTAATCTATTTCTGGCCTTAATTTCCACATGGTATCAGAGCCATTGTAGATTGTTTATCTCCTTCAAAAATTGTTTTGCAAGTTTGACATCAGTGACTGGGAGCCTTCTATTGACAGCCGGGACAGATTTTCTAGAGCTATGGATCAATCACAGAAAACTATCTTGACTCCCTTCAACTTTTTTGAATGGAAAGCAGAGATGGAGATACTGTTGAGAGCGAAAGGCCTCTACAAGGTGACTATGGAAATAGAATCAAAGCCTAATGCCTGTAGAGAAGATTAAATGGCACAACAGGAGGGATGAGGCCTATGGCCTCCTGTGTCTGAGTATTTCCAGAGACCTCCTTTTCCATCTTGATGGATTGACATCACCGAATGAAGTATGGGAGAAGCTTGCTGATATTTTTGGAAAGACAGATGAGATGAGGGGACATCAAATCGAAAATGAGCTGATTTCTCTGAGTCCAAATAGCTTTGAATCCCTGCAACTATATTTCTCCAAGTTCAAAGCACTAGTTTTGCAGCTGAAACAGTGTGGGATCGAAAAGAAAGATGATCAGCTCGTTTTGGCCATCCTCTCGAAGCTAGGCCCTGACTATTCAATGTTTGTTTCGAACTTCTATGCCACAAAACTGACAGCTCGAACCTGGAAGATGCCTAGCCTTGCATATTTCATGGAATCTCTCACACAAGAACAAGACAAGCTGGTGATGATGGGCACCATCAAACCATCCAAAGATCAAGCTTTGATTGCTGGATATTGGATTCAAAAAGCAAAAAGAAAGCTAAAACGCCACCTGAGCAAAAGAGAGACAAGAAACAGTCTCCGGAGGAGCCACAAGGTTCCAAGAAGAACTACCAGAAGAAGAAAAACAAAGGTGAAATGAACAAGTGCGCATACTGTAATAAGGGAAATCACACTAAAAGCTCTTGTATGAAAAAGCAGATTGATATGCTGACCCAACTCATGGAGAAGAATGGCATCTCCCTTCCAGAAAGCTCAAAGAAGAGAGAAGGAGGATCAAGTTCAGACGACAGAGAGAGAGTTCATGCATTGGTTGCTGGAACATCAAGCTCACCCAGTTTTATCATTGATTCTAGAGCTTCAAGACACATGGTTTCGACTAAGGAGGCATTCTCCTCACTGGACATGTCGAAAGGACCACCTATAGTACTGGGAGATGACTCTCTCACTGAAATTTTGGGCAAAGGGAGGATTGATCTTGATCATGGTCAGTTCATTAATGTGTTGTATGTGCCTGGTCTTGCCTCCAACCTTTTATCAGTGTATCATATGACTCACACTGGGTATCCTAAGAAAGTCATATTCTCCCCTGATGAAGTTGAGATCACAGAGATCTCAAGTGGTAGAGTCATTGCAAAAGGAGTTGCAAATCATGCTCAAAAGGTATACATGTTCTCACACTTCCTACCCTACTCAAACCCCTCTGCTCTTCTGATTCATGCTAATGAGGCTAGCAAGCTTTGGCATGAAATATTTGGCCACCTAAATTACAAGTATCTGTCTGGTCTTAGTGAAAAAGAGATGGTCATAGGGTTGCCCAAGATAAAATTTTCCAAAGGAGTCTGCCAAGGTTGTATCCTAGGAAAACACCCAGAGCACAAATTTGAGAGAGCTAGTCATGAGAGAACCTCTGCACCCCTCGAGCTGATCCACAGTGATGTTGCTGGCCCATTCCCTCATATGTCCATGAGTTAGGCCAAATATGCATTGACTTTTATTGATGATTTTTCTAGGTATTGCTGGGTTTACTTCCTGAAACACAAGTCTGAAGTTTTTGGCCTCTTCAAAGTCTTTAAGGCTTCGGTTGAAAACCAATCTGGGAGGAAACTCAAGGTCCTCAGATATGACAATGGTGGTGAGTATGTCAAGTTTGAGTTTATTAACTATTGTGCAGATGCAGGTATTCAGATGCAGCATTCTATCCCTTACACACCACAGCGGAATGGTGTTGCTGAGAGGAAGAACAGATCACTGAAGGAGATGTCAACATGCATGATGGAGGCCAAAACTTTTCCACCAAAGTACTAGGCCGAAGCTATCAACTGTGTAGCCTATATCTAGAATAGGGTGCCTCACAAACAGCTTGATGGTATGACTCCCTTCGAAGCATGGAGTGGGCACAAGCCAGATGTGACCCATTTCAGGATTTTTGGCTTAAAGGCTTGGGCTAGGATTCCAACAGAGAAGAGGAAGGCTTTGCAGCCCCAAAGCCAAGAGTGTCTTTTTGTTGGATACTCTAAAGATTCAAAAGGGTACAAGTTGATAAATTTGAGCACAAACAAAGCCTTCATTGAAAGGTGTGTTCAGTTTGAAGAAGAACCCCTTGCAGCAGTGGAAGTTGGTGAAGCCTCTTCACCACCTGAACCTCAGGAAGTAAGTAAAGAGTTTGTTGAACATACTGATTCTGATTTGTCTGATGGAGATGAGTTTATTGCAGACCCTAACAGCCCTACAAGGCCAAAATGGGCAGCCAAGACACTACATGCAGCAGGAGAGCTAGCTGGGATCCCAATGACCCAAGGAGGACTAGATCTCAATTTGAGAGTGGTCTATGCATAAAGGATCCTATGTTTTATGAAAAATGCTATTTGATGGTGGAGTCTGATCCTCAAACATATGAAGAAGCAGCAGGAGATCCAAGATGGCAAGCTTCCATGAAGGAAGAGTTCATCTCACTCCAGAAGAGCAACACATGGGAGCTAGTGGATCTTCCTCCAGAAAGAAAGTTAGTCCAATGTAAGTGGGTCTATAAGACCAAATTTTCTGCTGATGGTTCACCACTGAAGTACAAGGCTAGATTGGTATACAAAGGCTACTCACAGGTTCATGGCATAGATTACAATGAGACATTTTCCCCAGTGGCAAAGATGGATTCCATCAGGCTAGCTCTAGCCATTGCAGCCTCAAGGCAATGGGAGGGACATCACATGGATGTAAAATGTGCCTTCCTGAATGGAGATCTCACTGAAGAGATATATATGCAGCAGCCTCAAGTTTTTGCTACTAACCCTTCTCTTGTGTGCAGGTTGAGAAAGTCATTGTATGGGCTAAAGCAAGCCCCCAGGGCTTGGTATGCCAAGATCGATAGCTTCTTGCTAGCACTGAATTTTGTTCGGTGCAAATCAGATCCAAATGTCTATTTGGAGTTATTTAATGGTTCATTAATGATCGTTGTGTTATATGTTGATGATCTCCTCATTACAGGAAGCTCACAAGATGAGATTGCTTCCTTAAAGGGTGTTATGAACCAAACCTTCTCCATGACAGATTTGGGGCTCTTAAGTCAATTTTTGGGGCTTGAGATTGCTCAAACCAAAGCTGGAATCAAGGTGCACTAGTCCAAATATGCCTTGCACTTGCTGAACAAATTCAGAATGAAGGATTGCAAAGCAAGCAAAACTTCTTTCCTTTTAGGAGTGAAGCTAGAAGAAGTTGATTCTTCACCTATGGTAAACAATACACTGTATAGGAAATTTATTGGATGTTTGTTGTATCTGACACATACTAGACCTGATATTTGTTATGCAGTAAGTGTGGCTTCTAGATACATGGATCAGCCTCATGCGATCCATTGGAAAGCATCCAAAAGGATCCTTAACTTTGTTCAAGGAACAAGGACACATGGGATCTTCTACAAAGCAAAATCTGATCTTGATTTGATTGGATTTACTGACAGTGATTGGGCAGGTGATAGCACAGACAGAAAGTCCACATCAGGATATGTGTTCATGCTTGCAGAAGGGCCAATCAGCTGGTCAAGCAAGAAATAGAGTGCCATTGCACTCTCATCTACAGAAGCAGAGTACAGAGGAGTAGTTAATGCAGCAACTCAATGTTTATGGTTGCAGGGATTACTTGGAGAGTGTGGCTTCGAATCAGAGTACTCAACTACCATCTACTGTGATAACCAAAGTACCATTCGAATATGCAAAGATCCATTTCAGAAGCAGAGAACCAAACAAATTGAGATCCATATGCACTACATCAGAGAGCTTGTGCATGATGGCACCATTCACCTACTCTTCTGTTCATCTTCAGAACAAGTAGCTGATATCTTCACCAAATCATTTTGTGAGAAGACATTCAGTAATCTCAAATCGCTGCTATGGATTTCTGATCATGCTGTGAAGCATGAGTGAAGACAAGATTTCCAAATTTTGTTTTACAGTCCATGTTTAAGGGAGGATTTTCCCAAGTTGGTTTTGCCTC
>LPNX010650472.1:516830-530943 GCA_001517045.1 Pseudotsuga menziesii
TTCTCCATGCAAAAGCATGTATGAGCTACCATTCCACCACTCTTTAGCTTTCCTAAGCCTTTTTTCCAATTCGTGAGCTCCATGACAGATTTGGGATCAGCTTTTTACACCTATGGGGGATTTGCTTATTTTTAGTAAGCCTGCTTTATGCTAGATTTGGCTTGCTCCTCATGCATTCGAATCCTTGATGTATTCTATTTATTTAGCAACCTATGTTATTACAGGTTTGTCTATTGTACACTCAGTTAATACAATTTAGTGTTACAGCTCCATATTCAGTCTCTTTTGTGAGTGATTTTGCATGATCAATTTATAATTGTTGTGAGTAAAATTAATCTATTGCTGGCCTTAATTTCCACACATGTTTCATTTGCATGTAAATGTGTCATTATTTGCGCTATGAGTTGTCCTAATCCATCCTAGGGAAGGGGACATTAATCACCTCTTTCCCTTCTCCAACAAAAACTATCTACAATGGAAAATAACTATACCACGAATAAGTGGGAAGACTTGGTGATGGTATATACACTATAGAAGTATCAGCACTACTAGTTGGGGAGTGCCTTAAAGTTTTCACATATCACTATGTGTTAAGGCACCTAGTGAACATGCCAATGCTAGGAGGGTGCATCTGTTGATGGTTGCACCTATTCCAAGAGTTTGAATTTGAAGTAATTGTCAAGCTGGGTAAGAAAAATGTTGGTCCAAATAATTTATCAAGGCTTAAATATGGCAAGAAAGAAAGAGGTATGGATGGTGACTTACCAGATGTACAGTTATTTAGTATTGAGTATGTACCAGATCAGTTCAATGTGGTAGCCACACTTTTTGCTTCTAGTTGTGTCAAAAGATTATACAATTGCACACGCAGACAATTGGAAACATGCAACACAAATTTCCAATTAATAGCAGGCCAACTTTACAAGCTGGGAGTCGATGGCATACTTTGCAAATGTGTTCTGGAACATGAACGACTACTTTTGCAGGAAGCACATGAAGGAATAGCAGGAGGACACTATGCATGGATCAATATTTTGCACAAGGTGTTGTACGTAAGACTAGGGTTGCATTTACTATTACAAGAAGTTAAGATGCACTACAAATAATGTGATGTTTTCCAGTGAGTGGGAAAGACATCATGCAGGGATGAGCTTTCGCTCTTCCATGTCACTGCACTTGAGCCATTCAAGAAATGATATATTGATTTTGTGGGTCTAATCAACCCACTAGCACACAGAACTAGTGCATTCTATATCATAACTACGACAGAGTACTTGACAATATGGTTAAAGGTTGTGATAATGAAGGATTGTACTAGAGAGACTATAGTGCGATTCATATTTGTGCATGTCTTTACTAGGTTTGGGTGCCCAAAGATATTGTTGAATAATCAGGGAACTCATTTCCTGAACCCCAACATCCACACACTTATAGAACAGTTCATGATACACCACCAGAAAAGTACCATGTTCCATCCATAGGATAATGGTACAATGGAAGCACTCAATAAGATTTTGGAGTAGGCACTTACAAAGGTATGCAATGTGTAGTGCAGAAATTGGGATCAATGCAGTCCAAAAAATATTTGGGTGCACAAGACCATGTCCAAGAGGCTCACAAAGCCAAAAAAATCAGATTGGTATATGGAAAATATGTTGTAATGCTACTAGATTTTGTTGTTCTTAGCTTATGCATAGCCCTAGCCATAAATATGAAAAATGATGAATCATTTGTGCATAGACTAGAGGAACTCATGGAGTTAGAAGAAGGCCAGTTCATTGCAGGGTTCAATAAAGTTATGGAGAAGCAATGCCAAAAATCCTGGCATGATAGGAACATCAAGAGCAAGACCCTAGAACTTGGCACATTGGTATTTATGTATGATAGTAAATTTTTGATAAATCTAGGGAAACTAAGGATGAGATGGTTAGGTCCATCCACAATCTTGTTTATTATTGAAGCAGGCTCAATGAAGTTAGCAACCTAACATGACAACTTATGAAGGCATGGTCAACAAGAGTCATTTGAAGTCATATTATCACCCACCGGGGTAAAAACACATGCAAGTGGGAAAAAATAAAAAATAAAAGTCTATGTTCGCTTTTAGTTTTTTAGTTAAGTCTTTCATTCTTTTATTTTAGTCTAGTAATTGTAGGTTTAGAGGAAAACATTTTAAGTCATGTTGATATACAAAGAGTCTGACAAAGTAATTAGTATGTAATACTAGGAACAATGTAGAGCACAGTCAGCAGAAGACAAGTCATCAATGCAGTCGGGAGTGAACTTACATGCTCAACACACCAACATATAGGTCGTCAGTTAAAAATTACCCACCAAACTTCCACCTAGATAATTAGTTTCCATCATTTCATATTCATAACAATGCTAGATCTCAAGTTATAGTCATTCATTCACTAGTCATGAAGTCGTCATAATCATCTATTAACCATCATTCCGCAAATCGTACCACATCTGTCAATCAAGCTTATGTCAGTTTAACTGTATTTTCCTTATTTGGAGGAATGAGAAAAGGACAAAGCCTTTAAGAGGAAAGTACTACGAGGAAGGCATGGGAGAGAGAGAGAGAGAGAAATTAGTGGAAGAGCATAATCATTCTATCATTCCAAGCTATAAGATAAGCCGTGAAAAAAGGAGTCACCGGTATGATTTGGGAAGTAAGAAATGAAAAGAAACCTATATAAGAGTAAGCGTGCACAGGTTTTTAGTGTTTTGCATAGGGTGAGAGGGCTTGTAAGCATGGTGAGTAGTCATGACCACTACACCTGGAGCAAATAAGAGCTGCAACAAGATAAAGGTCCTAAGGAATACCCAATTCCAAATGGTGCCACTCCTAACAGAAGTTAGTAGATTTGTTGGGACGCGTGCCATTCTTGAAGTATTATGACTTCAAAATACTAGATAACACCCAGTTTCTTGATCTCACGATAGAAAAGTACATCGAGATGAAGCTCAATGAGGATGGGAAGGAGAGCGTGGATCCATAAGCTTAGGCATGCTTCCAGCCTTAATCTAGAATTATGTCCCTGATGGACATCCTGCACTTAGAGAGGGGAAACGCCGTTAACACCTGCACATGATTCCTCTTGAGCCGCCTATAGGGAGGTTATCTATGGCTGGACAAGAAGTAAAAAATTCTCAATGAGTTCATTCTCCTAGTCTTTAGAATACCATGCAAAGGACCCAATGTAACGAACGTTATGGCTCATGTCTTTGTAGAAAAAGTGTACAAAAAATAAAAGACACGCCTAGGTTCATGGGGATGTATCATCTTAGCAATATCAGAGCATCAATTCCATTTCACCACACAAATATTAGCATGCAAGTTGCTGAGAAAGTGATGGAAATATTAATGCTCGACTGGAGTAATGATATTCGTAGAGAAGTACGCGTTGGATAAAGGATCGACATGAGAACTAATGCAGGAGCATCCTTAGGTTTGGGAAATCAATATCAATTAAAAAGATTTTAGTTTGGATATTAGGTGCAGGAGGAAATAAGATGTTACAAAACCTGTTACTCAAAATTTGTCACTAAGTGTTGTGCTATTACAAAACACCTGTAGTTGCGGTTATGCACTGCTGCATAGCCAGGATGCAGAACACCTATAGTTGTGGTCCTGCACTACTACATAGTCGGGATGTAGAACACCTGTAGTTGCGGTTCCACACTACTGCATAGTCAGGTTGTGGAACACATGTGGCTATGGTTCTGCACTACTGCATAGTCCAACAATGGAACACTTGTGCAATTTTGCACTATTGCATAGTCAGGATATGGAACACCTGTAGCTACGGTTCCACACTACTGCATAGTCGAGTTGAAAAACACCTATAGTTGTGCATCTATGTTTTTGTTTAGTTGAGCTACATATCACTCAAATTATATATCATGCCACACACATGGATGCAGATTAGCTTGCTACACATAATGGGAGAGGAATGATCACAACCATCCATCTTCGATATAGGAAATGCAGAGGCAGAAATGAAAAGATAAAAAGGGAGAATTTCAAAGGAGTTGGGGACTTTTCGGGTAGCCCTGTTTAACTCAGGAAATAGGGGTTATGTTTATCTCTACTTAACCCAACAGTTTTGGTTTAGCTCAATCTGGAAGATTTCGATCCAACAATAACGGGAGGAATTGATTCACATCGTTGTAGAAGGCCAAATTTGTGATTGCCAATGAATTTACTATAAGAAAGCAACAAAATATTCTATTATCTATTTCCAAATAACAAAGTCTGGTAAAGTTCGATAAAGACAAACATTCCATTTCTGCTCTGTAATTTATGTTGGTATGGACCTAGTGTTTTATTTCTACATTTATTTCCATCACTATAATTTTGGTTAAGTAAATGCTTGTAGTTGTGCATATCAGACACAGAGGTTTGAAATCCCATAGAAGAGCATTACATGATACCACTTTGAATCAAGAACCCCACTTGCACCAGGAATTTATCCAGGATTCCCTCGATGCACAAGACCGTGTAAGTGAGTTCCACTATAGCTGGATCCTGTTGCTAATTACCATTTTGGTATAAAAACCACCACCACACCATGTCTACAACAATCCCACCCTAGATGACTTTGTTGTGGAAAAATTCTTAATTTTCCAAAAATAGTTGAACTGGTAGTACCAAGTGGTTGTGGACACCATGTTCCAGATGTGTATACACTCAAATGCTCAATGCAACAGTGGAATCAATCATAGTTCCCCTGTGCATTGTCGATCGATTCATTGACAAAGTTATATTTGAAGTTGACCATCATAATGTTTTGATCTATCATGCGCAAAGCACACCAAAGAATATGTGCTTCCATTCTACATCACTGCCAATGATGCCACAGATGCAGTCATGCAATGGCCAATGCACTTGCAGTTCAAGTCAAACTTGGACCTAGAAATCATGTAAGAAGTAAGAATATATAAGAAAGGATCAAAGGGTGAATCCAGCAGCTAAAACCCACCAAGGGGTTCACTATTCCTACTGGATAAGTGGAAGAGAGAGACATTGTAGTCACAACGAGACATAGAGGAGGAAGAAGAAGAAAGAAATAAGTTGAGGAATTATTCCCAACATGATAGGTTTCAGGAACTAAACCTATGGGGTCTATTTGTCAGAATATCTTTGAAAATTTTGGGATTGTACCAAAACAAGAATGGTAGGAGTCTTTGGAGAAAAAACATGAGATTCCTACTAAGATAGATTGACAAGAGACACAAAACGTCCTCCACACATGTGTTATAGCATGATTTTCCACACCTTATGCATCATGCCTTGATGGCATTCCCTTGTTCCGATGCAGACTCACTATACCCCCTTTACTCAGTAGAGCACTGATGCTTTAGTTTAATCCTAAAAAATGCATCTTTGGAGATACACGTAGGTCAACAGTAATGTAGCTTGCATATACGTATCTTTCACCATTACAACCCACGTGCATCGGGCTTTGTGCTAAAAAAAATATTTGGATTTTTCCTCATCAAGTAATGAATAGCTTGATTCTTGGGCTTCCATATGCCTGGAAACGTTCCAATTTGACCCTCCATTTCCCATTTTAGGGCTATATATTGAGCAATAGTGAAGAATTGAAGGAGGAGATAATTTGAGAGTAAGGAAACTAATAGCAATTTTTTTCCCCATTTCCACATGCTTTAGTCTGCATCCCTTTATCCTTGTTGATAGAACTCTTTATGTTCATCTCCCAATATCTCCATTTCCTTTGTGAGATTTCCTTGCTATGGAGGATTGAAGTGGTGGAGGCCCATGTGGAGGAACTTGGTTTCTCGGTTTCGATGAGTTGCCGACAAAGGTTGTCACTTTGTATCTATGTTCTTACATTAATATAACTATTCATTTCTCATCCATATTTCATGTGCAAATGTTTACATATATTTCCATGTGTGTATTTTCTTTATACATGTTCAAATGTATCATGGTAGTTTGAATGCTAACATTTAGTATATTTTATATGCTTGGATATATATTTGTTGTTGAGGATGAATTGTAGGGAACAAACATTTGATTGTGAGCTCAATGGTGGTATTCTTCGAACATTTGGTTGAGGTATGAACTCTATCCCTTATTTGTTAGCTTCTTTATTCTATCCAGCATATTTGAGAATGGATGTGATTTCTAATGTCATCTTGTCTATTGTGGTCCACCGAAATCCATAGGAATATTTTCTCCCCAACAACATGAAAGAGGTAGAAACTAGCATTGCTACAATCTCGGAGATCATGCAACAACTGCAATCTATCATTAACTTGGTGAACCTACTCTAGAAGGATAATAGAGACCAACTTGATGAGCTGCACATCATGCTACACATCAAACCGAGAATAATACTTGTGCAGACATCTGAGAATACTGGAACTAGCTAGGTACATGAGCTATAAAAGCAAGCCAAGGAGTCCTTCCACATAAAATTAAATATGAACCTACTGGCCATCATGAAAATATTGTTGGAAATGGGTTAGGAGGCACAAAGCACGCTTCCTCCATCGAAAAAAGGGGACATCAACACAAAGAAGAATCGACCGTGGAAAAAGGTGGAACGACAAGTTAGGAAATTTTGGTCAAATTACTTAGGAGATCAGTCAAGTGGACCATTTTGTAATGACTTAATAAGACTATAGGTTGAGTTAGAAGTCATATCATTATTGTCAGATCATGGGATATTAGATATAGGATAAGAGAGATCTAATCTAGTTCGGAGGAATGAATGTATTTTCTGGTCTGAGGCTAATCGACCAAGAAGTTTTGTCTTTTTGCAATGTATTTCTAGGATTAATAGAATGAAGACTATGTTGGCAACGTAATTATGTTTATTATCTGTAGTTTTGTGAAATGTGTTCGGTAATGAATGATGTGAATTCTATAATGTTGTGATCTCTGTGCTTTATGGTTAAATCTAAATGATGCAAAGTTTATGGGTATACTATATGTCGATGTTTTGCTATTTCGAATATGAATCTAAATTATGATAACATGTCTTTGCTAAATCCGAGCTAGTACAAATGAATTGATCTGGATAATAGGTTAATTGGGACCCTGAATCTCTGGATGTTGTGGTAGAATAATAGATAGTGTGAAATTCATATTCCCTCTATGTAAAATTGGTTCCTGCATCCCTCCCTCGGACATCTCAGGTGATATTGCACCTACTTCGTAGGTGTTGCTAGATAGGCTAAATCCTGTTTGGGCCGATGTTTAGGAAGTTTGTGTCGATTGGTGTTGACAGATCTATGGAGTGAACCCTTGTCGACCAGATAGTGTCAACAAATGGTTCCGTTGTTGAGACCATAGTGCCAAGAAGAAGAGTACATGTTGTGGCATCTGACGAAACCAGAGATGCAGGAATGGTTTGATCAGAAGGCTTGAGAGTTTGCGAAAGAAGAAAATTAGAACCCTAGATTGACAACAGAAGAATGGTTGGGAAGATATATCTATTATGATATCCATGAGATATTCTTCGCTAAGTCTCCGATAGTACTATATGAGTGGTTGGCGCAGCTTACTTTCCAGAAGAAAATTTTCCAAGGAGGTGAACAGTTCCGAAGGGTGAAGAACAAAGCTTCAAGGGTTGTCAATGTGTGTATTATTTAAGGGATCAAGGGGGAGATTTCTATTATCATTACAACTATGGATTAAGATTATCATATATGAAAAAGGAATACTAAAAATGAATTCCGATGAGTAAATCCTTGGTGTGTGGAGGTTGTGGGTATTGCGAAGCTAAGGGTTTGGATGGAATGATACGGGGTAGATGGATGGAATTTACGATGAGATTGTGAGGGAAGATGTGGAATAGTGTGGTCTCCTGCGAAGTGGGGTGAGGTTCCGGTAAGAGAAGAGGAGAAGGACTGAGGAGACTCCTGGTGTGACCGGAATAGAAAATTGTGAGAAGGGACAACAAGGGACTAAGTGACCCCATAGTGACAGAGGAAACGATCAGGCTACGTCTGAGTTTGAGAAAGGACCAACCCAAAGTGACAATGTACCTACACCTTTGTGCACCACGTCAAATATAGGAGGAAGAAACGTGAGTTCTTCACAAGGTTGTCTTGCATGTGAGCACAATAGTAATAGTAGTGGGTCGATGAATACTGGAAGAAGACAAAGAATGGCGGGTGAAAATGTGAAACTACCCCTATTCCATGGTAATGGGACTAAAGATGCTGAACAATATTGGTTCCTATGTGAAGTAGTATGGACATTAAAACAAGTGCAATACGAAGATATCAAGAAAGCACAGCTGACGACGACCTTTCGAGGTCGAGCATTGAATTGGTACATGAAATTTTTGCAAGTACAGATGGGGAATCCCCAGAAGACCCTGGCGCAAATCAGGACTAGAGTAATTGAGGAGTTTAGGAAGCCAAAATATAAATCACAGTATATTACCAAGTTGAAGGAAATAAATAAGTACCCCAACGATTCAGTATGGGATTTTGATCAGCGATTAAAAATTATAATGGCGAAGGTCAGCTTTGGAATGAGCGATGTGAAACATAAGGAATAGTCTATCGTAGATTTGGTACAGCACATCCGTATGCCGAAGCTGCAATAGAATATTGCTTCTTAGTTAGAAGCATTGGAAATCACGATGAAAATGGAAGCTTCACCAGTTTGTAAAATAAGGATTAGCATGAGCCAGATCCAGTAACAACTGGAAAACCTTACTATTCAATTGCAAGATATTAAGAAGGGAAAGGAAGTCCGTGAATAAGTATGGTACAGTCGATGTCTGACAAAGGAACTTCATAACGATCAATTCCTGAACTTCCATGAATATTTACAGGATGGAGCCTCAAATCCATTAAGTCAAGGAGGATTTCCATGGTGTCGGATTCATCAGACCAGAGGAAATTGGTCTGAGGAATCCGTATACCTTCACAAGGTTGTATCGAAACCAACAAACCTTTTCTGCAATTTTTGTTGATTAGTGGGCCATAAAGAAAAATACTGCAGGGCGTATGATCTACTTCAAGAAAGGACCATGGATACATATTTTATGAAGGGAGAGGAACAACGACCAACAGAAAGACCGCAACTTCCACTGTGGTATAGCCAACCGTAACTACAGTAAAACCAATAGCAACTACAGTACGCTCAACTGCAACAATTCAACAAACCACAATACAACCATCAACCATACCAGAAACAAGGAGGATTCCGTAGAGGATGTAATGGAGGCTTTGGTCATGGAGGAGCAATGGGATGGGGTCGTGGGCCAGTAACGTGCTATAATTACAGAGTATTGGGACATTACAAGAGGGACTATCTGAATCTACAGTCTCAGTGTACTTATTGCAGCACCGCATACCATACCATCGACGAATGCCCACAATTGATCATGATGTGGCAAGCAAAGAATGCATCATAACTACAACAAAACCAAAACGCAACTCAGAACCATGGTCCATGACTGAATGTAGGAAAAATATCAATGGAACCAAGAAATCAACTAGTAAATGTTTTCATGTCCCTAATTAAATAATTTCCAAATAATACTATTTGCAAATAGTGTTTCACCAACCTACTAGTTTCCTAACATGGTGCTATTAAGGATGAAAATATGGCACTAACGAAGATGCCATTTAGGAAGCGAAATATGACACTCTCTAGGAATAAAAATATGACGTTATTTAAGAAGCAAACATGGACGTTGTTTAGGAAGCAAAGCTGGACGTTATTCTAGAAGCAAAAAAAATAGATGCTATTTTGGACGTAATAAAGGACGTTATCTAGGAAGCAAAAATAAAAGTTTTTTGAGACACTTCAATTTTTTTCCATGACGTGGGGCCATTTAGCGTCTAGTTTGTCCATTCAATGTAAAAAATAATTACACTAAATTGGACACTAATTCCAGGATTTGTTGTAGTGTTCTAGTGTTGTTGTTGCCTGAAACTTGACGGATATGACACAAATGGCAAGTTTAATATATTATAAAATAACACAATTACAATGAACTTCCGCATAACAAATATTGCATGTCAAAGTTGGATGTGAAAAGGTGTCTCCAAACCTTTAATTGAATCAAATGGAATTCTTATTCTCAGATTTTAACTCTACTCAAAAATGATAATATAAGTGTGATGAGCTCTCTTCATAACCTAGATTTGAGCCAAATTTATTTTTCCTATATGGGTTCCATGTACTTTGATAAATTTGCAACATTTAATCTATCTTATTTGTCATTAATCACAATCTGGGGATAACTTCCAACATTTTTGGAGAATCCTCCAAGTTTAAAAATCTTAGATTTTCGTGATAATAAACTTTATGCTTATATTAATCCCACCTTGATGTTTTCGAGAAGCACATAGTACATTAGCATGAGCTACAAAATTCTTTTGGGATCACTCCCTTAGAAAATGACACTTATATTCAACTTGATTCAATCACTTAACTAGTTGAATCTTAGCAATAATAGACTCTTTGGACCACTATTATCTAATGATGTATACCTTTGCTTGACATTCTAAAGGTAGGATAGATATAAGTAGTAATCAATTGATAAGACAACTTCCATCTTTTCATTTTGTTTATACCCTTTAGGTTTTGCATTTGAGCAATAACCAAATTTCTAACTTCATACCATTTACACTTTGGCATGAGATGCTTCAGTTTTTATTGAATTTTATCTCACCCGCAATACTTTTAGGCAATGCATTAAGGATTTATTTCATAGATTTAAAGTTTGAATTGATAGGGTTATTTGACCTATTATTTTGTTGTGTTCAGTTGGTTATTAAACTTTTAAATTCTCCAACTCATGGTCTAGCCATTTCACATGTGAATTACAATGGTTCATCATATATAAGCTTGCGAGGGAGTGTATTTTATTACCATTCTTGGTTTGTATATCCTATGTTGTTTCTTCTATCACTTTAGGTTATGGGTATTTGTATTAGTCTGCAACCTGAGTTTCTTTGGTAAACATTAGAATTTAATGGTAAATGACTACTAAAATTTTCTTTTTTCTTATTGTTTTCTTGGTATTCCAATATTTGTTCTTCTTCATTGTTCCTTTGCAGGTCCACTTGGTTTCATTACATCCACTTGGTTATTAAACTTTTAAATTCTCCAACTCATGGTATAGGCATTTCACATGTGAATTACAATGGCTCATCGTATATAATATTGTGGGGGAGTGTATTTTATTACCATTCGTTGTTTGTCTATCATATGCTGTTTCTTCTATCACTTTAGGTTATCGGTATTTGTATAAGTTATTGCACCCTAAATTTCTTTGGCAAACATTTGAATTTAATGATAAACGACTACTAAATATTTCTTTCACTTTTATTGTTTTCTTGATATTCTAATATTTGTTCTTCTTCATTGTTCCTTTGTAGGCCCACTTGGTTTCATTACATCCACTACTGTCTTGGTAATATTACATCGACTACTACCATTAGTTTTTGGCATATTAGATGAATGTTATTTTATAAATATGACTAGTATCCATAAGTTTCATATTAGATAATATAGGAAGAGATTCAAAGAGTTTGTGTTACCCACTGGAAAACTCTAGATCTTCATTTTTCTAAAATAATAACCAAAGAAAATGGAATATCCCATCTTTAAAAAATCTCAAAGATAACACTAAAAGGACAAAGCTAAGTTTTACCAACACTTTTTTCAAAACAAAATATTTCATCTCACGTTTGTAAAAACACTTCAAAACTTGTAATACCTTGAAAATTACCTTTATATATTATTAATCTCAATGGCCAGAGAAATACATAATTAAAATAAGTAATAGATAGTTTTAAAAAATTATGAAATCATGCTGACTTTGCTTAATTCATTTTGTAAGTTATTATAATTTTAATAATGTAAAACATTGACAAAAAAAATTAGAAAGAATGACTAGTTACACTTACTTGAATTAAAGTAAAAATTTGAAAAGATGATGAGTTACACTTACTTGAATTACACTAAACATTTAGAAAGGATGAATAATTACACTTATTTGAATTAAAGTGGATGATTGACATCATTGGCTTCTTTATTAAGATTCAAGATTCAATTATACAAAAGATGTAGTTTTATCCTAAATATTAAAAAAATAATGCTCTCTTTTTCACTTCATCAAATCTACTTTACTTTCTTTTTTTTCCATTTTTCACTTGATCAAATTTATTTTACTTCTCTTTTTCCTTCTTCCTTTTCTTCTTCTTAGACATTCTTTTGCACCTTTTGGGGCAATTGCTAGTTAATAGAATAAATATAGCATTCAAGTATGGGATATGAATGTCAAATTAAAGGTAGACAAAGCCTTCACCGGTTTAGTGGTGTATATTCATTGATTTTTTTTCATAGAAATATTTACATTGGAATCGCTACATTTCTTTTTTGACGACCAATGGGATTGGACCGGTTGACGATCAACCGCTACGAAAATGCGTGTTTATTTTTATTTTTTACAATGTGGTTCACTATGGCTACATCCAAAAGAGAACTTCAGAACCCGCTATTCATCAAGGAATTAAGGTATCACAAATTCAACATTCGTAAAGGAATCAAAGTATCACAAATTCACATCACTTAAATATGTCTAGTAGGAATGGAACACTAGACTTGGCTGACTATTGAAATTAAGACCCACCGTTCAAATTTGATCCCTGACAGCCTATCCCTTCAATTTTACTTTAGCTGGCCGCTGTCCACGTGGTTACTCATCCCCTACATTGTATGTGTTTGTGTCAGAAACTGTTTCTAAGGCTAAGGAAACATGCTAACACAATCTCAAGAATCAATTCAATTCAAACTAGGGTTTAGGGTTTTTGTTTTAAATATTTTGGTCATAAACATCAAGAGCATATAGGGAATACATTCATCAGATAAGCAACAACTGAATCAAACACAATCACAGATAAAGATGCATATATATCATAAAAGTCTAACAAAAATCCTGTATTGAGGTTTACACAGAATGGACAAGCACTGCTAGAAAACACACATTAACCAGCACTGAAAATGTCAATTAAGAAGCTAAACAAACTCACAGTAAAGCCAACACAGACAGAAAGTAGGGTAAAGAGTCATATATCCAAAGTTTTATCAGTAAATGTACAAGAGAGTCACAACACTTATCTTTGAATAAGCCTGAAAGTATGATAGCCCACAGACCTCCTGATGCTCCAGAAAAATTAGAACCCTCACAATGTCTTTCTATCCCTCTTTTATGATTACAAAAAGTAGTTCTATCTCCCCTTCATTAGGTCGAAATTGAAACTACCCAGCAGTTACATTAACTAACTAACTCAACTAATTTACTAAAAATAGCAAATCGGATTCCTGACAAATATGGCGAATTTCTGGAAAATAGGTGTCAAATAAGCTTCCATATCTCTCAATTGGTGACACCTGTGTAAAAAATGAGAGAGGTTTTTGTAAATGGGTCAGTTATGGACAAAAACCTCTCTTGTTTTGTAAAATTTCATCTCCAATCGATCAGAATCTGCCCCGCGAAATGAACACTAAAACAGGAAAATATTGAGTATTTAAACTCCCTGAAAAATAGGCTGCAAAGATTTAATTGAATATTTCAAACCTTGACACCTGTGTAAAAACTGAGAGAGGTTTTTTTGAATGGGTCTGTTATGAACAAAAACCTCTCTTGGTTTTTAAAAATTCATCTCCAATCAATCATAATCTTCCCCGCAATATGAACACTAAAACAGGAAAATATTAAAAATCCTGAAACATAGGCTGCAAAGATTAAATTAGATCTTTCAAACCTTGACACCTGTGTAAAAACTGAGAGAGGTTTTTGTGAATGGGTATTTTATAAACAAAAACCTCTCTTGGTTTTTAAAAATTCATCTCCAATCAATCAGAATCGTCCCCGCAAGATGAACACTAAAACAGGAAAATATTAAAAATCCTGAAAAATAGGCTGCAAAGATTAAATTGGATCTTTCAAACCTTGATAGTTGTTGCAAAACTGAGAGATGTTTTTTTATATGGGTATATTATGAACAAAAACCTCTTTTTGTTTCCAAAAATTCCTCTCTATCAACTCGTGGTCTGCATTTTACTTCAATCACTCAAAACAGGAAAAATAGAGCAGAATTC
>LPNX010650472.1:531098-600713 GCA_001517045.1 Pseudotsuga menziesii
AATCAAAGGGTGGAGGTAAAAGTTGTGAGGCATAATATTTGCACCGAGAAGGGCCACAGCTGTGTAAAGGCTTTCACGCTTTACTCTTGGAATCATTCCATTCACTATAGAGCCAGCACTAGAGTCTGTGGATAAAGAACCAAGTGTAAAGAATAGAAGCACCAATCCTGTTATGCTTATAGATAATACTTCATCACAGTGCTTTCCCAGGAGTGGTAAAACGAGCAAAAATAAAAGTGCATTAACTGTGCTCAGGAACACACACAGAAACATATCCAGCTCCATAATATTTAATTTAGAACGTCTTCCCTGAAAGTCTTGCCTTATTTCGCTCACTCTCATCATTTGCCGGAAATTTGCATCTAGTTGCCAGAACAGTTGCCAGAATCTCCCTCACATGAGACTGACGCCTGTTTACATAAAAAAAACTTGGCAAAACATATATCAAATGTGACCAATGATTTATTTAACACTTTAGCAGCGAAATCCCCAAAAAATCGGACTGAAAAATGACCATTCTGGCAAAAAACGATTTTCCTGTAGCACGCCTTTGTAATTTTTTGGCTCCAACGCTACAAGAATAATTTTAACACTGTTTTGGTGCTTTTTTACAGCTTTTGGTCATTTTGCATAGAGTTTAAAAGCTGCTTGAGTGATGGCTATGCTCAGAGTATGATTTATGAATCCACCATTCAATATATTGACCTTTAGAACCCTTCAAAAGCTTAAAAGAACAAAACTAAATAAAAATCTGAAGGTAAAAATTGAAAATTTCACTAAAAATCTAAAAAATTTCACAGTAATAAAAAGAGTAAACTCAAGCAAATATGCAAGCTAAAATAAAAATGACAATCAAACATAAAATTTGAAGAAACAAGTTCATGACTTAACAATATGGTTTTGCACAGAAAGCTTATTGGAATAAACTTGGCATGCTTCATGGTCGGCCACTACGAAAACGGGCGTTCACGCATCAGAAAAAAAAGAGGAAAAGGTTTGGTGTATATTGCTATATTCATATCTCTGCACAACATCGGATCACCTTGTTTTCCATTGTAATTTTTCCAGGGCTTAACAAAGTGTTAACTCATCTCCTCCCCTGCAATCTGAGTGTGAGTATTAACTCATCTTCATTGTCTACTTTCCAACTTGCAATGGCCGACTCCACCTCCGCCTCTGCCTCCAGCTCCGCCGCTGCCTCTGATCCTAACAACAACAACAACTCCTCCTCCTTTGATGTGTTTATAAAACACCATGGTGCCGATGTCAAGAAAACCTTCGCGAGCCATCTCTACCACCGCCTTTGTTCTTCTGGATCAGCCGAAATCTCAACGGGGAGACTATTTCACATCTCAAATAAAAGGGGCTATTCAAGCAGCCTCTGTGCATGTCACTATTTTCTCTGTTAGATACACTGAGTCAACGTGGTCCCTAAATGGATAGCCAAAACCAAGCCGACTAAACTTGGGTTTAGGGCTCAGTCGAAATTAAAATTTTAATTTTCACTTTTCACTTTTCATGCCAACCACTTTACCCTTTTTCTAGTCGGGTGAAACTTGTCTATGTCCGACTAGACAAGTTTATAAATTTTAGTCGGTCCTTCACTTGACCAAAATTACTTCGACTTACTTGTCCGACCGGTTTTTACCTCGACCACTTGTCACTTTGACCAAGTCGGCTCACTTCATGTCTTTGACCAAGTCGGCTCACTACTTACCTTCAACTAAGTTGGCTGCTTCAGTCGGCTGACTCATCGACCACTCAAGTCAGCTCGACCACTATAGTCGGCTCTGACCACTCTAGTCGGCTCGACCACTCTAGTCAGTTCCGACCACTCTAGTCGGCTCGACCACTCTAGTCGGTTCCGACCACTCTAGTCGGCTCACTTTGGTCGAAATCTGCAGAATATTTTTCTTAGTCTAAAGACTTAAGAAATTACAAATGCTTTTCACCTGTGAGTAAGATGAAGTAAAATATACACATTTACAAATCCAAATAACTTATGAAAAACATATGCCCAAATATGTAGGAAGACTTGAGTCGACCAATGTGCCGTAAAACCTGGAACTTTCACGCGGTGATATTTTTATGGGTTCTTTGATCTTTCACTTATCAGTAATTGTAAAAGACATTTACAGAAGTAAATCTAGAAATATGTGCGGCCAAATATCATGCATTCAACCACAAAATATTTCATATATTAACTATGCGGAAATAACAAAGTATTACAAACTTGTCGGTTACAAACTGGTCGGTCCAGACTTGTTGGTCCAGACTCGTCGGTCTACAGAGCTTTAGCTCTTCGACTGAATCACATGCACAGAAGCGTGAGCTTCGACTTCTCTTTCTCACCCTGAGTTCCTCTGCTATCTAATGTCTATGTTGTCTCTATGTAAACTGATTTACAATTTGCTTCTTCTATTTATAGGCAACCTGAAGATTGCTACAACATGGGCCGACTGACTTTCCATTAAAGACTGTAATAACTATCTACCTAACAACTTAGCTTCAGAAATAAATTCGACATGGTATGCATTACCCACTCGTGGACTTTTCCTTCTTGTCAGACTGACAGACAAGATCTTGAATTGTACAGACTCTAACAGAGTCGAATGGAAGTTAAGTACAGATCTGTGAGTAATTAAACTTTTCCAACACTCCCCCTTAATTATGAGCAGATGGGGATTTTTAAAACAAAATTTACAAAATGTTTCAGAGCTTAGACATGCTCTGTTTATGATAGAGTTCACTGTGGAGAACTTGTCATTCCAAGATAACTACGCAGATACTGGAATGTGTCCTTTGCCAATGGCTTTGTGAAGATGTCGGCAAGTTGGTCTTCAAACCTGCAAAATTCCAAACAAATTTCCTTGTCATTACTCTCTTATAAAATGAAACCTTGTGCCGATGTGCTTGGTTCTCTTGTGAAACACATGATTCTTTGAGAATGCTATGGCTGAATTGTTATCACAGAAGATTGTTATCAGTTCTTGATGGTTCTGTGACAAGTCTTTTAATACTCTCCTCATCCAGACAGCTTGACATGTAGCACTTGTTGCTGCAACATACTCTGCTTCAACTAAAGATAGAGTTACTATGGGCTGTTTCTTTGAAGCCCATCAAACAACAGCTGTACCAAAATGAAATGTGTACCTAGATGTTCTTTTCCTGTCATCTATGCTGCCTCCATTGTCACTGTCAGTGTAACCAATGAGTTTAAAATTTTCTGAGGTTGAATACATAATACCAAGGTCTTTTGTGCCACTTACATACCTCAGAATTATTTTACCTGCTTGCCAATGTGAGTCTTTTGGTGACTCCATGAACCTTGAGATCAAACTTACTCCATACATAATGTCTGGTCTTGTTGCTGTCAAATACATAAGGTTGCCAACAAGCCTTTTGAACAGCGTAGGATCTACAGTGGATCCTTCATCATCCTTGCTCAATTTTAAACCTGTTATTACTGGTGTTGGGGCTATCTTGCAATTAGACATGTTAAACCTTTTTAAAACTTCACTTGCATACTTATACTGTGATATAAAGATACCACTTTGTTGCAGCTGCAACTTTTCCCAAAATTCTAAAATTTTGGGACCCTCCTTAAAATTTGAATTAGTCAGTTCTTGCCTAATTTCAGCCTCTTGATTTTGGCCTATGGATTTTGAAGCATTTCTGGTTGCTGTCCATTGGTTAGGTTTTTCCTCATTACATGTTCTGAAGTTTTTGTGCCTTAAAGATTTCCATCTTGAGTTGATTTCCTTGTCGTTTGGCCCATCTCTTCAAAACCTTGATCAATCGGGAGTTAAGTTTTGTCTATTTTTGTTGTTGCGGGCGGTTTGGTGATCCTCCTCCGCGCCGTTGCGGGCAGCCTGTTAATCATCCTCCCCGCCGTTGCGGATCGTTTTCAAGTCTTGCACTTTCATTTTTGCCCCGACCGTTTCGGGTGGATTCGGAATCCTTCGACCGTTGCGGATGATCCTCATAACTTGATTGATTTTTTCCGCCCCGCCGTTGCGGGTGATTCTCATATTTGGGTTTTCTTTTCCGTCCCGCCGTTGCGGGTGGTTTCCCGAACTTGACTGGTTTCTCCGCCCCGCCGTTGCGGTGGATTTGCGAATCTTGATTGTCTTTTTCACGCCGATTGTCGCGGAGGTTGTTTTCTTCGTTCTACCGTTACGGGTTGTTGACATGTCATTTATTTTTCGGGCATTGTTTTATTCCGCATCGGAGGGGGATGAATACTTTCGTCTCCACCGTTGCGGATCATTGGGAAATAAGAGTTTTCGTCTCCCGCCGACCATGTGTTTCGGAGCCCTGTAGGATGCTTCTTTCCTCGTTGCGGACAACCTTATATTCCGAGCATCCGTCGTTGCGGGGGGGGCTGGACTCTTGGTCACCCGACCAATGTATCCGCCGCCGCCCGACCATGGTTATCGTTCACTCGTTCTATTTTTACGTTGCGGGTGATGGAGTATTGTGGGTGGTCCGCCGTTGCGGAGAGGGTTGAGCTTTGGTCGCCTGACATATCTTTCGTGTCCGCTCCGATTGAGTTGACCCATCACACGTGTGGAGTTTTTTATATATACGGGGGCGTGTGCTTGGGTTTTATCGTTGTTTTGTTGCGCCCGAGCTGTCAACGCTGTCGACCTTGCGAATCTTGTGGAGCGTCGTGCCTGTACCCGCGTCCAGCTGTCGATTAGAAACTCAATCATTGTCACCACAGCCTCTGCGCATCTCTGCCAGGTAGGATCGTAACCGCCTTGCCTAATGCTTTTCAAAGTTTTTTGACTGGATAGTGTTAGCTTTGGTGGGGGTTATTAGGTTTGGTTCCCCTTTGCAATCGTTGCCTGCATCCTTGGTGTTTTTCTTTCCCGCGGCTAGGTCCATCTTATTCCCCGGTGGGTTTTGTCCATTCATCTAAGAATATACGGTTGGATAGTTGTCCGCGGTTAGAAGGGGGGAGCTTTCTCCTATATAGAACCCGCGTTTTATTTTCTTCCGCCGTTTTAGTTCACCCAGCAGTGGAGGAAGATGCAGGTGCAGGCGGCCGTTATGCCGCCCGCACCTGGGTTGGTGCTAGTAGTGATGGGTTTCGTCAGTATTTTGATGGGGTTTTGGTTGAAAATTCACGGTACATACCCAGCCAGTCAGTCCCCCCGCATTTTCCCTTCTCTCCAGCCCTAGCCTGGGCCTGCGCCGCACTGTTCGTCGTTTTCCACCACGCGAAACCCTAGGGCCACGCCGCTGTTGGTTTTTTACAATTTGGAGGTAGAATGTACGGTGATGCTGGTGAGAGCACCCTGCGCAAAATGTTGTCATGGATTCCCGTATTTTATGGCCGCATCGATGTAATTATCATGTCCACGAGCGGCATAAGCTTTGCCTTTTTTAGTCTTGCTAAATCTTTGTATAAGTTTGAAAGATAGGCGCGCCTTGCGTTTTTTGCAGTTGCATTGCATGTCATTTCATTGGTAAAAAATGGCATATTAGGAAATATTGTAAGTCTGAGGATAGACCGGTTAATGAGTAAATTCATTTTAGTATTATGGCTCATTATATTGCAGTAATAGTCTGAGTCTTTTGTGCTGGTAGTTTTTTGACAGTTAGGGCATGGCGAGGTTGTGTTTACATGTGTTGGTCTATTTCTTGATTGCATATTAACACAGAACATTAGCATATCGCAAAATATTGCATGACTAGTTCAAATCTTTCAACCTGAAGGGCCTATGTTTAAAACTCATCATGATCATGATACACTTGTAAAAGAATTAACTGCTACATAATGTCCGCAAAATGGAATTTGCTTAATATCATAATGTTTTACATTGCAGGAAGAATTTACAATGTCCAAAAGGCAGAAGAAGAAAGCCCCAGTGGTGGAGGAAGTACCAGCATCAGAAGCAGAAGCAAAAACTGAGTACCTCTATGAGGACACCCAGTGTGTCTCAGGGGTGGAACCTGAATATAAGTGGGGATACGTATACAGGATGATTTCCCGTGGGGATGTTCCAGACACGGGTCTGGAAGAAGCACCCATTTACACAAACATAGTAAAATCTGCCATTATGAAAGTTGCCACCAGGCCGGAGCTGTTTCCATGCCCTGAGGTGATGAGGTGGGTTCTACCACACACCAACCACAACTCAATGCTCATGTGTAATGTCGAGGGCCAAGGATATGCTGCCTTTAGCCCTGGGTATGTGGCCTTAGCTTACCACCTGCCGGAACCTCAGCTCTTCCTGAAAAATGAATGGCTAGACAACCTTAGGATGGATTTTGTAGAAACCATGAAAAGGATGCTCTTGCCAGGGAAGCTCTACCGACATAGAGCTACTGAAGACTATGACACAGCCAGTCTCAGACCTCCTTACAGATTCATAGCTTTAATGCTGAATAGGATCTTCGGGAGAGCCAATGGCAGGCTATTCAAGTTCGAATGGATACCCCTGATGTTCTATGTGGCCACGGAAGGCACGATCTTCAACTGGGAAAGTATAGTATCAAGCAGTCTCTCCTCTTGTGTGGCTGCAGCTTTGGAAGGAGAAAATAGGAAAAAATATGAGTTTTACATGAGTTCCATCTTGATACATTGCATACTCTATCATCAGCCTTTCCCTGGCCTCCAGTGTGTGTGGGATAGAGAAAGGATGCCTGTATATGCAGCCTACAAACCTCTAGGGGCTCATCTATATCACAGCCACTACAGAGAGGTCTGTGAGCAGTTCCTCATGCCATTATACACACTCATCTTCCGAAAGGATTGTAATTGCATGTCAGAAGACGCCATGCAGGTGATTGAGGAATATGGAGATTACTTTCTAACTGAAAATGGTATGTATATCAGGATGTTTGGAGGGTCAAAGACCCCTTTTCTGCTGCCCAAATATGCTACAGATTACATAATCCACAAAGAGGCAGTCAGACAAGTATACATCGATGGAGTTGGTCACTTCTTGTTTCAGTATAAGAAGACTGTATATCCCCCCCTTCCATTTAAACTGGGAAATTTTAAATTCGCAAATGTAAAGCAAGCACCTGAGTTCATAGAAGAACTAGGAAAATTCCGCTTTGGCGAAATGACTTTTTTGAAGGAATGACACTAATGGCAAGGTAGTAGAACACTGCAAGAAACACAAAGTGACCTTTGAATATAGCCATCATTTTGATAGCAATGAAACTGTCTACAAGATGGCCCCCAATATGACAGAGCTCCGCAAGAGATTCAAACCTAAACAATCCACCAAGGGTGAAAAAGAGGCTGAACAAGCCAAGGCCGAAGAAGCAGCCAGAAGAATCAGAGAAGAGGCTCAGAGGTTGGAAGATGAAGCTACAGAATGGCTGCGAAAGGGAGAAGAAGAAAAGAGGAAAGCTACCCAGGAAGCAGCTGAACTGGCAAAAGAAGCAGCCAGAGAAAAAGAAGAGACTGCTAGGCAAGCAGCCGAAGAGGCCCAGAGAAAGTTGAACGAAGAGCTTCAGAAGCAAGAAGCTGAAAAGACAGAAGGGCAACAACAGCAAGCTTCTGAAACACAAACAAGGCAAAGTCAGGGTGAGGAAAACCCTGAGGTGCAGACCCTGCAAGTGTCCACTACCATCACTCCTTCAACCCCTATGCTACAGTTAGTGCCCTTCATGCAGAAAAGGGGGGAGGAAGTCCCTGACTTTACCACTGTATATTACGATAGGGCCACGAAAAGAATCATGAGGAGAACAGAGAAAAAGATAGAAGCAGAAGGAATGACCAGCAAAATGATATCAGATAAAGCTGTGATGGTAGGAACAGACGTAGATCCGAGGTTTACCATAAGTGCCGGTAAGGCAGCCATACATGCTTCAGAAGACAATATAGATCGAATGATGAAGGAGATAGAATCAACCAAGAAAACCTCCTATCAGCTGAAGGACACCCTGAGAAAGGAAAGAGAGGAGGGAAATAAACTTAAAAGAAAATATGAACATGTGCTCAGAGAAATGGAGGACACAAAGAGTGAAATCCATGCCATCCAGGTAGAAGCACATGCATAGGAAACAACGCAAGAAGCCCTGGAGAAGGCACAGTAGGAAATTCAAGTCTTAAAAAATGAAAAGGAGCAGATGGGGGCTAAGATAGAAGACCTGGAAGAGCAGCAGACTGTTATCTATGAGTCCAATGATGCATACGTCAAGGAACTAAAAGCGAAGCTGGACTCCCTGACTGCTGAACTAGAAGCAGCTAAACAATAGCAGGTTGATATGCAGCCGGTCAAAGAACACATCCAGGCCCAGAAGGCTAAGGTGCTGCATCTTCAAACTGTTCTAGAAGAAGAAAGATGCCAGATCATCCAGGTTTATAACCGATTAGAAGAAATCCTGGAAACTGCTTCTTACTTTGTCAATAGGTCACAAGACATCCTTGAAGTATTGACCACCAGGATGGCAAGGGTAGAGAAAGGTGAGGAAGTCCCAGCAGGACTGTCAGACAAGAATAGACAAACCCTTCAGCGAGATTATGATTTAATGGAGTTCGCTATTACTACTACAGAGGACTTCAAGAAAACCGTCCAGAAAACAAAGGGACTTTGCACCGAATTTTTCAGGAGAGCATTGGTCATTTACAACCGGTGTCAAGTAGAAGCTGAGCAAAGGCTACACAAGTTCCCAGATCATGACTCATTCATAGAAATTTTGCAGAAAAGACAGCAAGAGGAAGAAGCCAAGGTACAATGCCTCAACACCATTGATGAACAAACCCTGAAGATTGAAATAGGCCATACAGCCGTTTGTTTGTAGCTCCTAGAAGAATAGGTGAGACTAAACACAACCAGGGTCGAGGCCATCAAGAAAAAGGTAGAAAAGTTGGAGATTAATATCCAATTCTTGGAGCCCACCTCGTTTGAAGATCTCGATAGTGAAACTACAGCATGGAAGAAATTTTTGGAGAGCCAAGCGGGACCCTCCTCATGAGAGGACCGATCATTGTAATTTAATATTTTGTAAAAGTATTTTGGGAAAATGAAGCGTTGGGAAGCCCAAAGGCCACTTTGGGAAACCCAACCAATTTTGACCTTTGTATAAAAGTAGGAAGGGTAGATGAGAAAAGGGGGCTTTTTCCCAGTTAGACTGGAGAACTTATTGTAAGAAGAACTACTTCATTTTGCAATAAAAGATTTAGTTTGCCTGTTGGGGAAAGGACTGTGAAGTTTCCAAATGTTGTACCATGGATGGCAGAAAGATGAACTACTTTATTTTTCAGCTTGTGTCTATGAATCGTGAGATTGTTCTAACCTTATGACCTATGTCTGGTTGAATGATGTCTGATTTAATTTGTGGAAAATTCACCTTGAGTAATGTATGTGGTTTATATAACGATTGGCTATCTGATTGTTAGAATATTTTCTTGTTCATGTGTTGTAAACGTAAATACCAGCTATCTGTTATTTTGCTTATAATACATGGCATTGATACATTGCTCACAAATAATCAGTTTCTGGCTCCCTGGGGATAGATAGTTAGCTTTTAGATAGTTAGTCATTTTTCCTCATGGTTGCATATGTGGTTTAGATGTTTGTGAACATAAGACGAGAGGTAAGAACCTGCGCAGCGCATGGTGTATTTCCTTGCATCTTTATCACCCTGCATGGTTAAGATAGGCATATGCATTGCATACATTAAGTCAAAAATACAAATTCTGGTGGACCGGGCCGCAACCGGTAAACCCTTGTGTTACTTTGACCTACGGTAGTCGGACCATAAACCGGACGGATTCCCTATACCAAACAGTCAGCGGGCTAGTTGGGAACGCTGATTGGGGAGAATCCCTTACTGTTGCCGCCTGCGATTTTCCAGGCCTCAACAGTTTTGGCGCTAGAAGGAGGGCCGCCAGTAAAAGGCTGGCCGTGGAACTTAATTTCCCGAGACTACCCTACCAGCAGATGTTTGGAAACTTTCAATTTAACCCAGGTTTGGAGTTTTGGTCCTATCCTTGAAACCCTGTTTTCCTAGTGTTACTTGTTTGCCTATGCTCATGGCCAGTAATCAACCTAACCCTTTGCCAGCTTGGAGAGCTAGGTCACCTCTAAACTTGAATCCTCCTTTGCATAACCTGCCTCAATCCTTTGACAAGCTTTTACCAAAGTTTGATCTGGCAGACAACATTGCTGTAGATGATCACCTTCAAAGCTTTTACCTAGCACTAGAAGGGATAAGGGCTGGAGAGCATGAAGATGTGGTGTGTAGACTTTTTCCTCATACTCTGAAAGGAGCAGCAGCATCCTGGTACTTTGGACTACCTGTAAATTCCATTCCTGACTGGGATACTTTTGAAAGGGTTTTCAGGAGTAAGTACACAACTCAGAAGACGCATGCCTCGTTGATGAAAGGGCTTGGTTTGTTAAGAAAAGAAAAGAATGAAAAGGTACGAAGTTTCACTCAGAGATTTTCATTGTATTTAAAAAAAAAATCTATAGTGGACAGACCTTCAGATAAAGTTTTAATTTAGTATTATACCTCAGCCCTAGGTCCTGAGTTGGCCATGTTTGCCAAAATGAAAGTCAAGCCTACGCTGGCCGAAACTTATCAAGAGGCTGAGAGAGTAGAGGCTGAAAGCGAGAGCATAGAGGACTATCCTGACTCATTTGAAGAGAAAGCCACTGTAAGAAAAGGCCCATGGCTGTCTAAATCTAAAGAAGATCAACCACCTGTTTTCCATGAGATGATGAAAACACTTCAGAAAATGTCCAACCGAATTGTAGATTTGGAAAGGGAGAGGGACATGCAGAAAATCGATAAGCCATACTATCTAAAAAAGGAAGATAACAACCAATGGCAGGTCCCACCACCAAATGTGGCATCAATAAACATAACAGAAATAGGGGGGGATGATTTCTGTACCTTTCATCAACAACCTCATTCGGAGAAGAAGTGTCCTCAATGGTTACATTCAATGACATTGGTGATGAACAAGTTGTTGGATCCAGAATTGACTAAGGGCAGTGGTGAGGAATAAAAGAAGAAGCAGATCATAAGCAAACTAGAAAATGATACTATGTTCTCATGGAATGGTGTTTCTCTGTTTAGCAGTGAAGAAGACGTTCTCAAGTCTCAATATGCCCCTACAACCACAAAAGATGAAAACCTGGCCATTAAGAACAATGCAATAATGTCAAAGGTTCAAGATTTGCAAGAAGAAGTAAAGGGGCAGGCTGATGTGAAGGCTTACGATGACACATCTAAAGATATTCACGGCAAACAGGAAGCAGAGCCACTCATTAAACTTGCCAAACCAGTGGAAGATGATGAGGAGAGCAAAGATGGCAAATTGAAAGAGGAGTTGCCCACAACAAACCAACCTGTGGAAGAAGAGATTGAGTTGGTCAAGACTAAGAAAACCAGCGCTCCACCTTTCCTTGTGACTCTTGAAATTTTAAATCATAAGGTCCATAATTGTTTGGTAGACTCTGGATCATCCACAAATGTTATGCCTCTGGTAGTTTGCAAAAAACTCAATGGACAGATAAAGCCTACTCTTTGGGATGTCACACAACTTGACAAAACTAGTGTCAAGGTAGTAGGAGAGATGGAAAACGTGATGATTCAGTTGTCTGCAAACAAAAGGATATGCCATTACATTGACATTGTAGTAGCAGACATACCTGATGGTTATGGGATGATTCTGAACCGAGATTGGACATCAAGGCTTAATGGGTACTTTGCTTCAGATTGGTCTCACTTGTGGTTACCTCAGAAAGGCAGCCCAAACTTGATTAAGATTTTGAGAGAGCCTTTTATGAAGCACAATGTCACGAATATAGGGGAAGAAAACGAATCTGCTGATTCTGTTTTAGGAAACTATCTTACTGAGCTTAAGCTAGAACATCATTTATCAAAGGCCAGTCCTGTGACGGATACTCAGTCTGAGCTCCTTCAGCTTCCTCAGGCTGAAATAAATGACTGCAGGATTGTAGATATGGGTTCCATTTCAAAGACCGCACAGCTGGACCATGGTTAGACAATTCAGGTCTGAAATCCAGCTCATTCCTAGTTCTTTAAATTTGAAAATTTTAGGAATGGGCGAATTTTGTTTTTTTGTTTTTCTTATGTACATAAATAAATTGCTTTGTTTTCTTAATACTCAATGCTTTTCTTGCTTTAGTGTTTTAATGCTTGTTTTCTTTAATTATTTGCTTTACTGTTGTTTTCTTGTAGTTCTGCTAGTTTTTCCTGTATTTTGAATAAGAGGCAAACTTTTGGATGCAAGGAGAACGTCAGGGTTCTCTATTAACTAAAATCCTAAGCAAAAGACTGTGCTTTAAAGTATAGAATGTCTTCTAGTAATTGTATTCCTAACTGGCAATGCATTCATTCGAAGTCTCACTTAATCCCTGTAAATAACTCAGGAGTGAAAAGGTCTGAAATACTATTTGGGGGCTCCATCCACTTCACACTTTAAATACCCCAAGGTAGTCACAGTAAAAGACACACGGAAAGGAAGCAGAGTGAAACAGTTTATCATATATAAATAATCCCATGCCATAAATTAAGAAAGGAGCTAAAAGCTCTTAAGAGTCAATACTCCTGAAATAAGCAAGACATATCAAAGCAAAGCTCAAAAAGTATTAATCTCAAAGCATGAAGTACCAAATGGCCACAAGATCCTCTCCGTCCGTGAATTGAAGTTTGAAATATATCATTCACACAAAAGGGCACTATGGGATAGAGGATCCTGAATTAAAATTCAGTAAGAAAGGCCTGCAGGAGGGCTCATATCAAATGAACTAAAGGCACCAAAGTGCAAAAGGGCATGGGAATGAGGAACAAAAGGGTAATACTGTTCACTATCTGTCACAATCCTGTGGTGTCCAAACTATAACTACCAAAGGGCAGATAAAATAAAACTCATCCTTTTGGCCTCCAGAGAGTTATTCAAACCTGAAACACTGCTGGTGTTACCTTTTCCCGAAAAGATAGACTTCGTCTAAGTAATTTGATGTGTAATCCAGTTGGCTTAGGAATGCAAACAGCTAGAAGAGTTCAGTTTATTCATACAGTTTCAAGCTTAAAAGAGAAAGTTAATTCAGAGATCTGGAATTCACCAGGTAGTCGCCAATTGTTGCAGCTGCAACTTTTCCCAAAATTCTAAAATTTTGGGACCCTCCTTAAAATTTGAATTAGTCAGTTCTTGCCTGATTTCAGCCTCTTGATTTTGGCCTATGGATTTTGAAGCATTTCTGGTTGCTGTCCATTGGTTAGGTTTTTCCTCATTACATGTTCTGAAGTTTTCGTGCCTTAAAGATTTCCATCTTGAGTTGATTTCCTTGTCATTTGGGCCATCTCTTCAAAACCTTGATCAATCGGGAGTTAAGTTTTGTCTATTTTTGCCGTTGTGGGCAGTTTGTTGATCCTCCTCCCCGCCATTGCGAGCGGCCTGTTAATCATCCTCCCCGCCGTTGCGGATCGTTTTCAAGTCTTGCACTTTCGTTTTGCCTCGACCCTTTCGGGTGGATTCGAATCCTTCGACCGTTGCGGATGATCCTCATAACTTGATTGGTTTTTTCCACCCCGCCGTTGCGGGTGATTCTCATATCTGGGTTTTCTTTTCCCTCCCGCCGTTGCGGGTGGTTTCCCGAACTTGACTGGTTTCTCCGCCCCGCCGTTGCAGTGGATTTGCGGATCTTGATTGTCTTTTTCACGCCGATTGTCGCGGAGGTTGTTTTCTTCGTTCTACCATTACGGGTTGTTGACATGTAATTTATGTTTCGGGCATTGTTTTATTCCGCGTCGGAGGGGGATGAATACTTCCGTCTCCGCCGTTGCGGATCATTGGGAAATAAGAGTTTTCGTCTCCCGCCGACCATGTGTTTCGGAGCCCTGTAGGCTGCTTCTTTCCTCGTTGCGGACAACCTTATATTCCAAGCATCCACCATTGCGGGGGGGGCCGGACTCTTGGTCACCCGACCAATGTATCCACCACCGCCTGACCATGGTTATCGTTCTCTCGTTCTATTTTTACGTTGCGGGTGATGGAGTATTGTGGGTGGTCCGCCGTTGCGGAGAGGGTTGAGCTTTGGTCGCCCGACATATCTTTCGTGTCGGCTCCGATTGAGTTGACCCGTCACACGTGTGGAGTTTTTTATATATACTGGGGCATGTGCTTGGGTTTTTATCATTGTTTTGTTGCGCCCGAGCTGTCAATGCTGTCGACCTTGCGAATCTTGTGGAGCGTCATGCCTGTACCCGCGTCCAGCTGTCGATTGGAAACTCAACCATTGTCACCACAGCCTCTGTGCATCTCTGCCAGGTAGGATCGTAACCGCCTTACCTAATGCTTTTCAAAAATTTTTGACTAGATAGTGTTAGCTTTGGTGGGGGTTATTAGGTTTGGTTCCCCTTTACAATTGTTTCCTGCATCCTTAGTGTTTTTCTTTCCCGCGGCTAGGTCCATCTTATTCCTCGGTGGGTTTTGTCCGTTCATCTAAGAATATACGGTTGGATAGTTGTCCGCGGTTAGAAGGCGGGAGATTTTTCCTATATAGAACCCGCGTTTTATTTTCTTCCGCCGTTTTAGTTCACCCAGCAGTGGAGGAAGACGCAGGTGCAGACGGCCGTTATGCCGCCCGCACCTAGGTTGGTGCTAGTAGTGATGGGTTCCGTCAGTATTTTGATGGGGTTTTGGTTGAAAATTCATGGTAGATACCCAGCCAGTCAGTCCCCCCACATTTGCCCTTCTCTCCAGCCCTAGCCTGGGCCTGCGCCGCACTGTTCGTCATTTTCCACCACGTGAAACCCTAGGGCCACGCCGCTGTTGGTTTTTTACGATTTGGAGGTAGAATTGACGGTGATGCTGGTGAGAGCGCCCTGCGCGAAATGTTGTCATGGATTCCCGTATTTTATGGCCGCATCGATGTAATTATCATGTTCGCGAGCGGCATAAGCTTTGCCTTTTTTAGTCTTGCTAAATCTTTGTATAAGTTTGAAAGATAGTCGCGCCTTGTGTTTTTTGCAGTTGCATTGCATGTCATTTCATTGGTAAAAAATGGCATACTGGGAAATATTGTAAGTCTGAGCATAGACCGGTTAATGAGTAAATTCATTTTAGTATTATGGCTCATTATATTGCAGTAATAGTCTGAGTCTTTTGTGCTGGTAGTTTTTTGACAGTCAGGGCATGGCGAGGTTGTGTTTACATGTGTTGGTCTATTTCTTGATTGCATATTAACACAGAACATTAGCATATTGCAAAATATTGCATGACTAGTTCAAATCTTTCGACCTGAAGGGACTATGTTTAAAACTCATCATGATCATGATACACTTGTAAAAGAATTAACTGCTGCATAATGTCCGCAAAATGGAATTTGCTTAATATCATAATGTTTTACATTGCAGGAAGAATTTACAATGTCCAAAAGGCAGAAGAAGAAAGCCCCAGCGGTGGAGGAAGTACCAGCATCAGAAGCAGAAGCAAAAACTGAGTACCTCTATGAGGACACCCAGTGTGTCTCAGGGGTGGAACCTGAATATAAGTGGGGAGACGTATACAGGATGATTTCCCGTGGGGAAGTTCCAGACACGGGTCTGGAAAAAGCACCCATTTTTACACAAACATAGTAAAATCTGCCATTATGAAAGTTGCCACCAGACCGGAGCTGTTTCCATGCCCTGAGGTGATGAGGTGGGTTCTACCACACACTAACCATAACTCAATGCTCATGTGTAATGTCGAGGGCCAGGGATATGCTGCCTTTAGCCCTGGGTATGTGGCCTTAGCTTACCACCTGCCGGAACCTCAGTTCTTCCTGACAAATGAATGGCTAGACAACCTTAGGATGGATTTTGTAGAAACCATGAAAAGGATGCTCTTGCCATGGAAGCTCTACCGACATAGAGCTACTGAAGACTATGACACAGCCAGTCTCAGACCTCCTTATAGATTCATAGCTTTAATGCTGAATAGGATCTTCGGGAGAGCCAATGGCAGGCTATTCAAGTTCGAATGGATACCCCTAATGTTCTATGTGGCCACGGAAGGCACGATCTTCAACTGGGCAAGTATAGTATCAAGCAGTCTCTCCTCTTGTGTGGTTGCAGCTTTGGAAGGAGAAAATAGGAAAAAATCTGAGTTTTACATGAGTTCCATCCTGATAGATTGCATACTCTATCATCAGCCTTTCCCCGGCCTCCAGTGTGTGTGGGATAGAGAAAGGATGCCTGTATATGCAGCCTACAAACCTCTAGGGGCTCATCTATATCACAGCCACTACAAAGAGGTATGTGAGCAGTTCCTCATGCCATTATACACACTCATCTTCCGAAAGGATTGTAATTGCATGTCAGAAGACGCCATGCAGGTGATTGAGGAATATGGAGATTACTTTCTAACTGAAAATGGTATGTATATCAGGATGTTTGGAGGGTCAAAGACCCCTTTTCTGCTGCCCAAATATGCTACAGATTACATAATCCACAAAGAGGCAGTCAGACAAGTATACATCGATGGAGTTGGTCACTTCTTGTTTCAGTATAAGAAGACTGTATATCCCCCCCTTCCATTTAAACTGGAAAATTTTAAATTCGCAAATGTAAAGCAAGCACCTGAGTTCATAGAAGAACTAGGAAAATTCCGCTTTGGTGAAATGACTTTTCGAAGGAATGACACTCATGGAAAGGTAGTAGAACACTGCAAGAAACACAAAGTGACCTTTGAATATAGCCATCATTTTGATAGCGATGAAACTATCTACAGGATGACCCCCAATATGACAGAGCTCCGCAAGAGATTCAAACCTAAACAATCCACCAAGGGTGAAAAAGAGGCTGAACAAGCCAAGGTCGAAGAAGCAGCCAGAAGAATCAGAGAAGAGGCTCAGAGGTTGGAAGACGAGGCTGCAGAATGGCTGCGAAAGGGAGAAGAAGAAAAGAGGAAAGCTGCCCAGGAAGCAGCTGAACTGGCAAAAGAAGCAGCCAGAGAAAAAGAAGAGACTGCTAGGCAAGCAGCCGAAGAGGCCCAGAGAAAGTTGAACGAAGAGCTTCAGAAGAAAGAAGCTGAAAAGACAGAAGGGCAACAACAGCGGCTTCTGAAACACAAACAAGGCAAAGTCAGGGTGAGGAAAACCCTGAGGTGCAGACCCTGCAAGTGTCCACTACCATCACTCCTTCAACCCCTATGCTATAGTTAGTTCCCTTCATGCAGAAAAGGGGGGAGGAAGTCCCTGACTTTACCACTGTATATTACGATAGGGCCAAGAAAAGAATCATGAGGAGAACAGAGAAAAAGATAGAAGCAGAAGGAATGACCAGCAAAATGATATCAGATAAAGCTGTGATGGTAGGAACAGACGTAGATCCGAGGTTTACCATAAGTGCCGGTAAGGAAGCCATACATGCTTCAGAAGACAATATAGATCGAATGATGAAGGAGATAGAATCAACCAAGAAAACCTCCTCTCAGCTGAAGGACACCCTGAGAAAGGAAAGAGAGGAGGGAAATAAACTTAAAAGAAAATATGAACATGTGCTCAGAGAAATGGAGGCCACAAAGAGTGAAATCCATGCCATCCAGGTAGAAGCACATGCACAGGAAACAAGGCAAGAAGCCCTGGAGAAGGCACATCAGGAAATTCATGTCTTAAAAAATGAAAAGGAGCAGATGAGGGCTAAGATAGAAGACCTGGAAGAGCAGCAGACTGTTATCTATGAGTCCAATGATGCATACGTCAAGGAACTAAAAGCGAAGCTGGACTCCCTGACTGCTGAACTAGAAGCAGCTAAACAACAACAGGTTGATATGCAGCCGGTCAAAGAACACATCCAGGCCCAGAAGGCTAAGGTGCTGCATCTTCAAACTGTTCTAGAAGAAGAAAGATGCCAGATCATCCAGGTTGATAACCGATTAGAAGAAATCCTGGAAACTGCTTCTTACTTCTTCGATAGGTCACAAGACATCCTTGAAGTATTGACCACCAGGATGGCAAGGGTAGAGAAAGGTGAGGAAGTCCCAGCAGGACTGTCAGACAAGAATAGACAAACCCTTCAGCGAGATTATGATTTAATGGAGTTCGCTATTACTACTACAGAGGACTTCAAGAAAACCGTCCAGAAAACAAAGGGACTTTGCACCGAATTTTTCAGGATAGCATTGGTCATTTACAACCGGTGTCAAGTAGAAGCTGAGCAAAGGCTACACGAGTTCCCAGATCATGACTCATTCATAGAAATTTTGCAGAAAAGACAGCAAGAGGAAGAAGCCAAGGTACAATGCCTCAACACCATTGATGAACAAACCCTGAAGATTGAAATAGGCCATACAGCCGTTTCTTTGCAGCTCCTAGAAGAACAGGTGAGAGTAAACGCAACCAGGGTCGAGGCCATCAAGAAAAAGGAAGAAAAGTTGGAGATTAATATCCAATTCTTGGAGCCCACCTTGTTTGAAGATCTCGATAGTGAAACTACAACATGGAAGAAATATTTGGAGAGCCAAGCGGGACCCTCCTCATGAGAGGACCGATCATTGTAATTTAATATTTTGTAAAAGTATTTTGGGAAAATGAAGCGTTGGGAAGCCCAAAGGCCACTTTGGGAAACCCAACCAATTTTGACCTTTGTATAAAAGTAGGAAGGGTAGATGAGAAAAGGGGGATTTTTCCCAGTTGGACTAGAGAACTTATTGTAAGAAGAACTACTTCATTTTGCAATAAAAGATTTAGTTTGCCTGTTGGAGAAAGGACTGTGAAGTTTCCAAATGTTGTACCATGGACGGCAGAAAGATGAACTACTTTATTTTTCAGCTTGTGTCTGTGAATCGTGAGATTGTTCTAACCTTATGACCTATGTCTGGTTGAATGATGTCTGATTTAATTTGTGGAAAATTCACCTTGAGTAATGTATGTGGTTTATATAACGATTGGCTATCTGATTGTTAGAATATTTTCTTGTTCATGTGTTGTAAACGTAAATACCAGCTATCTGTTATTTTGCTTATAATAAATGGCATTGATACATTGCTCACAAATAATCAGTTTTTGGCTCCCCGGGGATAGATAGTTATCTTTTAGATAGTTAGTCATTTTTCCTCATGGTTGCATATGTGGTTTAGATGTTTGTGAACATAAGACGAGAGGTAAGAACCTGCACAGCACATGGTGTATTTCCTTGCATCTTTATCACCCTGCATGGTTAAGATAGGCATATGCATTGCATACATTACGTCAAAAATACAAATTCCGGTGGACCGGGCCGCAACCGGTAAACCCTTGTGTTACTTTGACCTACGGTAGCCGGACCGTAAACTGGACGGATTCCCTATACCAAACAGTCAGCGGGCTAGTTGGGAACGCTGATTGGGGAGAATCCCTTACTGTTGCCGCCTGCGATTTTCCAGGCCTCAACACACTTTTAGGCTGCTGAACTTCAATGCCTAGAAAAAATTTCATAAGCCCCAAATCAGTCATTTCAAATTCACTTTCCATGACTGTTTTAAAATCTGCTATGCCATAATCACCAGTAAATATTAAATCATCTACATACAGGCAAACAATTAACATCTTACCTTGATCATCGACTTTGGTGTACAAAGTCGGTTCACTTTCACTTCTGTGAAATCGATTTTCAATGAGATAGGAATCAATCCGACTGTACCAAGCTCTAGGAGCTTGCTTCAAACCATATAATGCCTTTTTCAGCCTATACACTTTGTGCTCTTGACCTAGAACTTCATACCCTTGTGGCTGTTCCACATATACTTCCTCTTCTAGATAGCCATTTAAGAATGCCGATTTGACATCCATTTGATGAACTGGCCATTTTTTTTGTGCAGCAATGGCCAAAATTGTTTTGACTATATCCATGCGTGCAACAAGTGCAAACATTTCATTGAAGTCGATGCCGAGTTGCTATGTGAACCCTCTTACTACCATTCTTGCCTTGTGTTTTTGCACATTTCCATCAGCATCTTGCTTTGTCTTATAAATCCATTTGACACTGATTACATCCTTGTCTTTTGATACATCGACCAGTTCCCATGTCTGGTTCTTCTCAATGCATTCTATTTCTTCATCCATGGCTTGTGCCCATACTTCTTCTTCAACAGCTTCTTCAAATGTTAGTGGATCATATATAGGGGAAAATAATGCAAACAGAGAGAATGAATTAGGTGTACCAGCTTCATATATCTCCCACAGACTTCTTGTCTTCACTAGTTTTGTCGATGTCAACCTCGACAAAATGCTTGATGGAGTCTATTGTCCTCTTGGTGTACTTGTCGGTGTAGCTTGAGCTGCTACTTGTGTCGATGGTCCTTGTGCTAAACCATGTCTTGGTGTCATGGGAGTTGACGGTGCTCTGACCGGTTGACTTACATGTGGTATTTGAACCACTTCCTCTTCCATATCATCATTGTTGATGTTCGACACAATCTTGACATTTATGTCGGCGGTTCCATCCCAGGATTCATTCTCAACAAATTGAACATCCCGACTGATTATCACTTTCCTTGTGACGGGGCCATACAACTTGTATGCTTTTGTGTCTTCTGAATAGCCGACAAAAATACATTTCTATCCCTTCTTGTCTAGCTTCCTTCTCAGCTCATCTGGAATATGAGCATATGCAACACAACCAAAAACTTTTAAATGGGAAACACTATGATTCATACCTGTCCATGCTTCTTAGGGAACTTTGTTCTTCACACTGTTTGTCGGACACTAGTTCATAATGTATACGGCAGTTGCAACTGCTTCACCCCAATACTCATTTGGCAAATGCTTGGCTGCCAACATGCTACGTGCCATCTCCATGATGGTTCTGTTCTTTCTTTCGGCTATACTGTTCTGCTGAGGTGTATACCGAGCAGTGAATTGTTTCTGTATGCCATGGGTCTTGCAAAAATTCAGAAATTCATTTGAAACATATTCACCTCCTCTGTCGGTCCTTAAAATCTTGATACGATGACCACTCTGGTTCTCCACGAGTGCCTTGAACTGCTGAAAATAACCAAATGCATCAGATTTATGTTTCAAGAAATATACCCATGTATTTCTTGAGTAATCATCTATAAAGGTTAGAAAATAGTTGCAGCCACCAATGGATGATGTCTGCATTGGACCACAGATGTCAGAGTGCACAATTTCAAGTGGTGTGCATGCTCTATAGGACTTTCCGACTGGAAAATTCTCTCTGTGCTGCTTGCCAAAAATGCAGCCTTCACAAACCTTCTCTGGTCTGTCGATCAATGGTAATCCCTTCACCATATTCTTTGTGTGTAGTAGCTTTAGCCCACCAAAATTCAGATGTCCAAATCTGAAATGCCACAACTAGGATTCATCCTAAACTTCTGTCTGAAATGTAGCTTGCAGATTAGCACTGCAATTTTCTCTTTTGTCGAGAAGCTCGACTGTCTCTTCACTTTCTACCTTGAACGCAGCTTTTGTCTTTGTCTTCCCTTTTATGTCGGGAACTATCCTCAATGGAAACAAGCGGTTGCTTGTCATTGGCACTTTTGCTATCAGCTGGTCGCTTGGACGCTTGTCTTTGATCACACAGTGTTCATCTTCCATGTAGACTCTGTAGCCTTTTTGTAACAACTGTCCAATGCTTAACAGATTATGTTTCAGACCTTCAACATGATAGATATCAGGAATATACTTACTCTCCCCCTGTTTGGTTAGAATATCAACAGTGCCTTTTCCTAAGACAGTAACTTGGACATTGTTTCCAAGTGTAACATCAGTTTTAACTGAAGTGTCTAGACTGGAAAACAGATTTAAATTACTAGTCATATGGTTGCTGCATCCTTAATCTAAGTACCATATGTCATTTGGACTTTCTTGAACAACATTGCATTCAAGTGGAGATGTCGATGCCATTAACATTGCACTTGTCGAAGTGTTGGTGCTAGTCGACTGACTTGAGCTTTGCCTTCCTTGGTCATATTGCTTCTTCCTACATTCATATGCATAATGACCAAACTTCTTACAGTAATGACATTGAATTTTTTATTTATCAAACCTCTGGCCACTTGGCTGACTTGGGTTCTGGTTATCTCCTTTGCCACTGACATTTGCAGGACTTCTTCCTCATCCTCCTCTTGAAGAACTTCTTCCTCTACCTCGTCCTCCTCTTAAAGAACTTCTTCCTCTGCCTCTGAAATTATTTCTCCCCCTGCCTCTACCACGGCTTATGGATGACTGTGCTGCAAATGCACCTTCCAATGATGTCTGTGATTTGCTGATTCTGTTTTCATGATTGATGAGTGAAGCTTGCAGCTTATCAATGGTAAATGTCGACATGTTTGTGTGTTCCTCTAATGTCACAACCAAATTTTCAAATCTTGGGGGAAGACTTCTGAGAATTTTTTCAACAACCCTTTGGTCTGATATGGGTTCTCCATGAGATTTCAGTTGGTTTATCAACCCAACAACTCTGGTGTAGAATGTGTCTACATTCTTTGAATCTTTCATGGACAGAGATTCAAAATCTTTCTCAGAATCTGCAGCTTGGATGTCTTTACCTTATCCAAACCTTGATAGGCAGTCTCCAATGTATCCCATGCTTCTTTAGCATTAGTCTCTGCTGCTATTCTTGGGAGTATGCTCTCATGCATAGCTTGATGTATGAAAAACAGAGCTTTTCCATCTTTCTTCCTCTATTCTCTAAAGACATTTTTCTTAGCCTGTGTGAGATTGTTATATGCTGCCATGTCTGCTGGTTCTGCATAACCATGCTAGACTATCTCCCAGACAGCTTGACCTATGAATAAATCCTTCATTGTTAAAGACCAATATTCATAATTCTTTCCTGTAAAACTTGGAGGTTGCAATGAACCAGAAGTGGAAGCCATTTTTAATTTTTTTAATTAACTTTCCTTAAAAAATTAATTTCCACCTTTTAAGACAAGATTTCTTTCCTAAAATATTGGGCTGATATAAACCTTGCTTTCATATAATACCAAGCTATGATACCAGATAGCTAAAACCAAGCAGACTAAACTTGGGCTTAGGGCTCAGTCGAAATTAAAATTTTAATTTTCACTTTTCACTTTTCATGCCGACCACTTTATTCGTTTTCTAGTCGGGTGAAACTTGTCTATGTCCGACTAGACAAGTTTATAAATTTTAGTCGGTCCTTCACTCGACCAAAATTACTTCGACTTACTTGTCCAACCAGTTTTTACCTCGACCACTTGTCACTTCGACCAAGTCGGCTCACTTCATGTTTTCGACCAAGTCGGCTCACTACTTACCTTCAACTAAGTGAGCTGCTTCAGTGGGTCGACCACTCTAGTTGGTTCCGACCACTCTAATTGGCTCACTTTGGTCGAAATCTGCATATTATGTTTCTTAGTCTAAAGACTTAAGAAATTACAAATGCTTTTCACGTGTGAGTAAGATGAAGTAAAATATACACATTTGCAAATCCAAATAACTTATGAAAAACATATGCCCAAATATGTAGGAAGACTTGAGTCGACCAATGTGCCGTAAAACCTGGAACTTTCACACGGTGAGATTTTTATGGGTTCTTTGATCTTTCACTTATTAGTAATTGTAAAAGACATTTATAGAAGTAAATCTGGAAATATGTGGAAGTAATAATCATGCATTCAACCACAAACTATTTCATATATTAACTATGCGGAAATAACAAAGTATTACAAACTTGTCGGTTACAAACTGGTCGGTCCAGACTTGTCGGTCCAAACTCATCGGTCTACAGAGCTTCATCGCTTCGACTGAATCACACATGCATAGAAGATTGAGCTTTGACTTCTCTTTCTCACCCTAAGTTCCTCTGCTATCTAATGTGTGTGTTGTCTCTGTGTAAACTGATTTACAATTTGTTTCTTCTATTTATAGGCAATCTTCGGCAACCTGAAGATTGCTATAGCATGGGCCGACTGACTTGCCATTAAAGACTGTAATAACTATCTACCTAACAACTTAGCTTCAGAAATAAATTCGACATGGTATGCATTGCCCACTCATGGACTTTTCCTTCTTGTCAGACTGATAGACAATATCTTGACTTGTACAGGCTGCTCTGACAGAGTCGGCTGGAAGTTAAGTACAGATCTGCAAGTAATTACATTTTTCCAACAATGAGCTCCTATGGATGTCTAAGTCAAAGGCTCCTATAATTCCAGTGTTTTACCACGTGAAACCTGCTGAGCTTAGGTGGACAAGGGGGGGGCAAGGACGGAGTGTATGGTCAAGCTCTGCGTAAACTTGAATAAAAGACGACGGATGATCCTCAAACCTAGGGAGAGAATTCGCCAGTAGGTTCCACCAGGATTACAAATTGGAGAAATGCTCTTTCTATTCAATATCTTTCTATCGAATATTGGAGAAATGCTTCTCAGAAGACGTTGCGACACAACCCAGCGACTGTTGAGCAGTGGAGAAACACTCTTAGGAAGGTTTCTCTAATAAGTGGATTCGAGCTAAGTGAGTGTAACGGGTAAGTACTCAAACTTCTCTCTCCTTATTTGCATTACCGTATGTTGAATAGATATAACTTATGTTTCTAACTAGTTATATTTATTTCTAATTGAATAACCAGTGACGAGGGGATATTGCTAAAAAAAAATGTAATTGAAAGTGTCTTGAGATATGTGAAGAAACCATTGGATGTCGCCAAATATCCAACAGGTTTAGATGAAAAGATAGCAGAGTTTGAAAACAAAGTTATATTGCCGCATCTGCATAGTGGAAGAAAACCTCAAATCGTGGGGATTGTTGGGCTTGGTAGCGTTGGAAAGACAACGCTGTCAAAAGAACTTTTGAATAGAAAGAGTTGACAATACCGTAGATGTTGTTTTTTAGATGATGTAAGAGAAAATGTAAATAAAGGCTCTTTGCTTTCATTGCAGAGCAGTCTTCTTAAGAAGTTGACTGGAACAAATTTGCAATTATCCAGTAAGGATGAAGCTATAGCAATGCTTAAAAAGCATCTCCCCTCTCATGAAATTTTATTAATTCTAGATGATTTAGATAAGGTGGATCAAGTTGATGCGCTTCTGCCAAATCAAACTTCCATCCAGTCAAATAGCTTAATATTGATTACATCTCGAGATAGGGATGTTCTCACAAGATCGGGAGTGGAAAAATCATCAATTTATGAATTAAGCGGGCTTAGTAAACAACAATCACTGGAGCTCTTCTGCTGGCATGCCTTCAGGCGGTCCTATCCACTCTCAGAATTTGAAGATTTGAGTGAGAAGTTCGTGAACGCTTGTAATGGATTGTTTTTATCCTTAAAAGTGCTCGGGGCACTTCTCTATGGAAACACTGAGATGTCTTCTTGGCATCACAGTTGAATAAACTTGTAAAGTTACTTCCCACTGAGATACAAGAAAGGCTTCGAATTAGTTACGAAGCCCTCGATAGCCACGAAAAACAAATGTTTTTAGATATTGCATGTTTTTTCTTAGGAGAAAACAGGGACACGACCATCAGAATATGGAATGGCTCAGATTGGAAAGGCGAGTTGGGGTTTCAAACTCTACAAAACAAGTGTCTGGTCGAAGTGGTGGAAGGGAGACGAGCGACTGAGATACGTATGCATGACCATCTCAAAGACATGGGAAGAGATGAAGACCTTGTTTCGCAGCGGCTTAGGCTTTGGCGTATGGATGATTTGTTGCAGCAATCATCTGTAAGTAGTCATCATTCAATCTTTTATATATTATTCAATAAAGATGCGTGTTCAATTTTGTTGTTCTTCGTTATTTTGCAAGAATAAACATGTAACAACTTTCAATTTGACAGAATGGACAGGTAATAACCGTGCGGGGAATCAGAATGGTTCTTAGTGAATATCAAAATGAAGATCCTGAAGAATTTGACGGTATAAACATGAGGAGGTTGCAACTTCTTGACACCTAAGGTATTCTCTTGGAACGTATTCTGAAGAGGGTGAAATCCCCAAATCTCATATGGCTCTACTGGAAAAAGTGTCCATACTCTTCCCTGCCTTCCTGGATTCCAATAAAAAAGTTAAGGGTTCTTCGAGTGTCTGGCAGCAAATTACAGACACTGTGGCAACTTGAATCACAGGTAATCTGAAATTCGCTGTGTTAAGTCGTTATTAATGTCAACATATTGTCTCTAGCGAATTGTATAAATATCTTTCTTAAAGTTAAAAACACGTGAATATTTTGCAGGCACCATTGCCAGAATGCTTGGAGGAGTTGTGGGTAGATGGATGTCAACAGTTGAAGACCATACAGGGTTTGACACAACTGACAAAGCTACATCGGCTAGATGTTAGTAGGTGCACTGCGTTAGAAGAGCTGCCAAATATGGAAACTTTGGTATGTTTGGAGGAGTTGTGGGCAGAGGGAAGCATATGCGGGGGTTGGATCACGCGATTAAGGTTGATGGGTGCACCCAATTAGAAGAGCTGCCACTTACGGAAAAATTGATATCTTTGGAGTTGTCGGCATGGAGATGCGTGAACCTGAAGAGTATACAGGGATTGGAGAACACGACAAAACTGAAACAGTTAAATGTTGATGGGTGCACCGAGTTAGAAGAGCTGCCCAATATGGAAATATTGGCATCTTTGGAGGTGTTGCGGGCAAAGGAATGCGTGAAGTTGAAGAGGATACGGGGGTTGGAGCATGCTACAAAGCTTGAATGGTTACTTGTTGGCGGGTGCACCCAGTTAGAAGAGTTGCCAAATATGGAAACATTGGTATCTTTGGAATGGCTCTTGGCATGGGAATGTGTGAAGGTGGAGACCATACGGGGGTTGGAGCATGCCACGAAGCTTAAGGTGTTAAGTGTTGATGCATGCACTGAGTTAGAAGAGCTGCCAAATATGGGAAGTTTGGTATCTTTGGGAGAGTTGCGGGCACAGGTATGCGTGAAGCTGAAGAGCATAAGAGGGTTGGAGCATCCTACAAAGCTTCAAGTGTTAGATGCTGATGGGTGCACCGACTTAGAAGAGCTTCTGAGTATGGAAGCATTGGTATATTTGGAGACGTTGTCGGTAGAGGAATGCATGAAGTTGAAGAGCATATGGGGTTGGAGCACGCAACAAAGCTTGAATGGTTAGATGTTGGTTGGTGCACCGAGTTACAAGAGCTTCCCAATCCAATATGGAAACATTAGTATGTTTGGAGGAGTTTTGGGCATGGGGATGCGTGAAGGTGAAGAGCATACGGGGGTTGGAGCACGCGACAAAGTTTAAAGAGTTAAGTGTCAGTGGGTGCACCTAGTTAAAAGAGCTATCAAATATGGAAACATTGGTAGCTTTGGAGGTGTTGCGGGCCAAGGAATGGGTGAAGTTGAAGAGCATACAAAGGAATGGGTGAAGTTGAAGAGCATAAAGGGGTTGGAGCCAGCGTTCAAAATTGAACCTTTCACAGCCCTTCTAAAGGGTTCTAGCCCTTCTCAGAAGTGTAAAGTTAAAATTGTCATTCGAAAAAAATTTAAAATTTGAATGTTACCCTTCCAATAAAGAAAAGCATACTTTATATCAACATTTCAAAAGAAGTGCAACTTTTGAAATTATCCATCCATACAAATTTCTCTTCTCTTTACATCGTCTTCTCTTTAAATCCTCATCTCATAGTCATAACTAAGGGTTATTACGCACATCCTCACCTTATAATACGAATTGGGTCAATGCCCAAAAACAACCATAAAATATTAAGCAAAAAGTAAGATACAACTATAAGTCTTATATTAAATTTATCTTGTAAGTCTTTAATTAACAGTATCAACTGAGATTTGACACATTGGATGGTTTTGATCTTCCTATCACGAGTCCTTACCAATGTGATTGCAAGGCATTCTTTGAAGGTGAAGTTCGTAATTTTAGGTCTTCTTCCTCGTTATCATGCCTTTTGGTAAGACAATAAAGAGGGTAGTGGCCTACATCAGCATGGAAAATTTTTAAGGAATAGAGGTTATACACATTAATTGTTTTCATTAAATAATTTAAATTCCTACCGATATCATTCAGTGAACCGTGGACTGTTACAAAACAAAACAAATTTTAGAGCCCCAAGAACTTAATTACACGCACCTATAACTTTCTCAAATCCAGCCATTAATAAACTTATTTTGGTATTCTGGTTCAATTTAAAAGGAGTGTTGAGACTTAGAAATACAATGAGTTGCAAGGATTCAGTTGACTTAGGCCCCTCCATCACATACATGTATGCTTTCACAACAAGTGCTGAAAAAAATATTTGTTTTTTGCATTTATTTTGGTGAAAAGGTTTGGCTAATTTATACTGGTCAATTAAAGGACAATTATTTATATTTCCCTTCATCTCTAAAGGGCTGAGAGAATAAATTCCCTTCCGATTGAAATTAAGATCCACCCTTCAAATTTGATCACTGGTTGGAGCACGCCACAAAGCTTCAGGTGTTAGATGTTGAAGGGTGCATCGACTTAGAAGAGCTACCAAATATGGAAACATTGGTGTCTCTGGAGTACTTGTGGGCAGAGGGATGCGTGAAGCTGAAGAGAATACGGGGGCTGGAGCACCTGACAAAGCTTAAACGGCTGCGTTTACCTGTTGGTGGTTGCACCGAGTTACAAGAGCTGCCTTCAGAGGTATGCATGCAACCGAAGACAATACATGCGTTGGAGGGGGTTAGAGGCAGAGCAGGCGACACAGCTTGAACGGTTAGATGTTAGAGGGTGCTGGGATCAGTTAGAAGAGGCTGAAGGTGTTGAAGATTGTACGTGGTTGAAGGAGCTTGATGCCTCCACATGTCCCAAATTACTGTGTCTGGTGTGCGGATTTGATGGAAAGCAGGAACCTATTATCATCTTCCTATATTTCTCTTTTCTATTCTTCCTTGGAGGCCTATGCCGAAAACCTACTATCATCTACCTTAGATATATTCCATGCAAGTAGAGACTTAATAAGTGGATCAATCAACATTTACCAGAGATTTTGACCCTTTTTAAAATTATTTAAATGGTTTTAAATGGAATTACTATGTTGTATAATTCTTTTTGGGGCCTTAATGGGTTTTGTTACACATCTATGATTCTATTTTTTCTCAAGATTCGCAGGACGTGAAGGCAGTACACTTAACGACTACAGTTATTGTTTAGTGATGATTAGGTGCTTCTCAGTGATTTAAGTGTTTAACTAATTGAGCAATAATGTTTTCTGTTTAAGAAAAAAATTGAAGTTGAATTTTCCTTGCTGGTTTCAAATGTAGGTTATGATCAATGGCTTTTTCCATTAACTGCTTGGAAGAGAGTCGTTTTGCACATTTTCAAAATCCCTAAATTTATCTCAATCTTGTTACAAAATTGTTAAAATTTTATCTCACTTTTTGGCACAACGCTTTAAGCTTTTAATTTTTATTTTTTTTCTATTTTTGCCTATTACTATATATATTGTTCGTATCAATTTGGCAATGGCCAGTGCATTCTATTTGGCTGTGCTTGAAATTAGGGAAATGTTCCTGAAGTACCGAGGCCAGACACGACATGACATGATATTCTTTTAATTGCACAAGGATGACATATTGAGTCATCATTACTTCGTAAGTCGTGCTTTTTTCTTTTTCAGAATGGGTTCAGCCATCTTGAAAGGCGAACAATACATGGTATGCAGCGCAACATTGAATGCATTGGCGGCTGCGCTGCATACCGTCGGATTTCATAATGGCATCCGACGGTACGCAGTGCAGCCGCCAGTGCATTCAATGCTGCGCTGCATGCTATGTATTGCTCGCCATNGGCGGCCGCGCTGCATACCGTCGGATTTCATAATGGCATCCGACGGTACGCAGTGCAGCCGCCAGTGCATTCAATGCTGCGCTGCATGCTATGTATTGCTCGCCATCTTGAAAACCTAGGTACTTTTTTGATAATTTCACAAGAGTGTCTAAGATATATTTAGGGTTTATAATTTAGAACTATTCTAGGTACTCTTTTGTTAAATCACCGAGTGTTTATTTTTTTTAACCATGGAAACAACAACCTTCCAAGAGTATATCCAACAACCTACAAATCAAATATACCAATAACTTATGATTTAGCAGGACCAACACACTAGGTAGAAGTTTCAAGGACTTTTGGAATGCCTTATCAAACCTTTCTTTAGCAATCCTTGAATTTCTTCATGGCACAATTTCTGGTACTCAACGTTTATAACTTTCTGGTACTCGGCGTTTATGGTTATAGTATTACCTTTGCAGGGTCTTCAAGTATAACCGTGTTTGTATGGTAGCTCTAGTGAGTACTGAATCTTTTCCCATAATGCTGTGGGATTTTCTGACCACACTTGAATTTCTTCATGGCACAATTTCAGGTACTCAGCGTTTATGGCTATAGCATTACCTTTGCAGGGTCTTCAAGTATACCCTTGTTTGTTTGGTACCTCTAGTGAGTACTAAATCTTTTCCCATAAAGCTGTGGGATTTTCTGAGCACACTTGCTCTTCAAATTGCTCTCTAATTTCTTTGATTCGTTTTTGCCACGCAGGTTCTTTGAGTTGTTCATTAATTCTCTTTGCAACGTTTAGATTCTTTATTTCTCTGATTTTGTCTTCCTTTTGCTGAATCTTTAGAGCAAGATAAACCATGGTTGACAATCTAGGAGTAGAGACGAAGGGTAAAATTACCTTGTGTTCTTTGGAGACTATGGAGTTTCCGCTTAATGCTGGGAATAGTGATGAAGAACCCAGCTTTGCCATCTAGTAGCCTCTGTGATCCATGGGGTTCAACAGTAGCAAGGAATTGTGTTCCCAGTATATAAGCTACTAGAAGGTCTGCTAACAAGAATCTCATATCTATGCAGTGGTGTTCAAAATAGAGAGTGGCTCTAGGAATCTCATAATGCATATCTACAGAGTTGTTTCCTAGGCCTGTTGCAGAGTACGAAGCTTTCCTCCAAAACTTTGTTGGGATGAAATCTTTATGCAACATATTTCAAGTCTGCTCCTGAATCTATGATAGCCTTCAATCTAAATTTTTCATCTTGAATCCTGATATCAATTTCTATTATATGCTTCTAATGCTGGACTACCAGAATTCTCATATCATCCATATCTCTGTTTGGCCCAGTGTTATAGACACTAATATTCATGTTTTCTTCTTCAGGAACTCTTTCCTAAGGAGGATGTAGATTCAATTGTTCCTTTATTTCCTTGATTTCCTACCTTGCCCATAGGTCTACCTTACAGGCCATTTCTTCATTTATTACTTCGAAACATGATTTTAATTTTTGGACATTTTCTTTCAATTCTGTAACTTCTTTTTTTCAGTGCTTTCATTTCTCTCCTTAGATCATTTGTGGTGAGAGGCTGTAACTTCTTATTTCTATTATGTTTGATAAATGCTTTGGTATTCCTATCAAAAGAAGCCTCAATGAAAATAGTCTTTCTACCTGTATAGATTTTTGCTATTTCATCATAGTCTTTAAGAAAGATTCCATTAAGGAACTTTTCATCTCACCTTCTGGCAATGCTTGAATATGAGAAAGCATATGAGAATCTTCTCCTTAAGAATTGTTTTTAGCCATGCATATCTTTAACTTAGAAACTGATTCATCTTGAAAATCTGATTCTTCTGCTTCTGAACTTTCCTGTGCTCTTAGAACATTCACAATTTTCTGGATTATTACAAGCACAGGTATGTGTTATCAATATGGCTTCCTTTTCCAGTTTAGAGAGGTCTTTTGTGTCGTATTATGGACTGGATTTTATAGGTTCTTGAACCAGATGGACCTGTTCCCATTTAATGAAGGGAGTGTGCGGACAAGCATCTATAATAGAGCCACACCTATTGCAGTGAATAGGAGTTATGTGGACCATTCTCCTTTCTGTTGTCCTCTCCACATGTTGTCTGGCTTTACTCTGATATGCAGCTCCTTTATTTTTCTTGGAAGCTTCTCCTTGTGGGCATCTGTTGGCACAGATATCCATGTTGTCCACATATGGAGTTTAATATCCTTTTTGGTCTCTAATTCAACAATGTCCATCACCAATTCTTTAATATCATGCTAAGCAAATGATGCATATAATAGTACAAGATGTTAAATGATTGCATTATTGAAAATAAGTGATAGTAAAAAATGTGAAATGATTGTATTATTGAACATAATGGCATACCAATATTTGGTTAAGGGCTCACTTCTGTAAAGGTTCGTTGTTTGTGAATGCAACTTTTTTTCATTGATTTTTGGCTCAGCATTAGTTTTGAGTATGAATTCTATTATCATTATTCTCATCTTCAAAAAGGGGTTTTAGGGTTTATTAGGATGAATTTCAAGAATTATATATACACTATCACTAGCATTTGCATCGAGAGGTGCAAAGAAACGTTTAGAAGGTAAAATATTGAGTCTTTCCACAACTGATTGAGTTACTTTGGGAGATTGAAAATTACATTTTAATCATACCTATTTGGGTACTACTGACTAGGCTTTGAGGTTTTACCTCAAGATATTCATGACTAAATACATAAATGACATCGTCGATTTCGGCAATCGGAAATCCAATTTTCCTTGGAAATTTCAGCTATAATTCTTATATCTGACTTTCGATTTCCGATTTCCAACTTCGGAACGCGGATATCCACGTAGCGCTTACCTTTATTATTGGTTTCTCGATTTTTGAGTTCCGACTTCTTGACTTCCGCCTTCTAGGAATCCAACTGTTTCGACTTCTGACTTCCTGAATTTTGCTTTCCGATTTGTGGAATAAAAAATCCAAATTTCCTTAGAATTTGCAACAATATTTTTGCTTTTCAATTTGCGACTTCTTGAAATCCGCTTTCCGATTTCGGGAATCAGAAATTCAATTTTCCTTAGAGCTTTCAGGTATCTTTCTGCTTTTCAACTTTCGACCTCCCAACTTTTTCTTTCTACTTTCGGGAATCGGAAATCCAATTTTACTTAAAACTTTCAACTATATTTTCAATTTCCGAAATTCGATTTCCCGAATTCTTCTTCGCAATTCGATTTTCGATATTCAGATCCCAGAAAATTTATATTTTCAAATAAACAAAAGTCCTTGTTCTGATTTACGCTTTTCGATGTCCTGGTGGCGGAAACTGGAAACTCCGATTTTATTGAAGATTTTTTAGTTTATTCTCAATTCCCGACTTCCGATATTCAGATCCCGGAGATCGGTAACATTGTTTTTTAATTTGTGATTTTTTTATCTTTCCAACTTCCGATTTTTCCTTTCCGAGTATTGGAAATCAGAAACCCCACATGCTTTCGTAGCTAAATGTTCATTTCCTGATTTTTGATTACTTATTTTTGAAACTCAGAAATTGGAAACCATGAAACTTCGACCTTGTCAATCTTACATTATATTTTGTCGGCTCGATCTAAGTCATCCATGCATACGAGATCTACGGCGCGGGTTATTTTGGCCATTTGGTTTTGGGATTTTAAGTTGTTCAAAGTTATGAGTATTTTTTACCATTTTGCACGTGGTTTTTCGCTGTGCTTGAATACTTTTACTATGGATTTTCTCTTTCCCCAATGCATTGGATTTGCGGTCTTCTGAGCATTTTCACTGGTAAGTATTCACCGCTTGACCATTTTTTCTATTAACTCAAACTCACATCATCATCAGACATGGTTTCAAAGATCTAATCAGAGAAGGTGTCCACCACTTCCAGGAACACCAGGTCAAAAACAAATCTTCAAGAGCAAAAGAACAAAGACCCCAATGCCGATGTTTTTACTTACACTAGTGGACGCGTATTTGAAACCCTATATCTGGACTGGTCCACAATTTACTTAGTTTATTATAATGATGATTTTTATTTTGTTACCCATGACCAGTCCGCTTATCAGAAGATTCGTAGCTCTCATCTCCACTGCATCGCTACCAAACCTCATTTTTTCCCTATACAGACCCTATCAAGTGAGCATTGGACCATGCCAACCATAAGGAGTGCTCGTTTCACAACAAGGATAATAGCCTTGTTGCATTGTTCCACCTTGATGTATTTTCTAGGGCTTATGCTATGGGACCTCCCAAACAACTTTTCTCGTCAAAATTTTTCGATGAAACCCTCTCCAGGTTCAATTATGAAGAGTTGGTTAAAACATGGATGGAGAATCCAACATTATTTGTCCTTACGACTCTGGTGTACCCTATTTCTTGGTTTAGGGAACCTTTTTCATTACTGGAAGCTATTTTTTGTCGATTATATGGGTTATCGAATTGTTCCTCGTTCAGAGCACAGTGGGTTCCTATGGCACACCACATTTGGATTACAAGCGATTCTTTCAATTGGGCACAAATTCTATCTTGCAATTTGCAAGAGATTGAGAAATATCGGAAAATCCCAGTCAACCAAAAGCTAGCCTTCTACATGTTAGGGTTTGTGATGGATGCATTATGTGTGTCTTCTTATTTCCTGACTTTAAAATAGTATTGGAACGAGAAATCTCCACATGTACATATGCTGCATTTCTCTGATATGTGGGAAGGAAACTTCGTCCCTCGGATTTATGAGCTTTGTGACCTATTTCTTGAGTCAATGTATTTTAAAATTTTCAAGGCTGATGTTCCTGCGTTCTCTAAAAGTGATAGGGAACTAATTTCATTATATGATGACTAGTACATAAGAGAATATTTCTCTTATATGAGGATTTGGGGCACCAATACAGCAACATCTGCTCCCCAGCATAGTTCCTGACCATATGGTGCTACACGAATTTACCTATCAGATGGTCATCAATGGGGTCTTTCCCAAATTGACTAAGCATAAGAAAAAGTCTTGGCCCAAATTTCCTGTGTCTCTCAACTCTCTTGTGCTACATAATTCTACCCATGCAGCTCTGTTGGGTAAAGAAATTTCTATTATGAACTTGGGAGAGGCATCCAAGAGGATGCATGACCCAATTTATTTTCTCGCAAACCTCTTTGCACATGAGCACGCTAGATTTAAGTATGCTCATGAAAATTACCTTGATGATTCCATGTTGAGAGCAGCTATAGATTTTTGGGAGGCAATGAATAAGATCACTGATCCAAATGTCAAGTCTCACGTGTACAAGTACAAGAAGGATCTCAAGATCATAATTATCCATGAAAGGGAAGCTAAGCTAAAGATTAATGAAGATCTTCAGAAGGAGAAGACAGAAAAGGAAGCAAGAGAAAAAGCAACAATTTCTACTACTTCCCTTGTTGCTCAGCCCATGAACAAAGGTAAAGGTATCCTTGAAGGTCCATCCAGCCTTCATGTTGGCTCATTGGAAGACACATTGCAGAAAGGGGCAGAATTCAAGAGGATTCTTGAAAAAATCAATTTTCAATTGCAAACTTAGACATAGATGGGTGAAACACAGTCTAAGAAATAAGAGACTCAAGTGAGTTCTAAACATACTCAATTATAGGAAGTTCCCAAAAGAGAACTGTTGATGCCTCTAGTTCATATTTCTCAACAAGAACAAGTACCCTCACGAGACCCTCCTATACAATAGGTAATTCCTCTATATTCAACCGAGATGGAAATTCATGATGTGCATAGTGATCTGGAAGTAGAGGAGAACCCTGCTACTTTCCCAGAAGCTATTTTGACTACCCTTTTCTCATCCATTCCAAATCTCCAGGACTTTTTGACTATCTTAGATTTATGTTGGGGCTCGGACCTTGAAGGTCCTTAATTTTGGAAACTCTGCGGTTTTGGTGCGAAGCTTGTAAGTAGAGTTGCGGTCCAAAATAGTCTTAGGGGCTTCGGGGTTGGGTCGAAGCCCCTCTTTCTGTAAATGACCCATGGTTTTTGGGTACCCATGGTTTAAGCCCATGGTATTGTAATAGTGCACTTGTATAAATAGGCACTTATGTAAAGGAGTCAAGTAGACTTTGTGTTATGATGCTGATGTGATGCGAAGAAGCTAAGGTCTAATTTTGGGTTTAAGGTTAAGTCCCAGCTGAGTGCACAGTTTTGGGTTGTTGAGAAGATCTGCAGCTGAGTGCACAGATCAGAACTGAATTGTTTGTAAATTGTTGAATATAAACACAGTTCTGTGGACGTAGCCCCTACACTGGGGGTGAACCATGTATATCTTGTGTTGTGGTGGTTCCTTTTATTTTTATTTTGTTCCTGTTATTTTTTTATGCATTTGATAAGTGGATGAATGATAAAGTAAGATAAATTGCTAAGTATTAACTTCACTGTGAATTCCTAGTTAAGGGTTAAGCAAGAAACTGTCTTTTTATCTAAACTACGAAGCTATTTAAGTGAATGTCGAATCTCTGTATTGCATAATTATTCTTTGTTATGGCTAAAGGTACAGTAATATCCCTCTTTCACTTGCAAAAACCTGATTCTGCGGCACCCCATAGCTGTTTCGGGTGAGACTGCAACCTGTTCGCAGGTTGTTGCCGAAAGGGCCAACACTGTGGGTCTGTTTGTTGGCACGAAGAAAAAAGCATAAGAACCCGGGTCTGCCCCATCCGCCCAACAAATTGGTTCCATTGTCGATTGAACCAGTATCTGCTTCAAGAGGGATCTATGTCGTACCTAGAGAGATATGTTTTGGAGGCCCTTTGTAAAAGAAATCAGTGACTGGGTTGAATATACTTATCTGAAATTTGCTGAACAAGAGAATAAGGACCCTCGTCGTAGCTCAGACGACTTCTTGCAAAGGTACGTTTTTACTGATATTTATGAAATTTTCTTTGCTAGTATCCACATAGAATTGCACCAGTGGTTATCCACGTTGACAGAAAGAAAGAGAAACTTCAAAGAAGATCAGTCTCCTGACTAGACCCCAGAAAGAATTAAGCTGTTAAAAAGTGTGAACAATGCAGTATGAAGAGCTATTGACTTCTGGACAACGTGAACCCTTGAAGCATTTGTGACGGAGTTCGTCCTCGACACACATACTTCTTTCAGCGAAGCAGAAAGACAGTTTTTCAAAGGACCAAGGGGTAAGTACCTGAATTCATTAAGTTTGAAAATTAAAATGCTCTTGGTTGAGAAAGGCATATTGCTTATCCAATTAGATTGCTAGATTTATTGCTACTAACCTATGTTTGGAAGCGAAAGTGACTTCGACGAGCAAAGTGGTTTGCTTTGCAACAGTAAAAGATACAAGAGAACTCTTGGATCCTATATCCTAGGCCAGAATATCGATTATACCTCATTAAGTCTAGAAGAATCTGAATCTAAAGAAACCCCTTTTGTTGGAAACCCTCCTATAACTCCGCAGCAAAGATATGTTATCCCCAAGAACCCTTCGCAGTCTGAAAGTAACCCTAGCCCGAGTAGTCCTATCGCAGGTCAGTCTACCTCAGTAATTTCCCTTCCTCCTGTTACCAGTCCTCCTCCTACCCCTCCTCCTCCCCCTTGATCCACCATGGCCCGTGTGAATGATGATATCAAGCTCCCAGTATTTAAAGGAACTGGATCAGAGGATCCAGAGCAGTTTTGGTTCTTATGCGAAGCTGTTTGGACTGCTAAGAATATTATGGATCAAAATACAAGAAGAGCGCAGCTGGTCACCTCTTTCAAAGATTGAGCTTTGACCTGGTTTATGAAGTTTTCTAGTACTCAGAACTATACCTTGGCTGATATTAAAAAAGAAATGATCAAAGAATTCAAGAAGCCTAAATCGGAGTCACAGTGTATAACTGAACTGAAAGAAATTCAGCAGAAGCGAGGTGAATCAGTTTGGCACTTTGATCAGAGGTTCAAGGTTCTGTTGGATCAAGTTAGTTTCACTATTAGACTAGAACGACATAAAGAATGGTTCATTGCAGCACTATTGCCTCATATCAGGACTCCACTTATGCAATAGAAGGTTGTTGATCAGCAAGAGGCATTGGAAATTGCTATGAAACTTGAAACAGCTCCTGTTGGAGATAATTATGGAATAGCCCAGATACATGCACAGTTAGCAGAAATGGATTTGGATCTTCACGACATGAAAAAAGGGAAATCTATTCGAGAAGAGGTTTGGTGTACAGGATGTAAGATAGAAGGTCATGACAAAGAACAGTGTCTTGCATTAAGAAGTTATTTGAATACTGGTGCACCAAACCTATTTAACCCTAATGTCCTATATTATGAGATCTATAGAACAACTGGCCAGCATCAACCTGAAGACTGCTATCTACTGCAGCGATATGTTCAAGTACCTAAGAATCCCTACTGCAAGTTCTGTAAGTCAGTTGGACACAACGAAGATGAATGTCGCAGCTTTGACCTCATGAGAGAGCGAACCTATGATACTTATAGGGTACAAAATGATGCACATGGCAATGATGGATATAGTTACCATGGTGGTACACCAGGTCGAGGTAATTTCAGAGGTCATGGTCGTGGTGGTATGCCTAGAAGAGGACAGGTCCAGATTATTTTCTATAACCGTAATCAAGCAGGACATGTAGCTAGAGAATGTCAGAACCCAACTACGACATGTCGATATTGTAGAGCAGTAGATCATGTGATTGAGTAATGCCCACAGTTGATAGCCAAGATACAAGAAAGAAATGGCACTCCTACTCAGAATGTTCAAATGATTTCTATAGATAAAAGACCTGTCCCAGCCCTTAACGTTGTTACAAGGAGTGGAACTACAATGCAGGTGCAGAATAAGGGGAAACAGCCTGACGAGGCTTGGGTCCGTAAGACCCCAGAGAAAATTCCAGCCTTCGATGTTGGAAGAGAAAAAGGAACATTTATGGAAGCTAAAAAAGACTTTGCTGACCCAAGAACATCAGTAGCAACTATGCAACAACATCAACAGCAGTTACAGTTTCAAGAACCTTTGCCAGATCAAGTAAGTACATTGACATCATTTTTACAGAGTTGTATGAAGCTATTAAGAAATCAGAATGCTTTGAACGAGTTACAGAAAGTTATTGAGTCTTGCGAACTTCAGCGAAGCTCTGATAGAGGAAAAACTGTTAATAGAGTTAGAAGGACTGGAAGAGAAATGAGATTGCATGCTTAGATAGGAGATTATGACATGACTGATGTCATTTTAGACCTGGGATCAGAAGTGAATGTCCTAACTACGAAGACATGGGAACAAATGGGAAAACCTATGCTTGAATGATCCTCTATACAGTTGAGATTAGCCAATCAGTAGAATATTGTGCCCTTGGGAAGATTCCCTAGTGTACTAGTGGATATTGATGGAGTCAGTACCTTAGCATATTTTGAATTCATTGAAATAATTGATGATAGCAAGCCCTATCCAGCATTGCTAGGAATTGAATGGGCACTAGACAATTATGCAGTAATCAACCTTAAGAATAGGCAGATGACTTTTGAAGAAAAAGGCTTGAGAGTCATAGTACCGTTGGACCCTTCTCAAGGAGAAAGGTATATAGAGCCAGTCAGAGATGAAGCTCAAGATGTTTTGGATCATATTTACAACATCACAGCTAAAGAAGAATATTATGTTAACCCTACTGCTGAAGGTATAATGGATTGGCATTGTGACAGTTCTTGCATGACTGATTCAGACGAAGGCCTAGCGAATTGGCAGAATCGACTTTATGAGCTACATGGACATCGATGTGCAAGAATTACTAAGTCTATCAGATGGGTTGGCTCACATACAAGAATCTTACCTACTTTTGATGGCTTGATAGACCCAGAAGATTTTATTGTACAAATATCAGAGTAAGTACGAGATTCATAGAAAATGGAGACTCTAGATTCAGTATTCAGAGCCACAGTTGCCAGATGGTGGAATGGTGATAAAACGTATATTCATAGTTGGAGAGCTTGTCAAAAGTTTCTTCACCTGAGATTCATGGATCAACCTCAAGAGGTACGAAGCAGATTTAAAGGTAAGACTAGCCCTCAGGAACATTTGGAGCAGTGTTATGAAGCATGGAAGCATGTACCTTGTGAAGAATGGGTACATAGGTTTGTACACACTCTGGAACCTGTAGCAAAGAACTAGTATGCGGAGGTGGAGCTTCGCCATGGTACTGTAAGTTGGGTTAGCCTTGCTGATAGTTTTGTGCTCACATTTTTTATTAATGAGGTTTTCCCTGCTTTGGACACAGCTATTAGGTTGATCCATACTAAGGTGTTTGATGATGAAGAAATAGCCGAGTACCAACCTGATTGGAAGGAACAAGAAGCTAATGTAGTAGAATTCTATAGACTCGCCATTGATGAAGACGATGACCCTCGCAACATTAATATTCCTGAGTCAGAAGGACATTGCGAAGTACATGGACCAGCAGTCGAATCACTTGAAGTAACTCAGCCCTTGAAAACAAGGAAAGTAAACATTGGATCAGAAGAAATACCTAAGTACGCTACCATTGGAGATTATTGGGACGAAAAATGGTGAGAAAAGTGACTGAACTCCTCCATGAGTATCAGGACTTATTTCTGACGAAGTTCTTAGAAATGAAAGGTATCCTTGGTGATATAAGAATGATAAAAATACATTTGAAAGCTGATGTGAAGCCTGTGAAGCAGCGCCCTTATAGGCTGAACCCTAAGTATAAAGAAAAAGTCAGGATGGAGTTAGATAAGATGCTCGCTACAGGAATCATTGAGCCTGTTGAAGAGTCCGAATGGGTCAGCCCTATGGTGGTACAAGAAAAGAAGATCAAGGGAGAAATTAGAATCTGTGTTGATCTGAGGAAGCTGAATGATGCCTGTTTGCACGATCCTTTTCCTACTCCCTTTACAGATGAAGTTTTAGACAATGTTAGAGGTCAAGAAGTGTATTCTTTCACTGATGGATTTTCAGGTTACCATTAGATCAGAATTGCTCCAGAGGATCGACATAAAACAACCTTCGCTACAGAAATGGGATCTTTTCAGTATACTGTTATGCCCTTTGGATTGAAGAATGCACCTACTATATTTTCCAGAGTAGTCATATTGGCATTTAAGGAATTTATTCATAAGTTCTTGGAAGTTTACTTTGATGATTGGACTATCTTTGGTTTATTGAAAGATCATATAGCCAGTTTAAGACTTATGCTGGACAGGTGTAGACAGCATTAGATTTCATTGAACCTGAGAAGTGTATCTTTTGTGCACCTTTTGGAATTTTGCTAGGTCACATTGTATGCAAGCAAGGATTGATGGTGGATCCTGCGAAGATAGCCATTACTGTGAACTTGCCACCTCCAAAGTCTATTAAGCAACTTTGCACTACGCTTGGTCATACTGGATAGTACAGGAAATTCATTAAAGGATATGCTCAGATTACAGCCCCTATGGAAAAGAAATTGAAAAAAGATAACAAGTTTGAGTGGACACTTGAATGTCAGGAAAGCTTGGATATTTTGAAAGAAAAGATGGTAACTGCCCCTCTCTTAGTATTCCCTCACTGACGTAAGGAGTTTCATGTTCATGCCGATGCATCTTCCATTGCTTTAGGTATAGTATTGGCTCAATCAGGCGAAGGTAATATTGATCACCCTATTGCTTTTGCAAGTAGAAAATTGTCCACAGCAGAAAAGAATTATACTACGATAGAATGAGAAGGTCTAGCTATGGTTTATGCCTTGCAAAAATTTCGACATTATTTGTTAGGATCTCGTTTTAAGATGTTCACTGACCACTCTGCTTTGAATTATTTGGTTAACAAGCCTGTGTTAGGTGGAAGGATATGCAGATAGCTGATTTTGTTTCAGGAGTATGACTTTTAGATCATAGTTAAGCCAGGAAGACTTAACCTGGGGCCTAACCACTTGTCGAGGCTTGAGTTAGGAGAAGAGCCCACTAGTTTGGACCAAGGTCTTCCTGATGCCCAGTTGTTTTCCATCCAGATGGTTGATGACTATTTTCAGGATATTATTCATTACTTTTCTACAAGTTTTGCACTCTCTGAGATGACAACATAGCAGAAGAAGCAGCTAGTGGTTAGAGCCGCTAACTTTACCTTGATAGCAGGACAGCTATATAAGATGGGACCAGATGAAATACTGTACATATGTGTCCTGGAGCATGAAAAGCCATTGATTTTGGCTGAGGCACATTCTGGAGCAGCAGGAGGTCATTATGCAGGAAAAGCTACGGCACAGAAGATTCTAATAGCTGGATTATGGTGGCCTACAATTCATAAGGATGCAAGAGAGTATTGCCACAGCTGTGATATCTGTCAGAGGATAGGCAAACGATCTAGGAGGGATGAGATGCCTCTGGTTCCACAGGTAACTTTACAAGCATTTGACAAGTGGGCTATTGATTTTGTTGGACCAATCAATCCCCTTGCAAACAAATCTGGAGCAAGATACATTATTACAGCAACTAATTACCTTACTTATTAGGCCGAAGCTCAACCAGTCAAGGACTGTAGCGCTACTACAATTGCGAAGTTCATATTTGATAATATCTTGTCGAGGTTTGGGTGTCCTAGAATTCTTATGAGTGATCAAGGATCACATTTTCTAAATAAGACTATTGAAGCATTGACCAAAGAATTTCAAGTATATCATCAGAAGAGTACTACCTACCATCCTCAAGCAAATGGAACTGTCAAAGCCTTTAACAATATTCTTGAGCACGCTCTGACAAATGTTTGCAATGTTAACAGAAATGATTGGGATCTTAGAATTCCAGTAGTATTATGGGCTTATAGAACCACTTGCAAGAAGTTGACAGGCCACACACCTTTTGGGCTGGTATATGGACAAGAAGCAGTTATGCACATGGAGTACATTGTTCCTAGCCTCAGAATATCTTCCTTCACAGAGATGGATGATCCAGTCGTGTTGGATGAAACGCTAGCGAAGATACTGGAACTAGAAGAAGACAGATTCATTGTAGGTTTCCAGCAGTAAGTACAGAAAGCCAGAGAAAAAGCATGGCATGATAGACACATTAAGAAGAAGCATTTTTAGAATGGTGATCTTGTGCTCTTGTACGATAGTAAATTCATGAAGTTCCTAGGAAAGTTCAAGACACATTGGAAAGGACCATACATAGTTCAGAAAGTTAACGATGGTGGTGTAGTTCAGTTAGCTAAATTGAATGGAGAAATTTTGCCTTCCATGGTGAATGGAAGTATTTTAAAGAAGTACAGGGACGGGCCTGTACCCCCTGATCAGAAGTAATAGCAAGAAGAAGAGTCTAAGTACCAAGAACAGTTGAAATTGGCTACTAGACTATAATGAAGTTGTTCTCAGAGAGCTTCGGTAGATTGTTGGAAAATTTGCGAAATGTCGAAGGTTGTGGAAAAAATTCTTCCATGGGTCAAAGTTCGAAGTTCTGTCGAAGCTTGTGTCAGGATGTGTCGAAGGTCTATATTGTGTCGAAGGTCCTTCTTGTGGTGAATCCAAAGTTAGTGGTTGTGCCGAAGAAGAAAGGTGTGCCGAAGCTTAAAATTCAACCGTTGGAAAAAGTCATATTTGGCGGCGTCGGTATGTTAACTACATTAACTACCTATAATGATGAGATTTTGGTCGAATCCACAACCATATTTGGGAAATCTAGCGTCATTTGGACAAGATCTACCACCGCTCGGTCAGATTTGGTGTCTTTAATGCACAGTTATGGCAGATTTGGTCATTGGATCCTATAAGAAGACACCCAGGCCTGCGAATTTTGCATTACACATTTTCTTGAGTTTCACAGTTGAGTCCATGTCAGCTGATCATGCAGTCGAGCAATTGTTGAGAGATTTCAGAAAGAGGGGTCTGCAGAACTTTATGAGGAACCCACTTGCGTCTGCACCTCGCGAAGAGACTCCCCCAGCACCGAATCAACCGATGCAGACACAATCTAATAGAAAGAAGTTTAAGGTAGAAGTTTTCTCTAAGAGGAATGAAGAAAGGAACAAACCATCAGCAAAGACACCGAAGGATCCCGTGATTCAGATGAATCCTCTTGGTTCAGCAGAGCTCCCACCTGAAGATTTCGAAGACTTTGGTGAGGATGAGAATGTTGCATCACAGCGTCCACCATATCTCCCGCCTGTTCGACCAGGAGTTATGCCACCTCGGGGGACAGTCAAGTTCGAGTTACTCACCCCTTCGCGGCCACAAGGTGTGAAGTTGGTCGAAAGGATGACAGGAAGAGTAGATCGGCTCAAGTACGCAGACCACGATATGAATGATCGTGAGAAGTTTCCCCAGTTCGCACCTGGGAAATACTTGCACTCCGTCCATTATCCGAAGGTTGGAACGATGTTACTTGAAGTAAAACAGTGGACTTTTGGCTTGGAGCAAGATGGCTTGTTGAAGATGCTGAATGTCCCCCACTTTGGTCGCAGCCCGCAGGTTACCGCGGTGGTCAAGCAGTTATTGGCGTTGGTGCATGATGGGCACCTATGGATAGGAAACCAGAGAATTGCTATTGATGGAGAGATGATTTATAGGATTATAGGCTTGCTGAAGGAAGGGCCTGATCCTAGGATTGAATTTGTTGGAAAGCACGAAGATACGAAGCTGGCGCAGCACATTAAGGACCGCTTTGGGTTGACAAAAGGAAATCGAGGGTATCAAACATCAACTATTCGGCACCAGAACATTCACTTCGCTGCAGAGATCCTAGCATGAAAATTAATGAGGAAGTGCAGACCTAATGAAGTACTTGCCCCGATTGTCAGTATTGCTATGAACTGTGCTGAAGGATACAGTTACAAATGGACAGAGTACATTGCTAGAGAATTCCTTGCAGATGTCCATGATGCACAAGAGAAAGGTAGAGCCTTTCATTATTCATGGTTGTTAGTGCTTATTGCACTGGTAGGATGGAGAGAACCTACCGAGGCACAGTTTGTTGATGTGCCTCTGGAGATGCCTGGCGCAGCAAGGTATGCATCTCTTTGGGTTTCACAGGATAAGGCCTTGTAGCAGATGACGAACTACATATTCGCCTACTATTCGTTGAATATTACAATTGAGATCCTGAAAACACCATGGCTCAGTAATGAGCTATTTTCTTATTATACTGGAATGGCCAAATTCAAAGCTGATATGCATAATGTCTTCATTTAGGCCCACGCAAATAAAAAACATACATGGTGGAATTTACCATACATGGTGAACCAGGAAGACATCCTCGCAGTAGTTTAGTAGTGGCCGGATGAATGGAGGAAGGATGTAGGAATAAGGCCTGACATACCAATCCCTCCAGTAATAGATATGGGCGCAAGTCCTAGTCAGCCGCAGCAGAATGACCCACTAGAAGAGAGCAAAGAATAAGATGAGTCACGGCAGAACGAAGGTGACCAGGGTGGAGATGACGGAGCTGATGGAGAAGGAGAAGAGCAAAATGATGATGAAGAAGAAGAATCATCCAAGACCATTTCAGACCCTAATCGCCCAGATAAGTGTAAGTCCCCAGAAGTGGAGGAAGTTACTAAGCCTCAGCCCGAAAAGAAAACTAAGGCATCAAAGGGAAAGAATATCGTCGAAGAGCCCGCTTTGACGATTGAAGACCTTGATCAGGCTCTGACGAAGTCTACAAAGGTATTATCCAGCAAACAGGTAGAGTCTGAAGCTAAACATCTTGATGTGCTCACTGACGTAGCACAGCAAATTGCAGAACTTAAGGTGTTGTTGCAAAGAACAGCAACTGGCGCTACAACAAGCAGTGCCCCAGTAGGCGCCCATCCAGATACTAGACAATGGCTAGCCAGAAAAAATAGAGGACAAGTACCAAGTGCAACTCTTATAATACCTGACACAGCATCTCGATCACAGGTAAGCATGATAATTGAGATAGATTACACTAAGTTTTCTATGTCGGAGCTACATTTTTGTCAATTAGCACTCATGAAGGAGATCCAAGAACGAGACAACTACACACACATGTAGTTAGAGAATATCACGAAGCAGAGTTAGAGCCTCGAAGCAAAGTTGAAAGAAATTGAACAGAAGAAGAGGGAAACAGAAAACAAGCAGGCTACACTAGCGCGAGTGTTGGATGAGGCGTGTCGAAGTCTCCCTAACTTCAACATGTAGGCTGAAGAAGAACCGGAGCAAAGAATAATCAAGTTGAAAGACTATGCACAATAGGCTAGAAGCCAGATAGAGAAGATGAAAGAAGAACATGAGGCCCAGATTGCGGAGCTTCAGCTTCGCCTCATCCCTGAGAGTCCACCAAAGGTCAGGGAGCAGCGTCTCAGAGAGATTCAGGCCTCAGCAATGAAGATCTCAGATCTTGTGAGTAGTGCATCGAAGCTACTAGACGAAATTATCGAGGCTTGGACAAACTTGCAAGAAAACCCAAAAGTAGAAAAGTTGCAAGAAACCATCAAGCAGCGACAGATAGAGCTGGATGCAATAAAAGCATAAATTAAGACATTGCCTCCTATGCAGAAGATGCTTAAGGTAAAGCATAGTAATGAGCTCCAGCGAGAAATTGAGTCTTGCAGAAGAAAATAAACAATGTTAGTGAGATCTGTGCAGCCCCTCATTAAAGAGGCCTTAGAGTTGAGCTCTGCTGCGGACAACCAGCTCAAAGTCTTGAAGGAGTATGATGCATTTGCACAGGAAAAGGCCAACGAAGCATCTGCAGTAGCATTGCAGGAGATAGTGGAGAAAGAGCAAGCAGTTGAAGATATCATGCACAACCTCAACAAGCAGTTTACTATCTTCACCACCAAGATTCTTGCACCCGAAAAGTAGCAGAGTGTCCTGGGACAGGACACTAGTAAGTCTTAGGGGCCTGTTGGGGCTCGGACCTTGAAGGTCCTTAATTTTGGAAACTCCGTGGTTTTGGTGCGAAGCTTGTAAGTGGAGTTGCGGTCCAAAATAGTCTTAGGGGCTTCGAGGTTGGGTCGAAGCCCCTCTTTCTGTAAATGACCCGTGGTTTTTGGGTACCCATGGTTTAAGCCCATGGTATTGTAATAGTGCACTTGTATAAATAGGCACTTATGTAAAGGAGTCAAGTAGGCTTTGTGTTATGATGCTGATGTGATGCGAAGAAGTTAACGTCTAAATTTCGGTTTAAGGTTAAGTCCCAGTTGAGTGTGTGGACGACCTCTACAGTTAAGTGCGTAGTTTTGGGTTGTTGAGAAGATCTACAGCTGAGTGCGCAGATCAAAACTGAATTGTTTGTAAATTGTTGAATATAAACGCAGGTATGTGGACGTAGCCCCTACACTGGGGGTGAACGACGTATATCTTATGTTGTGGTGGTTCCTTTTAATTTTATTTTGTTCCTGTTATGTTTTTATGCATTTGATAAGTGGATGAATGATAAAGTAAGATAAATTGCTAAGTATTAACTTTGTTGTGAATTCCCAGTTAAGGGTTAAGCAAGAAACTATCTTTTTATCTAAACTGTGAAGCTATTTAAGTGAATGTCGAAGCTCTATATTGCATAATTATTCTTTGTTAAGGATAAAGGTACAGTAATATCCCTCTTTAGCTTGCAGAAACCTGATTCTGTGGCACCCCATAGCTGTTTCGGGTGATACTGCAACCTGTTCGCAGGTTGTTGCCGAAAGGGCCAACACTGTGGGTCAGTTTGTTGGCACGAAGATAAAAGCATAAGAACTTGGGTCTGGCCCATCCGCCCAACAATTTATCATTTTCCCAGCAGTCCTACTCTGAAATAAATCTCTCACCGATTTTGGGAGCTACCACTAGCATTCCCACAATACTAAGTGACTCACCCATTCATAGTTCTCCTCTTTCCCTTTCACCACCTAAGCCCATCTCAACACCCCCAGTTTCCCAACTTCCTTAGATGGACATTACTTCTAACCCTATGATTCTTCCTTCTAAAGAGTTTTTTCCTACATCTAGTTCTCTCTCATCCCTTACTTTTGTCTATGTTCCCTCTCTCATGAATATCCCTCCCCTAAGTATACAATTTCCCATAGGTCAGACTCAAACTAATCCCCTAGTTACCGTTCAACACCAAACCACTTGATCATCAAAAGTGTTGGCAGATTTTGGAGAGGATGTTGTGGTGTCAATGGGAAATACTATTGGATCAAAATAGACAAAGCTGTGATAAAGAGGGGAACTAAGAGAGCCAGAGAAGATTCAGCTAAACAAGTGCTTTCCCATAATCAGGTTATTTGGAGGTCATACACTACTGACATTAAGCAAGGGGAATTGGATACAACAGCTGCCATGGGAGTTTTTGCAGGTGCAAACTATGACTCAGTCTCACAACTGAGTTTGGTCCTTGCTGATAAAGAAAAGGAACTGGAGAGAGATAAATTGGACTTGGAAACAGCTGAGCAAAGACATGAACAAGAGGTTAACCAACTGAAACAAGAGCCTGAAAACACAATTCAGCAATGGCAAAAGAAATACAAACATATTAAACAACATCTTGGGAACACAGATGTTCTAAATCAGCAGCAAGCAGAGTAGATTGTTCTTATTAAGCAATCGCTGAAGGATGCTCAGCTAGACTCCAAAGCCTCTTCCTTTATAAGTATGACACCAGAAGAGGTCAAGCAGGTAATTTGCAAGGTGCATCAAGAATTTTGGCATACCATGGTAGATCTATACGCTTGTTTTGATGACATGCAAGAGTTATATGAAAAGTTTAGTCACACATTCTGAAACCCTTGAAAACCATCATCATCGGATGAGAGCAGCATCTGTGGATTTTGAACAGGTGATAGGTTGGCAGAAGCATATCAAAGAAAGACTGCACGACTTATCGATGTTGGACAAGCTGCAGGCCAAAATGACTGAAGTCACGATTGAGACATGGGAAAGTATCTGTGAATCAATAGAGGTGTTAATCAATGGAGGACAGATGGCCTGCGAGCAAAGGTAGTCAGATGCTAAGTCTTTTCTATGCTATTTAGACATGCTTGTTTTGGATCCTATTAGTCAGGCACCTTCACCTAAGCTCTAGTTATAACAGGTAGAACTACATTTTTATGTCCAAGGAACTGATCCAACAAATAAATCAACTCACGATGCAAGATATTGAGAGATGGATCGAGATTCCTCATGGTTCGATAGCTCAAATATAGGTGTTCATGAAAGAGTGGGAGAAAATAAAAAAAGAGTGATATTTCCTCCCAAATTTGCAAAACAAAAATCCACTTGAGGCATGCCCATTTTGAGGATATCGATGAACTCATGATCCTACATTTAAAGTGGTGTTTTGCCCTTGGCCAATCTTAAATTTTTTTTATTTTGTAATCCCACATTTTGGGAATTTTCTTTTCTTGTAAAACTTTTAATATTATTTAAGTTGGGAATGGAATGATTGTTTTTGGTGTCTTTTAAGGGTTTTGGTCATATAGTGTAAATTCTAAAAGATTTTTTACTGTAGATCCTATTTTGTATAATAGGAACAACACATGTTTCAACTGAGACAATTTTGCATCATCTTGTGTCCTGAACTCGCTAGTAGACAAGTTGCATTCATTGTAGAAATTGCATTGTTGTCAACTTGTGATTGGTGATGTTGATGGTATGTTTGCCTCCTAATTTTGTTGCTTTTCTTAAGATCTAAATCATGTTTATCATGGATAGATTTATTTTCTTTCATTACCTTAACATTAGTACCATACCTAATCTGTATAAGGTGAAGATCCAATATGTTATTCATTTCCATCCTTCAATTGATCTAAAGTCACAATACCCCTAAACATAGTATTAGCAATGTTGTAGAATGTATCTACTATCTTAACCTTGTAAAGAACTAAAGTTGATTCCTTTATACCATTCACACAATCATAGGTTGCAAGCACTATGATGACACACTCTGCAAATAGAATCTAGTTTTCAATGTCCATGTATGATAAATCAATACCATTAGATCTTATTAGTGAACCTAGGTAGTTCACCTGGAAACATGTGGAGATTTTTTATGTCTTCAATTATGTAGGAAGTATGTAGCCCACCTTTCAGTTGCAAGTGTTCCAACCATCACAGGATTCTATGGTAGAATTAGACATAACTTGAATAAGGCCTTTGAAGAAAACCATGATTGAAAATAAGATCTAGTTTTAATTTATTGAGCATACCCATTTATCCCTTGCGATAAGTAAATGGCTAGTTTAGAGATCGTAACAACGTTTTGTAGTAACATCAACAACAAAAATGGTGTGATTATATGGAAAAGTATTTATGTTAAATGTTTTAAATAATATGTTTTATTTTTGTAATTGATAAATTTAATATTTATCATGATAATGTGATGTAGACAAAATTAGACAAAAGACTTATGGTAATCAATGATGCTTCTCCACAATGGAAGTGGATTCCCTAGCTTAGCACTAATGATATTAAGAAATAGTTTAAACCCCCTAATTGTCATTAAGTGGGGGCAATCTCATATTCTTCTATATTTGTGGTATATTGATCATAGGTTGCTGATGTATTAAATGTGTTGCTTTATGTACTGATTTCGCATTACAATTTGTACTACGAAATGTACATTGGAAAAATGTATTTATTTAATTTACATACTCTTTTAGTGCAACTGATGAATGGCTATTGATTGCTAATACTAATTCGTCAATTAGTATGGCTTCATAGGATAGTTTGGTATTCATCTAATACTTTAGATAAAACATTGCAATTGTTATTATTGAGTTTTATTTAAATTTAATTTAAGGAGATAAGAGTTGATATATATTTTTTATACGTTGAGGAGTTATTTCCTTGTTATCAATTATATATCATAATTGTCCTACCAAAAAAATTTAACAGTCAGTGTCTCATTTTCCTGAGACAGTGTAGTCTAGAACCCAATTATTTCAAAATTTCTTGCATCTTTATTGAACAAAAGAAGATCTCTTACATTAACAAGTGACCAAAGAAAAACAATACATCTATATGAAACAATGAGAATCTTCAACCACAATTTGGTTTTAAAGACTTTGAAGCAAGTAAGATTTCTTCTTGTTTCCTATGTTGGACATATGGATTGTCTTGCATTCGAGAGTATCTGGAAAAAGAGAAAGGTGGAGAAATGCGAAGGCTTGAAAGAGATGTAACTCTTTATATTGCAGTGAATGTAAGCCCTTGTTTATCAATGTTTCCAATATCTATTGTTACATTTTGTAGGGTCATACCTTGGGATTTATGAATTGTTAAAACCCATTCCATATGAAGTGGCAGTTGCCTATGGGACCCTCTTGTTATGGTAGATATTGGAACATAAGTGGGATTAAAAGCATCTCATAAGGGTCCTTTGTAATAGAGGAAATTGACAACAACAAAGGATGGTAAGGTAGGAGGTTGTTCATTGAAGTTGTAAACAATGTCAATGACTTTTCCAAGTGAGTCGTTAACAATTCCTGCTTGAACCCATAAATTAACAGTTAACATGACTTGTTGACCAATAGCAAGAAGAACCTTTAATGGAAACTGTTCATCATCAATGGAATGGTGGGCATGTCTATTCCTTTGTTCTGTAAAGCAATGTGCAATTGACATATTAAGCCATTTCAACATGTTTTTGTTGTGCAGTGCAACATAGCTATTTGTGGGATACAAGTGAATAGATTGTTGAAATGAACAGTTTTCCACATGTGAAAGGCATGAGGTTGTTATTTTCATTAGGAGTGCCCAATCTTCAACAATTGGTGTTGCATTTCGAAGGTTTAGCAAAAGTTGGCAAAAGGAAGTTTGAGAAGGGTTATTTCCTTGTTGTCAAAAAATCGTTTCGAGCGTGATACAAGTATCAAATGTACGCCATAGAGTAGTTCCAATGGATGAGCCTGCGTACATGGGGATGTCCTTTACAGGAGGAAATTGTCCGAAGTCACCAAGAAGGATTATAGAACAACCACCAAATGGGATTGTACAATGCGAGGGGAAAGCTTGACGTAAGCGTGTATCAATTTGATTTAACATTTTTGGGCCAATAAAGCTCATTTCATCTATGACAATATAGTGAATATGGCAGAGTTCTTCTTGAAGTTTTGAAAGCGATTGGATTTCAAGGGGTTGCATTTCACCGATGGGTATTTGAAGAACATAATGTATTGTAGATGCATGTATGTTAAAAGCAGCAACACCAGTTGGAGCAAGGAGAAGAACTGGGGAGGAAGTTTGTTTAGATGCAGGTTTGAGTGCAGATTTCAAGAAATATATGAGGTAATATTTGCCAGTGCCTGCAGTACATTGAATCACCATTTTGAGTGGTTGATCAGGTGTAGTGTTTCTAAAATGAGAAATGACAAGATCAAAGGCTATGCGTTGTCAGGTGAATTGGAAAAGGATGGGATGTCTTCATGTACTTGGGTGGACAAGCGATTGAGGTCAATGAATGATGTTGCTGTCTCATGCAAATGGGTAGTTATATTGTGATGTGTCCAATTGTGATTTTTGTCAAAATCATGATGTCCAAACATTTCAAGGTCATCAATATGGATGTTGTTGCATGGTCGCATTTGAGAGAGAAGTTCCCATTAATCCATGCTATGGAGCAAGGGAAAGATAATAGCATTGGATAGAGGTGCAAAGGGTTCTTCTTATGCATGTTCAACATGCCAAAAAACATATGTGCCTTTAATGTGATGCCAATGATAAATAATTTCAGAAGTTGTTGTTCCAATATCCCGATGGATGGAACGAAAAGGTTTGTATAAAATAAGTTTGCTCCAACAAAACGATTCAAAAGATGAACAATCAAAGGGAGGAGTGGAAGTAAATTGTGGATAGACTCTAACAATCTTGTGATGCAAGTTTTGTTTCCATGGATTTTTTTTCCTATTAGGCGAGAAAGACCAAGAACGAGCAGTTTCAAGTAGGGTTAGATGTTTATGAGCAAGGGGTCTTTCAATGTATGCAAATATGAAGGGGGGGGGTTGGAGGGTGTTATTAGTGTCATTACAAACACAACAGAAGACACTTTGCCTCACATTTAGGGAAAATAAGTGATGGCTACAAAGCACAAGAGGGAGTTTTTGCAGCATGTGACACGTCTCTTGTGCACTAATGTCTCGTTCTGCAATTATTTGTGCAAGGAATTGTTTGATTGGTTGAAGAATGGGGTTGTCACTTGGTGCTGTGTGTGCAAGGCGAGAGAGAATTGCAAGGTAGCTTTCTAGTTTTGGCTCTACTTTTGATGCATACTTTGAAATGTATTTGAGGACAACATGTCTAGAAAGAACAGCTTGGCAATCAACATTATCCCTCCATATTGAAAGCATGGTAGGATTGTGAATATTTAGAAGGGAATCATTTCTTGGAGGATTGTAGGTCTATGTCCATTTGGATCAATGAATAACAAAGAAGTATCTTGCAGGTCATATGAAAACCCGTAGAGACATTGAGTAGATGTTTCTTTTTGGCAAAGGCAAGTTGATTATGAACATCTGGTGGCCTTTGAACAAAATTTACAAGTTCTTCATAGTCAATCGAGTAGTTTGATGCAAATATGGATGGTGATGCAAGATTGCATGGATCATTTGTACTTGAATGGTGTAACCCAGATGTGTACAAGTGGGAATTATGAGGATTCCAAGTTGTAACATATGTGTCAAAAAACAATTTGCAGCTTCAACTGCAAGAACATTTTCCCAATGTAAGGTGTCCATATTTGGTGCATTTGCCAACCAAATAAAACCATGAATGTGTGTGGATCCTCTATGCTACCATTGATACATACATGGGAGGAAAATCAATATATTAGAAATGAATTGTATAAAGTGAGAAAGACGAAGAGAAGAATAATAAGGAAGGGTTGGTAGAATACCTGCACCAAGAATCGGTTATGTGAAAACCTTTTTGAAGCACCTATTGAAGGAATGTTTTGAATATATTGTGCATGTATTGTGATGTAATATGTGGATTTGATATGATGTTGTGAATATTCCATTAATAGTATTGAGCTAAACCGGTAGGACGTATAGCAAAAATTGGAGCATGCAAATCTGGCCATTTTGTGTCGCCTACACTAAGGGTGAAGAAGAACGTTGGTGTACCTTGTTAATTGATCATATTTGTGAGTTCATATCTACTTTTGTTCCAATATGAGTGTGTTTCACATAATCAAGACTCAATCCTTGCGACCTGCTCACCAATTTTGTCATTATGCATGTCTTGCAATTGGATAACAAGCTCAAGTATTGAGGGAGGTAGTGCATCTTCAATATTAATTTTGACAAAAACAGAGGCAGTAGCATTACTTCGATGATGAATAACTAGATTGTATATGTAGTATTGGAAGTGAGGATGTTCGCCAAATCTGTTGTCATGATAGTGAATTGTCATGATAGTGAATCAAGTGAAATGCATATTCGTGCATATCAACTTGATGAATGCGTGGTTGTTTAAGCATTGCTGCACCTATGGGGAACAAGGTTGGAAAAACCATGGAAAAAAGGCCTTCTGTGTTGTACTCATTATTATGGGAGATGCCTATAGGGGTCCAATCAATGGAAGGTGGTAGTGCGATATTTGGTATGTGTAACAACTGTCTAATTTATTCAACCTCACTTCTTGCATTAGTTTGTGTTGAAATAAATGAGGAGTATTCTAATTCATAGGGTTCAAATGAATTTGGTGGTTGAACTGTATAGGACAAGATTGTTGATGTATATGTAACTTCGGAATGTATTTCATTTATATTTCTTATATATTGTAACCCAATGTTTATTCAGGGATGTACTTGAGTTATGTCATGCTCCGATGTTCCTATCGGGAAGGTCTATCATGTAAACAAGTCATGTCAAGTCATTGTGGGTAACCCTCCTATTGTCTAAGGGTTAAAGTCCCCGCAGTTCTGGGGCACTAGGGTTATTAGACTCTCCTAGTGAGGTCGGCCCTAGTAGGGTTTTAGTCATGTCGAGATTAGTATAAATAGAGAGCTGGACTCTTTATTTAACACACAACTCATACACACTCAAGTGTAGCGCATAGTTGAGGAAGGAGAAGACACTGGGGCTAGAGAGAAAGAAGGTTACTGCTGTCGGGAGATCACTTACTATTTTGGGTTCTTCTTTTGGTGCTGATTCTATCTCTGAGAAATTTGCGAGGTTTTCATCATTTATGGTTTCCCCAAGGATAAACACTATGTTCATTGTCTCTTGTGTTTGATTGCTGTGCTTGTTATTCTCTCAGTAAAGATCCTAATATAATGCTAGCTTAATGATGAAATTCTAACATGGTATCAGAGCTAACCTGAGAAGAAGACACTGTGCAGCTGCGGGAACTAGGGCTTCCTAGTTTTTGGATCTTCCTCCATAGATTTTCAGCAAACGTAAGGTGGAATAACTCTCCTCCTTAGGGCGCATCTTTCTATTGAAGTAGAATCCAATTCTGAGGTTTTTCAGTTTTGGACCCAACACTATTGTCGAAAATTAGGGCTTTTCATAGAAGAGGAATTTTTCAGTGAGCCCAGGCCTGGACTAATCTCCTCCCTAAAATCGAAGTTAGGGATAAATTTCAAGGCATTTGGGTGGACAAAACTTCAGAAAAGAAAAACCCTAATTTGCTACTGAACCAGCACTGCAGGATTTCAGCTCCAAATCTAGATCCGACATCTTGACTTGGTAAGATCTAAATCTTTTGTATTTCCATTTGAGGTTCTCAGTTTAAGATGTCTCATCATACCAAGCTTGATGAAAAGCTTGAGGGAGCTGATAACTTCCAAGCCTGGAAGTATAGGATCTCCCTAGTCCTAGAAGAAAATGAGTTGGACTCCTATATCAATGAGGAGGTTCGAGTTCTAGAGGGAGATGAGGCTAAGGCCTTGCATAAGAAGAAGTTGGTTATGGAAAAGAGAATCATTGCTGATTCTATCAAGGATCATCTCATACCACAGGTGTCCTCCGTCAAGACACCTCAAGCTATGTTTGATGCCCTAACCAAATTGTTTGAAGGGAAGAACATAAACAGGAAGATGACTATGAGAAACCAATTGAAGAATGTGAAGATTCAGATTGCTGAGACTATTCAATATTACTTTACAAGGGTTTCTCAAATCAAGGAGCAGCTGGAAGCAGTAGATGAAGAAGTGGAAAATGCAGAGATTGTGATGACCACCTTGAATGGTCTCCCTGGATCATGGGAATCTTTCATTCAAGGAATCTGTGCCAGAAAGAAGTTAGTCAATTTCAGCAGACTGTGGGAAGAATGCTCTCAAGAAGAATCTCAAATAGCAACTCGAGAAGAGAAGATGGGAAGTGAAGATCAAGCTCTCACAGTTCACTCCAAGAAAAATAGAAGGAGCCATTATCACTCCAAAGGTAAGATCTCACACTCAAGAAAAGATATGAATACTATTAGATGTTACACATGTGATGAGAAAGGTCACATATCCAGATTATTCCCTGACAAAAGAAACCTAAAGAAGAAGGGAAACAAGAGAAGACATCATGCCCATGCTGCATAGGATGATGAACCTTCCACAAAGAGAATTAGACAAGAAAGTGACGATTCTTCAAGTGAGGAAGAATATGTACTGATCTCCGCTCTCACGGGAACTATTTCACATGGAAGCAATGATTGGCTCTTAGATAGTGGTGCTTCCAAGCACATGACGGGATTCAAAGAATCATTTTTGAAGCTATCTGAACATGAGTCACCTCACAAGGTGAAACTTGGGGATGAATACCAATATCCAATAAAAGGTAGTGGTGAATCCTCCTATAAACTAGACTCAGGAAAGTCTTTAAAGATGAAGAATGTATTATTTGTTCCAGGACTAAAGAAGAACCTCCTCTCCATATATGCATTGGATGCAAAAGGAATGAGGGTTGCTTTTGTAGATGGCCAAGTTCTTATGTGGCCAAAGGGAAAGACTTTTCACAATGCAATAGTGATTGAAGAACAAGAAGGAGGTCTATACAAGTTGAAGGGGCAACCAGATCAAGCTTTGGTTCATGACACAATAGAACCAAATGAACTTTGGCATAGAAGGCTTGCACATGTGCATTACAGAGCACTACCACTTGCAAGCAAAGCTGTTGAAGGTCTTCCAGAAATTCAAGCAAAACATGAAGGGGTCTGCAAAGGATGTGCAAAAGGAAAGAACACAAAGAAGACATTTCCAAGTAGCGAGAGCAAAGCAAAAGGAATCTTGGAAATCATCCACTCCGATGTATGTGGACCAATGTCATCAAGCTCACTAAGCGGGTATGTGTACTATGTCTCTTTTATTGATGATTTTTCTAGGAAGACATGGATTTACTTCATGAAGAAGAAAGATGAAGTGTTTAGCAAGTTCAAGGAATTCAAATCCTTGATCGAGAACCACACTAAAAAGAAGATCAAGACTTTTCGATCAGACAATGGCGGAGAATACACTTCAAATGAGTTCAAGGAACTATGTAAAGACTCATGGATTAAGAGGGAGTTGTCTACTCCTTATAATCCACAACAGAATGGGATTGCAGAGAGGAAGAATAGAACTATCATGGACGCTGCAAGAGCTATGCTTCATGATCAAGATCTTCCTATGCATCTTTGGGAAGAAGTAGCCAGAATAGTAGTGTATGTATAGAACTATACTCCACACAGAGTACTCGAGAACAAGACTCCTGAAGAAGTTTTCTCCAGCAAGAAACCAGAAGTCAGCCATCTCAGAATATTCGGCTATCCTGTGTACATACACATTCCCAAAGAGAAGAGAACAAAATTAGATCCTTCAGGAAAGAAGGGTATATTTGTGGGATACTCTGAAAGCTCGAAGGCTTACAGAATATACTTCCCGGGGTTCAAGAAGATTGATATTAGTAGGGATGTAACATTTGACAAAGATTCAGCCTACATTAAATACAGAAAGAAACCTGCTGAAGAACCTGAAGAAGCAGAAGCTCCTAGAATTCATGATACAATCATGAACGAAGAAAATCAAGAAGAATATTGAGAATTTGAAGAACCACAAAGACCTGTAGATACACCACAAGAGAAGAATCCTCACAAGAGGAAACCTTCTTGGGTACGAGAGATTATCCAAGGTGCAGAAAGATATGGGGTTCTAGAAGAGAATCTCAAAGACATAAAGAGAACCAGATCCTGTTCCAGTTATGTAGTTTTACTATGTGACTTTATTGATAAATAACCTTCCGAGTATGAAGAAGCGACAGAACGGAAAGAATGGAAGGATGCAATGATCGAAGAGTATCAATTGGTCATGAAGAATGATGTTTGGGATGTTGTCCCAAGACCAAAAGGGAAGTCAGTTGTAACTTCCAAGTGGATCTACAAGATTAAGCATGCTGCAGACGGTAGCATTGAAAATTATAAGGCAAGATTTGTGGCTTAGGGTTTCTCTCAAAAAGAAGGAATAGACTATGAAGAAACCTTTGCACCTGTATCCAGATACACTTCCATCAGATCGGTACTTGCTTTGGCTGCAGTGATGAAATGGAAGATACACCAAATGGATGTCAAGACTGCTTTCTTGAATGGTGTAGTAGAAGAGGAAGTGTATGTGGAGCAGCCACTCAGTTTTGAGACACATGATAGGGAGTCTCATGTGTGTAGATTGAAGAAAGCCCTGTACGGTTTGAAATAGGCACCCAGGACATGGTACGATAGAATTGACAACTTTCTATTCAGCTTGGGATTTACCAAGAGTAAAGCAGATTCCAACCTTTACTACAAGGTGGAAGATGGAAACCCGGTGACGCTTCTACTATATGTAGATGATGTATTTGTGACAGGTATGGATGGGTTTATTTTTGATATGAAGAGAAATCTTGCTGCTGAGTTCAAGATGAAGGACTTGGGAATGATGCATTATTTCCTAGGTATGGAGGTGTGGTAGACTATAGATGGAATCTTCCTTGGACAAGGGAAGTATGCGGTAGAGATCCTGAAGAGATTTGGGATGATGGAATGCAAGGCATTAACCACACCTATGGCATAAAACCTTAAGCTATTGAGTGATGCTTCATTAGAGATAGTCGATGCCATGATGTATCGTCAGATGATTGGGTCCTTGATGTACCTAATGAACACTGGACCATATATCTGCTTTGCTATGAACACCTTGAGCCAATACTTGACAGAGACATGTTCACTTGACTGTTGCAAAGCATATTCTGAGGTACCTGAAGGGTACAGTTGATTATGGGCTCAAGTATAAGGCTGATCAAAGGATTAACCTGGAGGGTTATGTTGATTCAGATTGGGCAGGCAGTGCCATCGATAGGAAGATCACTTTAGGGTGTTGCTTCAGTATGGGATCAGGTGTGATCTCGTGGTTTAACAGGAAGCAATCCTGTGTGGCACTGAGTACAGCTGAAGCAAAGTATGTTGCATCCTTTCAGCTAGTTGTGAGGCAGTATGGATGAGGAAGCTACTGTCTGATTTATTTGATCTCCAGTTAGATGCTACATGTATATACTGTGACAACCAGAGTTGTGTAAAGTTGTCAGAGAATCCAGTATTCCATGACAAGTCGAAGCATATCGAGATCAAGTATCACTATATCAGGGATATGGTGTAGAGAGGAGCAGTGAAGCTCCAGTATGTTGCGAAGGATGAACAAATAGCTGATGTGTTTACTAAGCCATTGGCTAGGGTGAAGTTTGAGTACTTTAGGGAGAAGCTTGGTGTTCTCCAGATCGAGATTCCTCCCAAGAGGAAGTGATGTGTCTGTGCTGAGCCCTTCTGACATGGTGAGAGGATTGGTTCCTTCCATGGTCAAATATAAGTGCTGTGCCCTTCCAACATGGTGAGAGGATTGGTTCCTTCCATGGTCAGATGTAAGAGCTGTGACATGGTGAGAGGATTGGTTCCTTCCATTGTCAGGTATATGTGTGAATGCCACATCCAGCATGAAAAAGGGGTGGCTCTGTGAAAACACATCTAGTATGAAAAAGGACTAGCTCTGTGTAGATGGCACATCCAGCATGAAAAAGGGCTAGCTCTGTGAAGAATCATCTAGTATGAAAAAGGACTAGCTCTGAGTAGATGCCACATCTGGTATGAAAAAGGACCAGCTCTGTGATGCCTCATTTGGTATGAAAAAGGACCAGCTCTGTGATGCCTTATCTGGTATGAAAAAGGACCAACTCTATGATGCCTCATCTAGTATGAAAAAGGACTAGCTTTGTGAAAACTCATCTAGTATGAAAAAGGACTATCTCTGAGTAGCTACCACATCTGGTATGAAAAAGGACCAGCTCTGTGATGCCTCATCTGGTATGAAAAAGGACTAGCTCTGTGATGCCAGATCTAGTATGAAAAAGGACTAGCTCTATGATGATACATCCAGTATGAAAAAGGACTGGCTCTATAGAGGTTCCTATGATGAGAAGAATCAAGAGATATCACCTGTGATGATGACCCAGTGATGATCTAGATCCAGTGATGATGATCCAGTAGTGATGATCTAGATTGAGTGATGATCCATATCGAGTGATGATGCCCGGTGATGATCCAGATCAAGTAATGATCCAGATCTAGTGATGATGTCCAATGATGATCCATATCTGATGATGAAGATGACTTGAAGATGAAGATGACTTGAATATGAAGAAGAATTGAAGATGACGAGGACTCGAGGATGATCCAGAAGATACAGAGAAGAAGACTTGTGCTGAAAATTATGTTGAAAGAATACCTTCCTAGTTAAGAGGGAGTGTTGATGTATATGTAACTTCAAAATGTATTTCACTTATATTTCTTATATATTGTAACCCGATGTTTATTCCTGGATGTACTTGAGTTATGTCATGCTCCGATGTTCCTATCGGGAAGGTCTATCATGTAAACAAGTCATGTCAAGTCATTGTGGGTAACCCTCATATTGTCTAAGGGTTAAATACCCCGCAGTTCTGGAGCACTAGGGTTATTAGACGCTCCTAGTGAGGTTGGCCCTAGAAGGGTTTTAGCCATGTCGAGATTAGTATAAATAGAGAGCTGGACTCTCTATTTAACACACAATTCATACACACTCAAGTGTAGTGCATAGTTGAGGAAGGAGAAGACACTGGGGCTAAAGAGAAAGAAGGTTACTGTTGTCGGGAGATCACTTACTATTTTGGGTTCTTCTTTTGGTGTTGATTCTATCTCTGAGGAAGTTGTGGGGTTTTCACCATTTATAGTTTCCCTGAGGATAAACACTGTGTTCATTGTCTCTTGCGTTTGATTGCTGTGCTTGTTATTCTCTCAGTAAAGATCCTTATATAATTCTAGCTTAATGAGGAAATTCTAACAAAGATTTGCTGATGAGATGATGTATCATTTCTATTAACATGTAGAATCAAAGGTGAAATGTCTGTTGATATAAGAGGCAAATAAGCCAAAGAAATTGGTTTGACTTGTACATCTTTGTAGTATGGGTTGTTTTCATTTTGTATTGAAGCGCAGCAAGAACATGTGTTCAACTAACAAACAGTTCATATGGATTGTTTGTAGAGTTTCATTTGCGAACAACAAGGATGTCAAGTTCTGATATTGAATGGGGTAGGTATGTGGAAATATTGGAAATGTCTTGGGGGAAGCATATAGTATGGCCATAATATTTATATTGACCACCATGAGCATGTATGACTTGTAAGATTGGGTTAGCACGACTAACCTAGCATTTCTTCAACTTGTGTAAGTACTACAAGGATAGGTGGTTGGATGCTTGGGTAGATATTGTTTTCCAATGAAAAGCGATGGCCTTTTCATTCTAGAATACAACCAAAACAAGTGAATCCACTGTGGAACTTTTTCATTCCAATACCAAGGTAACATTCTTTGCAAATTGAGCAGACATTCATATCAGCCAGTTGGTCCATTTTTTTACAAAATCGTTGATGTGCATCATTGAGGTTTGTGTTCAATGGATTTAGCATAGGGGATGGAAGTGAAGGTCTCTTGGAAGGTTTGGAAAGATGAATTGAAGAAGACATATCCACAAGTGGACAAGAACCTCTGTAAGAAAGATGTTGTTTCTTGTTATTTTTATCTCTGTTTTGTGCATATACAACTCTTCTTTATGCATTGGCTTGTTCATTGTCATGAATCAACATAATTCCTACAATAAAACCGTAAACTTGTTAAATACTTAGAAGCTTTGGTTTCTGGAAGCGATCCATTTTCTACATGTATTAACTCCAAAGTATATGGATATAAAGAAAATGTTAAGTGATTGCATATTGGGAATTAAGAATGTACCTGAAAATAATATTTATGGAGTAACTATTTTTTTTTCAATTCCTAGATTAATAATTGTAAGAAAGTAGCAATATAGAATCCACATAGCATGAGTATTACAACATTATGAAGCCACATAATCAATACAAGTCATAGTCCTTTTGCAACAGAGCAGGAGTCACAGTCAATTAAAACAGAGAAAGGGTGTTTCACCATCCCATAAGCAACATCTTCATTTATTCCAAAAACTCAGTAGATATCATTTTATTGAAATAACATGAGTGTTACAACATTATGAAGCCACATAACCAATAAAAGTCACTTTCCTTTTGCAACAGAGCAGGATTCACAATCAATTAAAACAGGGCAAGGGTGTTTCACGATAAGGAGTTACCTTAGGAGACTGGAAATTACAACCTAGAGCTGTAAGGGCACTATAATGAGTTACCTTGGGAGACTTGAAATTACATTTTAATAATACTTGTGTGGGTACTAATGACATGACTTACAACTGAGGTTTTACCTTAAGACACGCATGAATAAATACTTTCTGAATTTCGACTTCCGAGTTCCCGACTTCCGCATTCCGGATTCAGGAATTGAAATCCAAATTTCTTTAGAGTTGTCAGCTATTTTTTCGATTTCCGACATCCGACTTTCCGAATTCCTCTTTCCGATTTGGGGAATCCGAAATCCAAATTTCCTTTGAAATTTCAGCTATATTTCCGCATTTCAACTTGTGACTTACTGAATTCCTCTTTCCGATTTTGGGAATCAAAAATCCAACTTTCCTTATAAATTTCAATTATATTTCTACTTTCCAAGTTTCGAGTTTTTGACCTCCGTTTTCTGATTTCGGGAATTGAAAATCCAAATTTCCTTAGAATTTTCAGGTATCTTTCAGCTTTGCGACTTTTGACTTCCTGAATTCTGCTTTTCGATTTCGTGAATCGAAAATCTAACTTTCCTTAGAACTTTCAAGTGATTATCTATAGATAAACCAAGTGAACTCACTCAACTCATCATCTATAGAAGAACAAATTGTAGTACAAGAACAAAGTTGTTTATTTTATAAATAAACACAATAGCGAATTAGTATTGTATTCAAAAGTTACCATATAGGTTGCGTCAACAATTTAGGTAAAAAAGGTTAAGTGATATCTTGTATAGTTGAATTATGAGACTGCAAAATAAAAGTGCTACAACACAGTTACAAAAAATACCTTGTTATGTTGAAGTATGAAATGAGGACTCAAAATTGAGAATTGAAAGCATTCATTATGGACAATAAAGAATGCTTAAGTATTAGGTCGAAAAAGCTATATATTTAAATGTACATCTGAAATTGATGATTATGTGTTTTCAACCATGACAATTACAACTTTTAGGCGTGCAATTCCACAGAAGGTCCCTGTTCTAAATAAAAGAGTAAGAATTAATTTTTTGTTGCAGATCCTCTGGACTATTTCAATAATTGATGTTGCTTCAGTTGAGAGAAGACATAGGTCTTTTGCAGAAACGCCCATGAGTTGGTTTGTAGCATCATCAAAATCTATGACACCATGAAGGTATGCATTGACATATTCCAAGTCAACCTTTAGTATGTATCAGTAGTCACATTCAAGAAGCTCCCCATCACATTTACCACAATGCCAATTGTCTCCAACTTTGTGGGAAATCTTTTTCATGCATTGTATACTATCAAAAAAAAGAGGGCATGCAAGGAAATGAAAGTCATCCATGTTAACATTTGTGATGGTTGCTACAAGAGAGTACCAAATAGGTTTTTCAGCTGGTTGGAGAGTTTGTAGCTCATTGATGGTAATGATTCTACGAGGACTAGAATGAGAGACATTGAATTTTCAGCTCAAAGATGGTGATGCTGAATGAAATAGATTGCCATCAAACCATTTCTGGAGAACTGAAGTTTCTTCAATATTTGGATTTATAAAAATAGTAGTGTTGGAAATAGTTCCAACAGTTTTTCCATTATGATTGCTACAACTAGAGGAGTAGGTAAACTGCGAAGGTTGGCAAGCTGGGCTCCTTCAATTTGGCAATGCTCTCCCCAAAGTGTTATGTCAATAGTATAGCCTAACATGTCACATAGTCCAATGGTGTGCATAACAGTCTTAGCACCATCCCGTTTTCGTATCGTGGATGTATGTGAAACTGACATGACAAGTCCAACAAGGTCAACCATGGAATTGACAGGTATAGTTTGAATCTCCTGAATAGTTTTAGAGTTAAAGCAATATAAAGGTATTAGGGGATGTTCATCTAAACATGGTTGGATGGTTGAGGAGAAACCTAGGAAAATCTTATTATGGCTTTTCAAATGGTTGAAAATTGGATTGGATGCTTTCATTGTACCATTTTATACTATGTACACTATTCCTATTTGTATTTGGTCATACAAAGAGAGTGCCAATTCATTGAATGCAGATATATGTATTTCATCGTGTGAAGCATTAACGAGGTCAAATCCAAAGAGTTTTCCAGACCCTCGTTGGTTGCCATATACATGTATGTTTGTCTTGGCAATAAATCGACCTTGAATGTTCCAAAGCTTGCTAGAAGAGGAGAGTGATGTGAATGGTATAGTCGATGCACGAAAGGCAGGATTTTCATTTATTGAGCTAGGGTTCACTGCAATAGAGGAACTACTCTGCGAGGGAGAAGCTATAGGTAAGTGGTAAGGTGCGGGATCTCCAATAATTCTTGCATCCACTATGACAACTTCAAGTGCAAGCAACACGATAGTCCTGTGAGAAGAAGTATGTTAGAGTTAAATGAAAGAGAAAAACATTGGATGCCTGAATAGTGAGAAATTGATTAAGTGGGAAAAAAGAACGAAGAAATGAAATGTACATTACATTATATATAATGTTGCATGTACATTGGGTAACTTTGATTACAGTTCCTTCTTTAAGTTGTCCATTTTCTACAAGACTACTATATATAATTGGACGCAATAGCTCATGCTTGTGAAGGTCGTCTGAGATAGAAATTCGGAACTGAATAGATGATGAGTTGAGTGAGTTCACTTGGTTTAATGAGGAGACCTGTACCAGCCAGAAAAGGTTGACAACACCATGTAGCAAAAGTGAAATAGAATCTTCAGTTAGCATAGTCTCTATAACGTGATGGTTATTTTTTCCTATGGAATGAAACAGGACATTGTCTGTTATAAATATTAAATGTGGATTGTGACCAAAATAGAACCACGCTTTACAAAAGATATTTTATACATCATAAAAAAGTTGGAAGAACAACGTGAACCTTCTGGGCCAAAATTTTAATCTAATTTGTTTGTGTTTTCTTGGGTGAAAGTTGAAAAATGGAAAGACAACAAAAAGTTGAAATTAAAGCACGCAACTAAAACTTGCACCAATTCGACTCTTGAAATTCACTCATTAGTTAGACAGTTTCTCTACCTGTGGAAAAAGAATTCTCCAATCTGATCAAAAGACTTAAAAAGCCAAATACAAGGACAATTGACAGCTATTACATGAATTTAAGGGAAATACATAGAATGACTTTGACAAGAGTGCTAAATGTAAACATTTTTCTTGTTGAAGCCCTATTTTCCATCATTCAGACTTCAGACTTGTTAGCCACACATTTCTACAAGTTTATCTTTGCAAGCTTTATTATTAGTCAAATAGAAGTTCAATTATTTGCCTTTGGGAAGTCAGAAAGTGGAAAGCGGAAAGATAGCTAAAAGTTCTAAGGAAAGTTGGATTTTCGGTACCCAAAGTCAGGAACTCGAAAGTCGGAAAGAGAAAAGATATTATGAGAGTTTTTGGAACTTGTGTGGACTTTTTGGCTCTACGTGTTTCAAACTCCAGAGTTGAGTCCATCTTTAGGAGAATGATTGTTTCTCAAAGGAACATTTAGGTTTATTAAATGTTATAAATAATTGTTTAATTAAATGCCATTGTTTTTATTGTATATGTCAGCTTGTTTTCTAAAAATTGATTGTTTTTATTAATTATTTAGTTTTTATTATTAAGTATTTAGTCTTAATTATTCATTTAAATTGTTATTTTTGTTTTTTATTTTATTATTTATGTCTCTTACTATATCATCCTTTATTACTAAATGTTTATTATTAATTATTAATATTATTAATTTATGTTTTTAATTGAATATTTAGCTAAGCTTTATTAATTATTTAGAATTAACTATTATCTTAGTTTTTATTATTAACTTATTTAGTCTTTATCATGTATTTTTATTTGTGTTTTTAATTCTATTATGTATGTCTATTATTATATGCTCATTTACTATTAAATGTTTTATTTGTTATTAAATATCATATTTATCAATTTATATCAATTATTATTATTATTATTATTATTATTATTATTATTATCTGTTTTTAACCTTATGGCATGATAATTGGTTTCTAGCCTTCGCATAGGGTCAGGCCATCATCTATGTTGAAATTCCTTGGATGTTTCTCTATTTCTATTGCTTCCCGTATATGCTATTTGTTATAGTGTTCTTCAAGGGCTATTACCTTTGCTTCCTCAATGCAAACATGGTGGTTTGTTTTTTATGAATGTTCTGCCACGGCTGACTTCTTGCTTCTCCCAGGAATGGTGTTAACACAGTGCTCTTTCAATCTTAATTTTATTAATTGGTATGTTTCACCTATATACACTTCACCACATGAGCAAGGGATTGAATAAATGCCCTTTCTTAGTTTTGGGTCAACCGGGTCTTTTTCCTTGTCTAATATGTCCCTTAGGGAGGTTGGTGGACAAAAAATTGTGTTTATTTGTTTTTTCCTTAACACCTTAGCAACTTTTTCTGTCGTTCCTTGGATGTATGGGAGAAGAACCTTTGTTGCACCTTCCTATCTGTCACGGTTTCCTGTGTTTTTCCTAGTGTTCCTATTTTTGTTGCTTCTATCTTTTGCTTTTCTGAATGCTCTCCCAATGTATTTTCTGTTATAACCATTATTTTGAAGAGTTTTTGATATGTGTCCTAGTTCCCCTTCGAGGTGTTCTTTATATGATATTATGATAGCTCGTGTAGCAAGAGTGTGTAGAATTCCCAGTTTTTGCAGTGGGTGATGATGTGAGCTAACGTGTACATATCTATCTTTGTGGGTCTTTTTCTGGTATACCCGATGGGACATAGAGGCATCTTCCTTCTTAGTTATTAGTACATCAAGGAAAGGAAGGTAGTTGTTATCTTGTATTTCCATGGTGAACTTTATATGTTTGGATTGGCTATTCATATGTTTAAGGAAATCGTCTAAGTTCTCCCTTCCGTGGGGCCAAATAAAGTTGGTGTCATCCAAAAAAAGTTTCCATTCTCTTGTTTTTAGAGGGTAAGAGTCCAATGCATTCTTTTGAAAACATTCCATGTAGAGGTTGGCCACTACAGGTGATAATGGAGATCCCATTGCAACACCCCTAGTTTGTTCATACAGCTCACCTCGGAAAGTAAAGTAAGTTGATTTCAAACAAACTACTACCATATTGGTGATCTTTTTGCTTGTGATTTCATTTAACACTTTGAGGACATCTTCTACCAGAATTTTTGTGTAAAGGGAAACCACATCAAAGCTTACAAGCATGTCAGTATCGTCCAATTTCAAATTCTATATATCTTGAATAAAATGTGTTGAATCTTTGATATATGAAGTTGTATTCCCAGCTAACTGTTTTAGGGTTTTGACAATATGTTTTGCAAGATTATAAGTTGGTGACCCAATAGTGTTCACAATTGGTATCAATGGTGCTCCATTTTTGTGAATCTTCGGGAGTCCATATATTCCAGAGATGATGGGGTTCTTGGGAATGAGTTTTTTTATTCCTTGATCTAGTGAGGAGTCATTGATGGTTTTTGTGACATCTCTTGTGATTCTTGAGCTTGGGTCCTCTTATAGTTTCTTGTAGGATCATGTTGTTGTCAAATGTTCCATCAGCTTTGCTTCATAATCCCTGGTGTTCATTACCACCTTTGCATTACCCTTTTCTGCCTTCATGATCATTATTTATTTGTTGCTCTTCAAGTTTTTTTATGGTTGCTGTCTCACTCTTGGTGATGTTTCATTTTGGCGGTTTCCCTTTCCTTAATATCACGACACACTCCTGTCTTATTTTTTTGTGGTATCTTTTAGAAGTGTTGTGATGGCATTTTCGATGGAGCATATGATGTTTTCAACTGGGATCCTATTGGGTGCGACAGAGAAAATCAATCCTTTCTCCAACACTCATAAGGCATCCTCATCTAGTTGTTGACTTGAGAAATTTACAGCGATATTTTTCTATCAATCATTTTAGAAATTCGCCTGCGCAGAGCTATCATGGTCGTTTGGTTTTACGTTAATATTGTGTGTTCCTGTTCCTCCATCCATCCCCTTGTCTGCAATATTCTTCCTTGCCTTCATTTCACCACTATAAGAATCGCTATTCTCAGTGCGTGAGTTTGCTACGTTATCCACTATCTCGTTGTTCTTATCAACTTCATTTGGTTATAGGAGATTGCTGTGTGTCCACCCCCTCAACGTTGTTTCCAAAACTCCTCTCTACATCCATGGCGCCATCAGAACCATTATTCACATGTGAATCCTCCATGACGCACTCAAAACCGTTATTCACATCTTGCGCAGAGCTATCATTATCGTTTGGTTTAATATTGTCGTGTGTTCCTGTTCATCCATTGATCTCTCTATCTGCAAAATTCTTCCTTGCCGTCACTTCACCACTATAAGAATCATAATCCCCACCGCGTGAGTTTCCCACATTATCCACTATCTCGTCGTTCCTATCGGCTTTGTTTGGTCTTATGAAATAGCTGTGTGTCCACCCCTCCATCACGTTGTTTGAAAAAATCCTCTCTGTGCCATCAGAACAATTATTCACATCATCCAAGATGCCAACATAACCATTATCCACCTGTGATTTTTCTGCGTTATTCACCATTGTGTTGTTCATATTGCCCTTCTCCCTTCCATTATTTAAAACGCTCTTATTAGCATTCAAATTATTATTTAAAATGTTTTTATTTGTATTCAAATTATTGTTGTTGTTATATATATTAACATTATTCTCTATGTTCTTATTATTACTACTACTATCTGTATTATTAATAATAATGTTATTAATAATAATGTTATCGTTGTTTTTATTTGTGTTAAATTTTTTTACATTATTTGTTGTATTATTACAATGTTTATATGTATTGATATTGTTATCTATATTAATATAATTATGGAAGTTATCCGTTTTATTATTAATGTTGTTAGCTTTGTTTTCATTATAATCCCTATTCTTTGTATTATCCTTTGTTCTATTATTTGTTTTATTAATTCTGTTTTCAACCAGTGAGAACTTTTTAACCTGTGCTTTTCTCCATTCTTCGCAGGTCCTTTCAGCTTTTGCAACCAGGCAGAGTGGAATTTAGCCCAAAGATCATTGCGGATCCTGCTCTTTAATGATAAATGGAGATTGAGACACTTGTTCGATAATTTATTTAGTCATTTTCTAACCCTTTTTATCTCATTCCTTACTGGATTCATGTTTGCCTGGTTGAAAATAGCTTCATTCGAGTTTTTTATGGAATCATTTTACTGTTTTTGAGAAACAATCATTCTCCTGAAGATGGACTCAACTATGGAGTCCAAAACGCGTAGAGACAAAAATTTCACACATGTTTCAAAGGGGTGTGTGCAAGAAGTTGATGGACCTTTTGGATGCAATGGTAGAATGAAGTCAATCACGCTTGATCCATAAAATAGAAATCATCCCAAGCAATCCCGA